>JAJPUD010001055.1:24576-67075 GCA_023553655.1 Myrmecobius fasciatus
AAAGAAGACTTGGAACTCCTAATTGAACACCAGATGGATAATTCTGAGTATATTAAGTTAAAAAGTTTCTGTACAAACAAAACAAATGCAGACAAGATTAGGAGGGAAGCATCTAATTGGGAAATCATCTTTACATTTAATGGTTCTGATAAAGGCCTCATTTCTAAAATATATAGAGAATTGTCTCATATATATAAGAATTCAAGCCACTCTTCAATAGATAAGTGGTCAAGGGATATGAACAGACAATTTTCAGATGATGAAATTAAAACCATCTCTAGTCATATGAAAAGTTGCTCCAAATCACTATTGATCAGAGAAATGCAAATTAAGACAACTCTGAGATACCACTACACACCTGTCAGATTGGCTAAAATGACAGGAAAAGATAACGATGAATGTTGGAGGGGATGTGGGAGGGCTGGGACACTAATACATTGTTGGTAGAACTGTGAACAGATCCAACCATTCTGGAGAGCAATTTGGAGCTATGCTCAAAAAGTTGTCAAACTGTGCATACCCTTTGACCCAGCAGTATTTCTACTGGGCCTATATCCCAAAGAGATCTTAGAGGAGGGAAAGGGACCCACATGTGCAAGAATGTTTGTGGCAGCCCTTTTTGTAGTGGCTAGAAACTGGAAACTGAAGGGATGCCCATCAATTGGAGAGTGGCTGAATAAATTATGGTATATGAATGTTATGGAATATTATTGTTCTGTAAGAAACGACCAGCAGGACGATTTCAGAGAGGCCTGGAGAGACTTGCATGAACTGTTGCTGAGTGAAACGAGCAGAACCAGGAGATCATCATGCACAGCAACAACAGTATTACATGATGATCAATTCTGATGGACATGGCTCTCTGCAATAAAGAATTGTCTCAAACCAGTTCCAGTTGTTCACTGAAGAAAACCATATACACCCAGAAAGAGGGACATGAAATATGGACCACAACATAACATTTTCATGATCTCTATTGACATTTGCTTGCATTGTGTTGCCTTTCTCTGATTCTTTTTTTTTTCTTGTAGATAGGATTTTTCTTGCATAACTTCTCAAGCATTTCAACATTATTGACATGTAGTGGACTTCCTGCCATCTGGGGGAGGGGAGGGGACTGGGGGTAAAATTTGTATTGGAAAGCTTTGTAAAGATCAAGGTTGGGGAACTACCCATACATATGTTATACAAATAAAAAGCTTAAAAAAAAAAAAAAAGACATGGAGGCGGGGGCAGCTAGGTGGCACAGTGGATAGAGCACCAGCCCTGAAGTCAGGAGGACCTGAGTTCAAATCTGATTTCAGACACTTAACGCTTTCTAGCTGTGTGACCCTGGGCAAGTCACTTAACCCCAACTGCCTCAGCAAAAAAAAGAAAAAGAAAGACATGGAGGGGGCAGCTAGATGGCACAGTGGGTAGAGCATCAGCCCTAGTCAGGAGATCCTGAGTTCAAGTGTGACTTCAGACACTTAACACTTTCTAGCTTAATCCTGATGAAAGAAAGAAGAAAGGGAGGAATGAAAGAAGGGAGGAAGGGTGAGAAAGAGGAAAAATGAGTGAGAGGGAGGGAGGGAGGAATAAAGAAAAAGACCTGGAGGATTTGCTGGATCCCTGCTCAAGATGAGTCAACAGTGGAATATGGGAATCAAAGAAACTAATGAGATCCTGGGCTCCATCATGGTTTTCATATATTACAGGTCAGTATAAGAAATTAGCTAATGAGATCTTGGGCTGCATAGAGAAGGACATGGATTCTAAGAATAAGGAGGTGATAGTCCTACCATACTCTGTCCTGGTCAGCCCTTTGGAATACAGTTATCCCTTTCATATTATGATTTTCCCCATCATGGTTTCCATATATTACAGATCAGTATAAGAAATTAATTGGGAATGGGGGGGGGGGGAGTTTGCAGAAGATGCAGACGAGCACACAAAGGCTAGCAAACAACAGAGAAAAAGTTTAGAAATTCAGAAATACATAAAATGTGTGCATAGTATGGTTTAATATCAAGATATTTTATCTTTTAATACCATAAATATTCCCAAATTTTGCAATAAGATACTGTAAAAGAAAAAAGAAAAAAAATCAGATTTCTCTATAAAAGGAGAGACAAAAACTTTTATGCAGATTTTCCAAAGTAAGGGGATGCTGGGTCCCTAAGCCTCACAATGTAGAAGAGATAACAGTGGCTCTAAGTGCCCCCAAAATTTGCCATGTTCCTCAGTGAAGATATTTACCATGTCCTTTCTCTAATCCATCATAGACAGTGACTTAAGTTCTTTTGGATCATGAAATCTGGACATGAAAACAAATCTCTGGGAATCATCCAGTCCATAGTTTCATCCATGGGAAAACAAAATATCAGAGAAATGCAATTACCTGCCCAAGGTCACATGACTGGCAAATTGTAGCATTGGGTTAGCCAGCTTGAACCTTTTAAAGCCAAACCAAAGTCATTCACATTCCACTCCTCCATCCTGCCTTTAGATATTGGCAATTGTTTTTACCCTCCCACCAAATATATATATGTACGTATATGTGTGTATATGAGTGTGTGTGTGTTATTAACCTATTCCTGACTCAAAAGTTAAAGTAAAACATGCTCAAAATCAAAAAAAAAAAAAAAAGAAAAATAGAAGCAGAAGATAAAATTAATAATCCACATGAGGTGAAAATGAAGAAGCAATAACAATGCTCATAGGCTTAGATGATCACCTATTAATGCATGAATTCTAAATAATAAAGTGACTATAGATTTAAATAAGAAGTACATAGCATCTCACTGAGGTCACTGACACTCACTAACATGAGATTTTTTTTTATATTTGAGGTGAGATTTATAATTAGTATATAGGACAAGAAGAGTATGACTAATTTAAGTGCACCAGATCAGAAAACGGGGATAAAATAATATATCCAAAAATGTAGAAGTCTATGAATCTGAGGGGAATACATGGTGTACAGCATTTGGATACAGATCCAAAGAGATAAAATAATGACAGACATATACAGCAGGCTACCAGGCCAACCAGCAGAATCATTGCATTCCTGACATACATCAAAAAGGTAAGGAAGACACAAATATAAGTAGGCTAAAGCAAAATGCCAACAATGAATTATGCATAAGAAACCATATAAAAAACTTTACCAAGGGTAATAGTTAAACAAATTGGGAATAGTTACATCAATTTAATGGAAGATTGCATTGACATATGAAACTATGAACACAGAGAATCATGGAAAATCTTACTTCAATTGATGTAAAATTTAGTAAACAGAACTAGGGAAACAACACAGTGACTACCCATGTAAATTGAGAGAATAACAACAAAATAGTCAAAATTGGATGCAATGAAATAGAATGACTAAGTCTGGTCTCACATAAGACAAATGGAAAAACATTTCCCTCATTTGTTTGTGGGGAGGAAGGGGGGCAGCATGTCATGGAATATTGAATCTAACATTAGGATTTTTTTAATGTATTGGTTCATTTTGCAGAACTTTCTTTTAACCTTTTTAAACAGTTTTTATAAGAAGTGGCTCTTTGTGAAGAACTCAGGAAAAGGAAAATGTAGATGATTTTTAAAAATTTTAATTAACAATTTTAAAAAGATATCATTAAGGATAAATATGCAGAATAAAGAGAAGGCATGAGACAATGAAAGGGAAGAATAACATGGACAGCCCAAGGTCTGTACTGATATCTATGTGTTCAGGGTAGCAAGTCCTAATTCCAAATGATGTTTGGGGTTCAACACCAAAGAATGAGATTGATATAAACACCAAATGTTGGGGTTCAGTCATGTGAAGAATTCACACTGGCCATTCTCTTTAGCAAAAGATAGATTTGTCTAGAAGATGCTACAGACAAAATGAAGAGATTCAATAGACACCAGGAGTGGTAAATGTGAAATAGAGTTGGGAAAGCATAGAATTAGTAAAGGAAGAGATTTTAACAATTAACAATAGAAAGGACAAATTCCCTAGAGGAAATCACAATTAATCAGGAGAAAGGGAATACTCTATGAGGTTGGAGAATGACCTTAACTGAAAGGCTAAATTCATACAAGGATTTAACACCCTAAGAGAGTTAGCTATGAGAAAGAGAATGATACCTTGAGGCATGGTAGGGGAAATGAGAAGAAAGACACCATGAGGCAGGGGGATGGATGAAGAGAAAGATAGCATGAGGCAGAATGCCAACATGGCAGGCTTAACCCAAGAAAATTCAGCCAAGATGTCTTGGACCAGGGACAGATTTGTAGGGGAAATTTAATCTCTGGAGTCTGACATAACTTGAATTTCTGAGCACAGCAATGTGGGGCTACCCACTGTTTCCACAGAATTTAGGACTATAAGGTTGAACTAATCCCCATTGGTGTCCTTCCCTGCTTGCCTCAGGGAGAAATTTATCAGTATTTTAGGCTCTCTCTGTCAACCCCACCTAGTAACCCAGGATATAATCACATGTAATATTAAAGGAAGAAAAGAAAGGCTTCCCATGTAGAAGATGTACAGAGGCTTTAAAAGAAAATTATTTTAATAAGAATTATATCAGATGAGAAAACTTAGACTGGGTGGTGAGCTGGACTGAACGAGATACAGACCCACTGAGGTTGTAAAGAAGTAATGTAATACCAGCATTTGGGTTTCAAAAAACAATTGAACATGTATATGAGGGAGAAAACATAATTAGAAAGTAGCTCATAAGAAACAGGACAAGGGATCCTAGGAGACTACAAATTCAATGTGAATAAAAAGTGTCAAGCAGAAGTTAAAAAAAAAAAAAAAAGGCAATGCAATCTTACCTGGAAATAAGAGAATTATAATTTCCATAGTATAGGAAGTGATAGTCTTGCTCTGGTTAAACAGCATTTGAAGTATTGTGATCAGTTCTGGATATCATATTTTAGATATTCACAAGCTAGATTGATTCTACAAAAAAGCAATTAGGATGGCAAAGTAATTAAGTAACGCAAAATTTTATAGCACACTATAGTTTGCAAAACATTCTCCTCAGAAAACCATATGAAATAGGTAGTACAATTATCTCAATTTTACAAATGAAGAAATGGGAAAATAAAGTAATAATTACCTATTTTGTGTCTAGCACAAGTAGTAAAACTCATGGCAAAGAACATGAAATATGTAACATAGAGGTATTGCCCAACTGAGACATAAGGGCTGGTAACCGCTTAAACATCTTAAACTGAATGTTTAAACTGAGATCACAAAATAATTTATTATCAGTAATTGTTTGATTTATATACCTATATACCCTGGGCCAAGTAAAAATTTCTCAAGTGAAAAATGTTCACCAATAGAAAAAGTTTAGGAAGTCCTACTCTACACCACTCCCTGTTCTATATCTAACCATTTTGGTTCATTCTTAGATAATTCTTACAAAAGCAAGTCTTCTAATTAGGAGAATTCAACTCCCTCATTCTCACACCTATTATCTCATTAAATCCCCACCCTGGTATCTCATAGGTAAAGTTACTTTTTTTTTTTTACACAAATCTAGGACTTTTCCAAAAATAGGAGCAGAGAAAGAAAAACTCTCAGGATGAATTAGGTCAAGTCTAGCTTCAGACATTTATTAGCTATGTGATCTTAGGCAAGCCATTTAACCTCTGTTTTCCTGTTTCCTCATTTACAAAATGATGATAATAAATAATACCCAGGGTTTTGTGAGGATCAAATGAAATAATAATTATAAAGTACTTAACATAGTGCAAGGTACATAATGAGTGCTTTAGATCAATGATGATAATGATGAAGATAGGACAAGTTTATTCCTGCACAAAAAAAAAAAAAAAATATAAAAGATCTACAATGCACATTAATAGAATGATTAGGACAGGATTGAAAAACTTAAAATATGATTATAATTCATTGAGAGGTGAATATTTGAAGCCACATTAGAACCTAACACAAATTGTGCATAACTGTAATTAGATATTTCACTTTTTGCCTGTAGCATTGGACACTGTCTGATCACTCCCAAGAGTAATCTGCTGGTAAAAAGGGATCTAGGACATTCAATCAAATTGCCTACCTACAAAGGAAGATCATTGAACTCTCCACTACAGATGCTTCCCCTGCCATTAGCCACTGCTGTGTCAATGACCTCCCAGGAATTTCTGACTTTCAGAATTCACAAGATTTCTGCCAATCCTAGAAATGTCCACCATGGGATATTTGCTTGTATGAGATCAGAAAAGGAAAAAAAAAAAAAAAAAAACAGAGAGGCAAAAGAGCTGGGAGCCTTAACACAAATTTGCTTGATTAAATTTCTCTTCCCACTCCTACCTGCTACCATATGGACAGGATTATACTAAGATTGATAAGATTGATAAGGACCTTGCCTTGCCTTACCCTATCCCTGAATGGAATCACATCTAGATAAATACAGCCAAGAAAACTGTCTTTTCTTTGAAAATATTCTTCGAAAATTCTTTGAATATCATCTTATTAAGGGAAGCTTAGGCCCTTGGCCTCTTAAGTCTTACAACAAGGATAGGGAGATAATAAAGATTTTAAATTTGTCATTATGTTCCAATGCCATTTTATTGGCTAACTAAACTGTCATTCATTATCAGACCAATCAATTGACATCATTGTGGGATGATGGGGTGTTGATAGGTAATTTAAACAGCTAGCTAAATTGAAAGAGAGAAGGGAAAAGGGAATGAGCTTTCCCCCCTAAATTTTTAGATGTTCCTACAGCTATTTCTAGAGTCCTATTGGTAGAAATTTATTGCAGAAACTTTAAACTCAATATTCATGATAATTCATAAGAAGCAAGAGAATTTCAATTTCAATTTTAATTGATATTTTATCATCATTGAATTTACATGACATCCATGAAATTGAAACTTGCAACTGAGATATCAAATTGTTAAAGCTCAACATTTTTATAGAAACTTTTCTACAATAATAAAATGTATTAATGCTTCCCTTCAAACAATTCTTTTCCTAATGATTCAATGTTATCATTATGAACATTAGTTGATCTACTATATTGCATTATAATAATGTCCTCAGGAGCAAAAAGCCCTCCATAAAATAACCCCCGACAATTTCACTTTTTTTTAGTTGTTGGGATTTTTGGTGGAGTTTTTTGTCTTTTGTTTTTCTTTTTTTAGGAGGGAAGGGGTGTGGTAAGGGAGCTGATCTCTTTTCTTATTCACTGTCAGCTACTTATCCAATCTGGTAAATGGTGTTTATTCTCTCGTCTGTCCTCTGCCCCTTTAATTTACCTTTTTAAATTTTCTTTGAGCTAGTATATGTTATTGAAACCTCTGTAACCTATTTGTATGTGAAAAGTAAACGGGCTTTACATCCTCCTAGGAGTAAAAGGACTTTAGTATGTTGATTTTATGAGTTGTTCATTATTATTGTTATTATTACAATATTTCAGTGGCTCAAAAGTGGTTGGGGTTTTTTTGTTTGTTTTCTGGGAGTAGGGGAGGAAGGGCATGCTAATTTAGAAGTTTTTTTTTTAAGATTCAGGTTGCTAAATTTGCCAAGTTAAGTTTCACTTGGATGAGTGAAGAGTTACTATACTACTGATGAAAGAAAGCCTTAGTGATGTAGTTCATACACTGTTCTCATTTCCTCATTAGGAGAAATGCATTTAAAATCTCTCAAAATGTCTTATCTCTTGGTTGCATCCAGCTCCACATGTCCTCAGGCCCCACTGAAGAAAATTTTTCTTCTCTAGCAAATCTACTTAAGCACTCAGGGAGGAGGTGTGGGTGGGATGAGTTAATTTCTATATTATATTACAAAGATTTTGGACTCTTCTCACTTAACCAGGCATTCTTAGAGTTCAATGGATGAATAGTTCTCAAGAGAAATAAGCTATTGAATACTTTCAAAGAGAATATATTTGCTACTGGAAGGTATGAACCACCTGCCAACAGTGTCCATCAGAGTGAAATGAAATCATCTTCAGCCTGAATGTTAGGAAACCCCTGGATAAAGGAGTGGGTAAAATGCATATATTGTAATGCTCGGGGAGAAACTGAGGCACTATCACACACTGGAGAGTAGTTAATACTTTATTCATGTTAACTGAGAGTTCAGAATCCATAGATATGGATCAGGACTGCTGGGACTATTGTCTCAAAGCACACAGTCCGTTGAGAGTTTAGACTGACAGACATGCCAGCTGACTGGATCTCAAATAGGTCCAGGCCAGAGTGTTAAACTGGCAGTCACTGCCAGCCAACTGATATCAAATTTGAGCAAATAGTAAGTTTGGTCATACGATTCTTATGGGATTCCCAGGAACAAAGAGCTCACAAGGCAGAAGGAGCAGAAGGAGGGGCTGACACTGGGGGTGAGGGGTGAGAGGAGGAGGAAATTGAGTTCCAGGAAGGGACTATCAATTCAATTCTGACATGTAGGGAGTAAAAGAAGCTTGGGACAAGCCTGGGAAAGGAACTGGAAGACAGTAAGTCTAAAGCAAAAAGATAAGGGGCATGTCGAGATGGACCATCTGGAGGTTTTATAACTCCTTTGGAATGCTAGCCCAATTATTTCTGATGGTCAAAAAGTGAGGGGGGAGTTGCTATTGAGGCAGAACAATTAAGGGAAACTGAAACAAAGCAATTGAGGGAAACTGGGACATGGAACTGTGGCACAACATTATAACCCTAGAATCCAAGACTAATAGAAAACTGGTAAATAACAGTGACTCACTTCCACCATCAGATACAAGGACTACTTATTCCAATTAGAGAATCATAAGTAATCTGATAAGCCATGACTGAATTTTCTCCAGGAAATTTTGGTAGTGCTACATATCAAACTAAAAGTTTGCATGTTTTGTATGTGTCTATATGTGTGTGTGTGTTTTCATTTCTGTTTTTACTAAACTTAATGTTTTATCTAATAAGAGCTTTGAATTTGGAGTCAAAAAATCTTGGCTTGAATCCTCCCTGCTATGATATATTAATGCCTACCATTACTTGTGTAACCTTGTACAACAATAATATTAATGACAGCAATAATGATAATGATGATAACTAAAAGTTATATAATTGTAGTGTGGATCTGTTTGGATATCAGAATTCCTATTCTCCATCAGGTTATCAGAATAGATAATGCTCAACTTCCTTTAGCTCCACTTCTTCTATGGATGACACCCCAATCTACATAGTCCATCTAGAGTTATGGTATTTGTCTTTCCTGGTAATCAGTCAATTTAGGGGACCCACTCCCCACTTAGACCCTTCCATTTGGACCTTTTCTTGCATTTGCTTCACTGAGTTGCTATTTATTGCTAAAGTTTTTCATCTGATTAGAGAAATGATAATAAAAGAAGAAACTTTACTCACATGTAACTCGGGCTATATATTCCATTTAGCTCCTGATCCTAACTCTTCACAAAAGCAGAAATATTTTCTAGGCTGAAGCCTGATCTCCCAGATCAGAGATGAAAGCTAACAAAGAGATTCATTTTTAGTTGCTTCCAGTTAGGAGCTAAGTAAAAGCAAACCTTCCATCTCCCACTAGCTCAGACATGGGGTGGACTTGAATCACTCACAGTCAGTAATTCAGTAAACTGGATAATAGCAGATCCCAATCCCGTTCTCCAGCTTCCCCTTGCCTCAACATCATCCTGATTCCTCAGGATCATAATCTTCCTTGGTTTATAGTCTACCACTAGACCTTGCAGCACTAAAATAAGTTGCTTGGTGTCAGGCACTATTTTAGCACACCTATCCTAAGTGCTTTCCTTCACCCTTCCAAAAACTCATGACATTCTGTTATCTTGTATTAAGTATATTCCACATCTGCCAGTTCATAGCTTAAATTTGTAATCCCAGTAGGTCAAGGATAGAAAAATCCCATTTATACCAAAATATCCATGACTACTTTTTTGTGGTAGCAAGCAATTGAGAATAAAGAGGTCTCATCACCTGAAGAAAAACATTCAAAAAGTACAATATATAAGTATAATGGAATATCATTGTTCTTTAAAAAACAAAGTCTAAGAAATTCAGAGAAACATGTAAAGATTTGTCTAATCTGATGTAAGATGATTTGAGTGAAAAAGGAAAATAATACACAAAAATTATTTCAACAATATAAATAAAAATAGCAGTAAAATGAAACTGAATGTTATCTCATCATAATGTCTAGTCTTGATCTCAAAGGAGGGATAAGAAAATGAACCACCCTTTTGTTATAGATGTGCAACATTTCATGAGATTTCAGATAATCAACATTTCGTTGGTTTTGTTTAACTGCTTTTTTTTTTCCTTTGTAACAAAGCAAAGCGCATACTGCAGAAATTGGCAGAGGCATATATTTAGAAATGACTATTTGATATAAAAACAAACTTTTTACATTACCATATAAACACAAAAAACAATCCTCAGTTCAAAAGCAATTTAATGTTCCTTTAAAGAAGAAATTAATAAAATAGCTCAAGAAGTAGCATTTAAAGCAACAAGTGTTTAGAAAACTCTCCATATAAACAGTACCAACCTGGAGAAGCCAGTTTAGAGCAAAGCAACACTAAAAGCCCAAACTTACTTTTTTTCCTTCTCTTTCCCTTTAAATTTACAAGAACTACCTCTTCCTAGTTACCATGACGAATATCAAATTTACACAATACCTTAGCTCTTCAAAAAGATGCCAATGCACAAAAGATTATTTTACTTTTACAATGAAAAATTGATAACAACCAGGATATATCAAAAAAAAAAAAAAAAAAAAAACATTTCAGAAGCAACTGCTGCATTCTGGAAAAAAAATTTCTGTGGGAAAAAGCCAAACATTTAAATAGAGACCAATTTACTCCTCCAGTTTGCACTGAGAATCTTTTATCTGTAGTGTGAACAGAAGACAAGAATATGGTTTTTCAAGTTTTTTCATGCCACTCTTCCAGGGCTTCCTGGTGGTAATTTATTGATGTTCTCAGTCCTGTGTCAGATAAAAATCTGAAAAATACTGGCAATCAAAGCAGTCAAGGTAACCAGGTTCTAAGACTTGGCTGGTTTTTACAGCCTGATATCATCTTCTGTTTGTGAAAGGCAGGCCTTTAATTTTGTGGCATTTCTATTTCTATAACCAGGAGGGACTCAATTACTACATGCATAATCCCCTGCAACAAAATATTTGTATGCCTTAATGTATGCATATTAAAACCTTATCTACTAGCATTTGGTTGTAAGAATTATTTTTTTTCTATCTCCTTCCCAAAGATAAGATGATAACAGGTACACATGCACACAGGATTAAAAAGGTAAAGAAATTAATCATACAAAATAATTTTAGAGGTACATTTTCTCAAGGAAAGAATGTGTCATGTGTAATATCGTAGTTAGTTTTTTCTATTACAAAGTCATAAATCTTACTATGAAATAACAAGTATTTATTGAGCAACTACTACATGACCAATTTCTATTAAATTTGGAGATTATTTTTTCTAACATCAATATCTTACTAATGATAAATGATAAGAATTAACAAGATAGAAGTGTATAACTGAATCACAAAAAAAGCTTAAAGTTGACATCACCTGGTGAATTGAAAATAATTATATAGCCAAGCCAACTACATCTTGCAAAAAATCCCCTCCAAATCTACCTAAAAGTTCAAGTTGTTGAGCTGAAACTCAAATGACTACTTTGTACAACATTCAGAGCTTTTGGCACAGAAAACAGCAATCCTATAATAGAAATATAGAAGGGATAAAACGAGACCATTTAGTTTTGCCCTCTACCTTCAGTTTACTAGTAAGTAATATGGTTGAGTAAACTTGTGATTTCAGATCACTCCCTTTAGAAATCTGACTGCTTAGATATATTTGTCAATATTTTAATTGCTAACAGTATTTTATCTTTTTTTTTTTGTAATGGAGAGTAGCGTATAAAAATACATACCTTCCCTAATTGGCTTCTGTCAGAACAACAGAACTCTCAAAAAGAGGAATCATCTCACCAAGTAACTGAATTGAAATGGTCTTCTGTTATTAATATGACAGGATAGCCTTGATCCAGAACCAAATATGTCCCTTAAAATGGATGCAATTTATAGTTTTGTATTATAAACACTGTGCTAGATTAGGAGGTCATTGTAGATAAAATATAATTTGCCTCCAACTTTCAGAGTGTTCCTGAGGAACAAGGAAAAGGGTCTGTAGCAAGAAGGAATGTAACAACAAATGGCTAACAAGTTCTACAGTAGGGAGAAGAATATCAGAACCCGTAGATCTTAATGCTTTGGCTCTACTAACCAGAGGAGTAATAAACAGATGTCTTCCATGTTTTTCTTTAGATCTCTTCTCCCTTCTGGGAGGCAGAAATAGCATTTTGTCCTCCCTCCTTTGGTTTTTAACTCCTCCTTCTTTGGGGCCTATATAAGAAGTTCCACTAGTACTAGCTAGTGTTCATATTTATTGGGAATCTAAATCCATTGTTCATATTAGAATGTTTGGGTGTCCAAGTTTTTGGATTGCTGTTTAGAAATACATTTAAAAAAAAAAAAACCTGGAAAGTCCCCCATGAACAGAGTGAAATATGCTATATATAAAGTATATTCTGAAATTCTATCTATTGATAGAATAACAAAATGGCTGTTATTCTCAGTAGTAAACCTAAATACTTTTTTGTTACAGGGTATTATGCATATGGTAATTGAGTCCTTCTTGGTTGTAGAAATAGAAAGTACTACTCTGAAGGACTTATGATGAAAAATCCTAACCATACCTAGAGAAGGAACTGACTGAGTCTGAATATAGATCAAGGCATTCTCTAACAAGCTCTCTATCTTTCCTTTTTTTTTTAACTTAATTTTTCTTGAAGGTTTTTTATTTTCATTAGGGTGGCGGATCTGTGTTTTCTTTCACAACTTTATGGAAATGTTTTGCATAACTTGTAGTTTCTTACACATGTAGTTTCTTAATTGTGGGTGGGGATAGGAGAGAGAACCTAGAACTCAAAGGTCTTAAAAAACAAATGTAAAAAAGAAATTGTTTTGAATGTAATTAGGGTAAAATATTAAATAAATAAATTTTTTAAAAATATATATTTTTTTCAACCTTGGGAGATATTCCAATGGATATGAATATTTGCATTAAGACAAAAATTCAACTTTTCTTCCCTCACAATGTTCACAGGTTTGTATCCCTATTCAATACATCTTTCCCACTCTTGAACAAAATTGTCTCATGAAGAATTCGATATCCTGGTATCCCATCATCTACTGCTTAAATATCCTAACAGTTGATAGATAGAAAGGGGAACTTTGTTGTACCCCCTTAATTTTTTCCCAAAGTAATATTATTTTTTGTTTTGTTTTATTTTCCCCAATTACATGTAATGTGTAAAGACAATTTTTAACATCCAATTTAAAAAAAATTAATTCCAAACTCTTTTCTTCCTTCCCTTCCTTCCCCTCTCGCTGAAATAGCAAACAATTTGATATAGTTTATAGACACTAAATCATGAAAATGTATTACCATATTAATCATATTGTGAAAGAAGATAAACACAAAGTAAAAAAAAAATGAAAAAAAAATTACAGAAACTGAAAAACAGTATGCTTTGATCTGCATCCCAGATTATCAGTTCTTTCTTTGAAGGTGGATAGCATTTTTCATTATGAACTCTCAAAGTAATATTATTAACACTATTAGACAAGGGCAGGGCAGGCCATCAGCACAATTACCTGTACTACCATCCCCCCTCAGACCCTAATGGAGATAGCCTAGGACCCTGAACTGAATAGCCATGGGAATAGTAATGTTTCCAGTTCTGTGACCTTAGCCAGCATCCTAGGAAGCAACCCCTGCAAAGAGAAGACACCAAAAACAAAGTTTTTGCTACCAATATCCTTGGCATTGTCAAATGGTTCAACATCAGAAACTGATATTATTTCTATCCATGTAAATAACGTTAAAGAAGAGGAATTACCATCTACTTCCCTGTAGCTCTCTAAGGATCACGGAATCTTTCTGTGCACCGTGTAGCTGTATTCTGTATTTATTGTCACATTAGAATTCCTTGACAGCTGGAAATATCTTAATTTCTATGACTATTCCCATTACTTAGCATGAGATTTTGTATATAGTAATCACTTAATAAATACTTTATCCAGAATAATTTCATCAGTGAATATTTTTTTTTACCCTGCATCAAAAAGCATATAGTAGAGGAGAAAGAAATCACTCTGGAATCATAACAAAGGTTATTTAGTTTCATCAACTATGAACCCATTGTTATTCTATTAAGCTTCATGTAAAACAATCCAGCAGATTTTCAAGTTACTTATTAAGAGTTTCTAAAAAAATGCTTCAATTATTGGTTCTAGGACCATAAAGTTGCTCACTCATATTGTTGGATCAGGTATCAGTAAATTAGACAAAGAATAACTAAACCTTCAATGTAGCGGTCTGTTATTGCTTTAAAAAAAAAATACAGAAGCTAACACCCCCTCTAAAATAATACAGTAAGCTAGCCCCAACCTCAAATCATGATATATCATACAACTATGAGAATTCAAAACAAAACAATCCCACCAGTTAAAGTAATTCATAGGGAAAGAAAATATTTACCTTAAATCATAGTGTCCCTAGTATATATGAAATACTTTAATAATTATGTCAAAAACAAAAACTAGATGTTGAAAGAACTATGGGCATGGATATGACTATCAGAGCTCAATATACTCCAGAATATCTATAGCTATTCCTTTTTTATGTTAGCAAATAATTCAAAACTAGGTAAATGCTCATCAATTGGGGGTGATTGTTAAAGAAATTATACTATATAAAAATAACAAGATATTGCTATGCTATAAGAAAAGATGAACATGCTGATACAGAGTAGCATGGAATGACTTATGTGAAGTGATACACCAGGGACACAATATATATCAGTAAACAATGTTGAACACAAAAATTGAGTCTTCAGGTAAATTGCTATCAGTGAATTGTACCAGTAAAGGAGAATTTATATTCTTGTATTCAACATTCAGATTCATTTATAAGTTTATGTGCATTTTCATGCTTCAAAGTGTTTTTGTTTATTTTAGGAAAATTATCACTTGTACAGATTTGACAAATCTTAAAAAGAAACTATAGCAGTACAAATGAATAAAGCAACAGCAAACAATTCAAACTGAATACTGCAAAATTATAATTACCAACCTTATAACCAAAGAAGAAATTTGAGAAAATACCTCCTCCAACTTCTTTGCAGAGTTCGAGTTAAGAGAACAACCTGTCCGTGAGTATAGAACACTACATATAACATTAGACTGTTTTGATGTGTTGATTAGTTTTGTTGAATTTTTTTCCTTAATTATAATTATATATTCTTTCTTTATTATAAGAGATGGCTGAGAGGGAGAGTGAAACAAAGTAGAAAATACAAATGATGTAAAAACATCAGTAAAACTCATATCAGTAAAATTTATATTGAAAAAACTATCAAAGAAAATATAATTACTTGTTAAGTAAAGGCAGGTTAATTATGACAGTTGCTTAAAAAAATAGTAATGCCCCAAAATGTATTTTATTTACTACATTCAGGAATAAGATAAGCAACATTTGTGGAATCCATATGGACCTAACACTATCTAATATGAATTTGAAAACTTTGTTAAAAATATAGTATTTAAAGGTTGGCAGTAAACAAGGATGAGTTCAATAAGATACTAAAAGATATGTATAAACTTGCATCATCAAACATCTCCCAGATTAAAGTGCTGATCATTTTTCACCTTCCTTTCAGAAAAGTAATTCATGCAACTTTTTTCTCACTCTGACCAGCCCATCAATTAACAAGCATTTTAACAAGCATAATTAAGCATTATGTACTAGTCACTATGTTAAACTTTTAAAAGATAAAGAAAAAAGGGGGGGTAACTTTTGCTCTCAAAGAGCTTAGACTAAAGTAAATAGATAATTCATTTATAAGGGGATATATAAGATACATTAAATACTAAGTGTAATCTTATAAGGAAGGCATTAACAACTGTGATGTCCAAGAATGTCCTCTTGTAGAAGGTGGCACTTAAAGTAAGGAAAGAAGCTAGATGTTCTAAGAGATAGATATGAAAAAGAATGCATACAGTACATAATAAATAGAAAACATAAATAAAGAGACAAGAAATGGAATGTAGTACATAAGGAATAAGGAATGGCAAGTAGACTAGCACAGCTGAACTCTCAAGAGCATAGTGGAGAGGAATGAAAGAGAAGAATGAAAAAAAAAAGGAATGACCCAGGTTATGAAGAACTTTCAGTGACAAGGGATTTATATTTTATCCTAGAGGTATTAGGGAGCCAGTGGAATTTGTTGAATAGCAGCAGGGGGTTACATGTTCTAACCCATACTTAAAGAAAATCACTCTAGCAGCAGTATGGAGTATGGATTGAAATAGACAGGTACTTGAGGCAGGGAAACGAATTTAAAAGCTATTGAAATAATCCATTCAAGAGCTAATGAGTACTTGAGCTAGGGTAGTACCTTTGTGAGTAGAGATAAGAGGACTAATGTAAGTGATGCTGTGGGAAAAGAAATTGCAAACTTTGGCAACCTATTGAAATGTGAGATAAATTAGAATGAGAAGTCAGAGATGGTGACCAGATTGTGAGCTTGAGTGAGTAGAATGCTTCTGGTATTCTTGATAACAATAGGAAGTTTAGAAGAGGAAATAGTTTCAGAGGGAAGTAATGAATTATGTTTTAGATATGTTGAGTAGAAGATTCCTACTGGACATACAATTAAAAATATCCAATCAAAAAAGATGATGTTCAGGAAAGAGACTCAGATTGTAAATATAGACTAAGACATCAACAAGTAAGAGAATATGGAGATTAAAAAGAAGAGAGCCTAGAAAAAAACCCAGAAATACTCAATAACAAATTATAATAATATACAATATTATATTATAACACATTACATTAGTATGTGATATCATATAAAATGTATCATTGTGTTATAATATTATAACAATAACAATAGCATAGCATAGATGAAAATTCAGAGGAGAAAATGGTCAGAAGTGTCATATGCCTCAGAGAAGTCAAGAAGAAAGAGGACTGGTGGAAAAAAAAAACCACCATTATCTTTTGTAATTCAGATATCATTGATAACTTTGTACAGAGCAATTTCAGTTGAATTACAATTTAAGAATACAGATTTCAGAACATTTAAAAGAGAGAAGAAAGGAAGAGAAGAAATGAAGTGGAGGCACTGATTATAGACAGCTTTTTCTTTTTTCTCCTTAATTCTGAACTTAAGAACCAAAACAAATGTTTCCACAATATAGCAGAATAGGGGAAAAATTAATTGTACATGAAACTGCAAATCAACTTGCTATTCCTTTTAAATATATAATGAAGTTATTATGTGACTTTTCCCTTTTTTTCTTTTTTCTCCCCCCACCTAGAAGTAGCAGCCATTAGACAAAAATATGGATATTTATGCAAAGTCATTCCATACATACTTCTATTTATCCTCTCTTTTTCTGGATGCAGAAAGCATTTTCCTTCATATGTCATTTGTAGTTAATTTGGGTATTTATATTATCAAAATAACTTAGTCACTCAAAATTCTTCAAAATATATTACTATTACTGTAAATAAGTCTCTTGATTTTTTTTCCTTTTACTCTTCATTATTTCATGCAAGTCTATCCATGTTTTTCTAAAATCATTGAGCTTATCATTTCCTATAATGCATAATATAATGTGTTGCATCACAATTATAAAACATGTTTTGTTCAACCATTTCCCAATTGATAGGTATCCACACAATTTCCAGTTCTTTTTCACCACAAAGAGAACTGCTATTATTATTTTCAAACACATAGATTAATTTCCTTTTTCTCCTAATCATCTTTGAAAACAGAACTTCCAGTGGAATTTGTGAGTCAAAAGGTATAGGAAGTTTAATAACACTTTGGATATAATTCCTGATTGCTCTCCAAAATAATTGAATCAGTTCACAGTTCCACCAAAAAGAGAGAAGAGATATAAGATGATGATTAGTAGGTATAGCAATGATGTTTTTAAGGCTATAGAGAATCAGGTATATTTGTAAGCAGCAAAGATGGAATGTAGATAGGGAAAGAATGAAAATTAGAAAGAGAATGGAATAAACTGCTGGAAGAGATGAAAGGCTATTATAAGGGGTACACATGGAGTAGTTGGTCTTGGAAAAGAAGAATACCTTTTCATCATAGACTGGTGGAGGAGGACATCATAGGGAATGATATCAAGGGGATATGAAATGAGTAGAAAAGGAGGGAAAAAAAGGAGTTATGGCCTCAATTGCTTTGTTGAAGTAAGGTTTTCATCTGTGAGTGGTGGGGAAGAAAGTGGTCAGAGAGACTTGATGAGGGGAAAGAAAATTTAGAACAATAGCTATGTGTAGGATAAGGAATCTATTAGAATTGTCTCACTATAGTGAGGACCTTGCTGAGATTAAGTAACATGAATTTGGTAGTGGAACCAGTCAATATGGATTCAGAATTTTCTCCAGTTCTGATGAAAAGCATATGAGTAAAAATGAAGGAGACAGGAGAATCAATGCAGAAATGGAATTTGGCAACGCATGGTCAGTATTAGGAAAATGGAACAAAAGTTTCAAGAGTACAGGATAATGTAGAGTTGAACTCATTCACCAAGAGGTTTAGACTTGGAAAGGAAAATAGGTCAACTACAAAAAGAGAGATGGGCATAGGAACACACTTAGGGAAGGAGTAAATCAAGGTCATGGCAAAGATGAAAAAAGGTTTTGCTTCTCTTTTTTAAGAGAAGTAAAACCTAAAAAGAGATGGTAAATATAGATATAGCAATATAGAAAATATGATCAGATAACAAAAGGAATTTTCACCATCACTCAAGACTATAATCTTGTATGTAGCTGAGATCGTGTGGAAAAGTAGGTCATTGGAGTTTAGTAGAATGGCAAACTAGAAAGATTATTTAAGATAATGTAAAATCTTCCAGCATTAAGGAAAGAATTTGAGGTGAAGAAGACTGTGATCCAGGCACTGAACTCACTGAGAAAGCAGGAAGGCTATCCTGGGGATCTGTAGATTGTGACTATCAAAATCTGGATTGAATTATAAATTTAAATTGCACGTACTGCATTTTAAGTTCTCTGAACTCTTCCATCATGCCCAAGGAACCTCTCCATCTTACAGATCACATCAGCCCTGGAACTTACACTTTATCATTGCCCATGGGACTCCTCTGATTGAAGGATGGAGAACTCTTCCCAACACCTTAATTTAAGGATGAACCTCCACACAACATCCCTTCATTTCCCACTCCACTGCATAGCTCTGGACTGCTCCAATATGGTGTAAGGGTACATTCCCTTATAACCTTGAGTACAGGGACCATTTTTGAAGTCATGCAAAATCATTTTGCAAAAAAATGAAAAGAAAATGAAAAATTATATGCTAAAGCATCAGAAACTGAAGTTCTTCAGTTTTCCTTATGAAGGTAAATAGAATTTTTTCATCATGAATCCTTTGGAATTGTCTTGAATCATTATATTGATCAGAGTAGCTAGGTCTTTCACAGTTAATCAGCTTTACAATATTGCTGTTAATGTGTATAAATGTTTTCCCAGTTCTGCTTACTTCATTTTGCATTAGAACATATAAATCTTCTCAAGTTTTTTTTTTCCTGAAACAATTATCCCTGCCCTTTCTGTATTATTCCATTGTAATCATATACTGCAACTTATTCAGCTATTCCACAAATGATGGGAAGTCTCTCAATTTCCGATTCTTTGCAACCACAAAAAAAGAACTGCCATAAATATTTTTATACAAATAGGTAATTTTCCTTTTTTAAAAAATCTCTTTGGGATCCAGACTTAGTAGCTGTTGCTCCTTTGAGTCTTCAAACACTAGTATTCCAGGCAAAATACTCATCATCATCATTGTTATTATTATTTGCTTGCCAATTCTCTTCCAGTGGCCCAATCTATCCAGGACTCAAAAAGTTCCTCTCCAGATAAATATGACAACTCGGTTTTGTTTTGCTTTTTTAATTCAGATATTGACATAACAGATTCTGTGTATTGGTTTTATTTGGTTTGCTCTTCATTTCCAGATGTTAAATTTTTCTAATAATACATTTCAAAGTATCTTAAAAAAAAACAAATAAACCCAAAAAGAACCTTTCTTTGCAGCAGAATTCTGTATTTTATTTTTGTCTCTTCTTTAGCGGTTGACAGGGAGAGATAACAATTAGTAATCATTTTCAGGGATTTTACAAAATTTTTCTCTAAGGATGCCAGAACATGATATTCATCTAATTTGAAGATCACAGACAAGATTTTGTACACCTTCTTGTATTCTTTAATAAATAACTCACATCTCCCTAATTACTCATCATGTCATAAATTGTGTCACCTTTTCCCACAATGCCAGGTTATATTCCTAATACAAAAGGTATTTTATGAGAGGTCAATTCTAAAGGTACACAAAAATACTCTAATGATTTATTATCTATTCTTCCCTTATTGTAAATTTAATTGTAGTCCCAATGTATACAGTCATATAACAAGCACAAAAAGTAAATACTCAGACTAAAATGGACATAGCCTTTGTTCCACAAGTTCCACTGATAATCATCTGACCAATGGAAGTCAAAGATACAAAGGACCTATACAGTAAAATACTCATAACTCCACTTTTAGTAATAACAAATAACTGGAAACACAATAGATGTCCATCTACTGGAAAATGAATAAACAAAGTATGAATGGTGAATTTAATGGAATATTTCTGTACATAAGAAAGGATAAAATAAAGAATACAGAAAAACTCAAATGAACTGATCTAGAGTTAAAAAAAAAAAAAAGAGTACCAAGAAGACAATATGTACGCCGGATACAGTATTGCAAATGAAAAAAAAACAATAATAACAACAAAAACTGAGCATCTTATAACTGTAAGGACTAAGAAGCTAGAGAGGCCAATGAGAATTAAGAAAATGTCTTTTCTTTCCTTCTTTGCAAAAGTAGAAGATTATAGATGTGGAATTAGGATATGCAGATACTATCAAATTAGGTTGATGGGTTATTTACTTTTGCTTAATTCTTTTTTTAATCTTGTCTTTCTGGATAGGAAAGAAAGAGGGATATATTTAGAAGTAAAGAATATATAAAAACAAAAGCTATCCAATTTTTAAAAAATATTTAAACACAATTATGTGAAGTAATAAGAAATTTTTACAACTTCAGCATAAAATTATAGGTACAAGGAAATAGCATTTCTGTTCAAAAGATTAATTCCCAGCATGAATAATAAAAACAACAAATAATAAAAACAAAAAATTCTTTCTCCCACCCCCCAAAAATCAAGATTTGTGAAAAATCCAAAAGCTACACAAAGCAGTAACCACATTAAAAAAATTTTTCTCTAATGACATAACCATATATCTAAGGTAATGGGGGATATGACCAACACCAGACCTATTTATTAGTAAAGACCAATTGTAAATCAAATGTTCATACTCATCTATGGTATATATCAACTAGCACCAAAAACATTCTAGAGTAACTATTAAGTTCTCTGAGACTTCCAAAGCTGGTTACCTTTCTTTTAAATTCTCCCTTATCTCTATCATTATTCTAGCTTTGTCAGTCATAGATATAGATATATAGATATATATGGCAGAGCCATTGGAGTTTGCTGGATGGGCAAGGAGGGGTGATTTGCTCAGACCTATATTTTAAGAAGATCAATTTGAAAGCTGGGTAAAGCATGGATGAGAGTGGGAAGAGACTTGAGACAGAGAGAATAACTATCAGGCATTAATCCATGAGTGAAGGGATGATGGCCTATATTAAAATGGTGGGAATGTTAGAGAAGAGAATGTGGCATAGGTGGGGCATGGATATTACAAAACACTTGCAACATTCAGCAGTTCTATAACTGTCTAGCAAATCTACTTAATTGTATAGCTTATGTCTGGCATTTGTACTTGAAAAATGTAAAAAGATTTAGAGCAGTAATTAACTGCTCTAAATAATTTAAGTCACTCTAAATAAGTTAAGTAGCTTAACTTCTGGTCCACCAACCATAAATTTCAGGAAATATGTAAAACTGGATGAGAAAAAAACAAAGCTTTATTTTCACTAGCTTTTGGTTGAAATTTAATATTTTCTTCAATTTAAAAAAAAAGCATCTAGAGAAAAAGGAAAGGATTTCATAAGCTTCCCCAGATTGCTAAAAGTCTTTGTGACACGCAAACACACTCACTTAAAAAAAAGTTAAGAAATCCTAACCTGGAGGAAAGAATCCATGTCATTGAGCAGAACTTCTATGGAAGATCTAGGAAGAATACAAACTAAAATAACATCCAATGAGAGTGCACAATATGCACCACGGAGAAGACATCAGATACACATTAAAATATGTATATATATATAATTTTTTTCTTTTTTTGCTGAAGCAATTGGGGTTAAGTGACTTGCTCAGGGTCACACAGTTAGGAAGTGTTAAGTGTCTGAGGTCAGATTTGAACTCAGGTCTTTCTGGCTTCAGGGCTGGTATACTGCGTCACCTAGTTGCCCCTACACATTAAAATATTGAAACAATAAAGAAAGTATGTGATACATGAAAAATGAGACAAGCACTTTTCTTGTGATTTAACTGACTCTTTACTCTTTGAATAAATCTCTCCTAAATTTCTGCTAAATTCTTTTATATGTGTTGTCTCCCTCAATTAGCAGATGAGCTTCTTGAGGGCAGAAACTTTCCTTTTTTCTATTTGTATCCCCAGCACTTAGCACAGTGCTTGACACATAATAAGTGCTTAATAAATGCCATCTTTTTTCTTTCTTAATTCTCTTTTCTTTCTTTCCAATGCATTTCTTTTTTTGTTGTTGTTTGTTTTGTTTTGTTTTGTTTTATTAAAGCTTTTTATTTGCAAAACATAGTATGGGTTCCAATGCATTTCTTATCATTTAGCATGAGATGGTAATCTAGCCACACAAATCTTCATTAGTTCATTAAAGCTTCAATGTCTGGTGAAATAACTTTGTGACTTGATATACACATATGTATGTGTACATACAAACTTATGTGCATATATGTATAATCTATTTTATTTTTAGGTTTATCCTGTTACAAACCTTTATAGTCAAGAATAAACAGGGGAAATGTCTTTCCATGAAACAGAAGTCATATAATAAAATCAGCTTCTATTATTGGCAACAACAGGATCCCATTTTCATTAGATAAGACACCCCATATGTTCTCCATCATTTGTTTTTTAAACTAGTGGAACTGTTGGCTACATATTCCTATGCTAAGGTTAATAAAATCTTCAAAAAGAATTGTTGAGTCATAACTTTGAGTGATTACAAATGATTAACAATGGATTCTGATGGATTTAAATATAATTTTTCAGAGAAAAAATTATGGGTCTCTTAAATATAAATAATTCACAATTGTGTGTATCTCTCATCTCCTCTATTCGAGATAAAGACTATGTTTTGTACAACTTTGTATCCTACCTAGTATAATGCCTTTCAAATAATAGATCCCACAGCATTTGTTTAATTAGTTATTGAAAAGATTTTTAGGATTACAATCATAAAATCAGATGAAAAATAAAAACATTTTCAAGAAGATGTGAACCTAGACACCCATAGGACTGGGAACCACTTTTTTCTAGAAGGCCACTTACCCTTTCCCTACTATCATTCATACACATAAAAGTACAGTCATGTAAGTAAAAAATTATTTATGTTTTTTTAAAAAGAATAACAGGGAAACCAGAGTTATTGGGCACCTATCAGTAGAAATTTTCCTTTCTTGATTGGGGCAGCTCAAGCTGAGAATATGTTCTTGAGTTCTAGTGAAGCCATATTTTCTGATGGAAAGCCAACATCACTCTCAACCAGGTGTGACTGCTATACACTTATTTATCTCATAGGTTTTTTTTAATACAATAAGCAACAATAATTACAGAAGAACAAAGATAAGTCATGTTTTCCTGATGAAAAGGTAATAAAATAAAGGTGTAAAATGAACTTAAAAAAACAAGATCAATATGGGAATTTGTTTTGTTTGATGAGCCTCTAGGTGGCACAATAAACAGAATACTGGGGTGAGGCCAGGAAGAATTAATTTTAAATCTGGTTTCAAACCTCTACTAGGTATGTGACCCTGGGCAAATTACTGGATGTCTCTTTGCCTCAGTTTCTTCATTTGTAAAACAGAAATAATAATATATCCCAACAGGGTTGTAAGGATCAAATGAGATAGTAATTTAAAAGCCTGGCACACATTTAAATCCTATATTTAATTGTATTTTATATATTTATTATTAATAAAAATAGTTTTTATTTTTCAAAATACACACAAAGAAAGTTTGCAAAACCTTGTGTTCCAGATTTTTCTCCCTCCCTTCCCACCTCCCCCAGCCCCTATACAGCAATATAAATTAAATAGTACAATTCTTCTAAATATATTTCCACATTTATCAGCTACACAAGAAAAATCAGATCAAAGGGGGAAAATATTTGTAATCCTTTTCATGGTGGAAAAATACTGGAAATTGAAGGGGATGCTCATCAATTGGGGAATAACTAAACAAGCTGTGGTATGTGAATATAATGGAACATTATTGTGCAATAAAAATGATGAACAGGCATATTTCAGAAAAACCTGGAACAACTTGTGTGAATTGATGTATAGTAAAAATGAGCAAAACCAAGAAAACACAGTATTCAGTATGATCAACTATGTGTGATGATCAACTATGACTAATTATATTCTCTCAGAAACACAATGATCCAAGACAAGTGCAAAGGATTTACAAAAGAAAATGCTATCCATAATCAGAAAAAGAACTGATGGACTTGGAATGCAAACTGAACCACATTTTTTCACTTTATTTTTCTTGTTTTTGTCCTTTCTTTTTTATCTGTTTTTTTCTTTCACCACTGTGATTAACATAGAAAGGTTTTACATGATTAAAAAATATATAAACCTGATTAAAAATATGTAAACTACATCAAAGTGCTTACCATCATTGGAGGAGGAAAAGAAAGAGAAAGAAGGAGGGAGAAAAATCTTATAAAAATGAATGCTAAAAGTTTTCTTGACATCTAATTGAGGGGGAAATAAAATACCACTAAAAATAAAATAAAACACACAGAAGAGACTAGAAGGAGATAGAGAAGCTTTTAAGTTTCATATTGGATTTATTATATTTCTATAAGAAAAAAACTATGCAAAATAAAGATTCATATTTTCACGTACAATCAATCCTCTTTATATATGCTACCTTGTATGTGGAAATGTTCATTTATTTTTTAAAGTTCAAAATAAAAATATTAAAAAAAGAAAAGTCAGAGATAGTGTTGTGCCTGTCCTAGTTTCCCTCAGTTACTGTCTCAGTTTCCCTCAGTTATTGTCTCAGTTTCCCTCAGTTGCAGTATCAGTCTCCCTTAATTGCTGTTTCAGTCTCCCTTAATTGCTCTGTCCCAGAATAGAATCCCCACTTCCTGACCTTCAGAAATAATTGGACTCACATTCCAAAGTAATCATGAAACTCCAGATGGTCAGCCTCGACCTACCTCTTATCTATCTATGACCCAGATTCTCCAGCAGCCCCCACCCCCTTATCTGTAGTCTTCTTTTCCAAAGCATCTCTTACTCCCTACCTGTAAGAACTGAATTTATAGTTTCCTTGGACACCAGATGTGCTCAGCTATTCCCATGAGTTCTTTGTCTCCCTGAGCTATAGGAACCTATATTAATCCATGACTTTCCTCAATGAAGTGCTGTGTACTTTGTATTCAGTCGGCTGACTGTGTTATTCTTTGGGCCTGGACTGCGTGCTTTGAGACATGAGTCCCACCAGTCCTGATCCATAGCTATGGATTCTGAACTCTCAATTAACATCAATAAAGCATTATCTAATTTCCATGTGTGATACTGCCTCAGTTTCTCCCTGAGCATTACAATAGAAACAAAGCTTCAAATCTTTTACAAATAATACTTTTGTGAAATAAAATAGAAAACTCTCTAAAAGAATTTTTTAAAGTAAGATTGAAATTTTTTAAAGTATTTAAGTATCCAGAAGGATAGCTATTCTTGAAATCCTTTTTCCTAATTTTTATAGAGAAAAATAAACTAAGTTTCTGCTTTAGGAAATGTAGGATATTCTGCCTCATTTTAAAAGTCAGAATAGAATATTCTTGGTTTGCAATTGCAATAATTACAAAGAAACATATAAACAAAATGTGATCTTTAAAAAAACAGTGATGAATTGACCTAATAATTCCAATAATGAAATCAACTCTAAATATTATATCTTCTTAATTCAGAAACTACTTATCAGTTTTACAGAGAAAATGATTATTTTAATGCAGTAATATCTCCATCTTGTGGCCTGTTAGAATATTGCCCCCAAAGAGTTTTAAAGTCATCATGTACTTTGTTTTTGTTGTATTTTCACAACAGCGGGCATAAGTGGTCTGCTGCCCTTTTGCCTCGATTAAGTTAAGATAAAGACCAGATCCAAACTAGGGGCTAGAAATTCTCTATTTCAGCCATATTAATGCTTCTCTGATAATTTGATTACAGCAGATTCATTACAAGCACTATATAACATTGTTTCTTTGTGCCTAACTCCTATAACAAGCATAGCTCATGATATGCTATTTGCTTAATACTCAATGAAGGAACAGCTGGTCTAAGTGAGCTATGACTGACATTTTAAGAGTTCTCTTATTCTATTGTAGAACATAAATTAGCTTTCAATTTCCAAACATCAATCAAAACAAAATTATAATACCAAAAGAAAAATCCAAGAGAGAAAGGAGTCTAAGTAAGAGTATGATGAAAAGGGAAGGCAAAGAGCGATTTGTGGGGAAAAGATACTTCCCCCTTTTCTTTACTGAGTTCAAAGCACTTATTTTCCCTTAGCTAATGCAGTATACACATGCTAGACAATATCTGTTTCATCTATAGGTCCTGAAGACTGATAACTATTTTTTTTGCAATCTAACCATTATAATACAATTACACAACACAACATTTGGGAAATAGAGCTGTTTTAATGTTTCAATTTTAAGCCACTACTACCTCTTTTTTCCCTGCCCTTCCTTTCTGAACAATGTACATAACATGAAAAATCACCATTCTAATTACATGTACCAGCCTACCATTTTTGGTATTCAAATGAAGTCATAATCTAATTTTAGAACGTTAAATTTCTCCTATCTATTCCTCATGTTCCCTGCAGGAATAAAAGACAAATTTCACATAATCACAAATTTTCCCTTTTTCACTATTTTACATGCTGTCCTTTTCAGAATTTTCCAACTTGACCTAAAGATCAGAACTTAAAATAGTAAATAATACTTATTAACCATAGTAATAGTGTCAGTTTAATAGTTTATCGGATCTTATTAACTTTTTTAAGTTACTGGAAAACTTTAAATTAACTAAGTTATTGTCATTAACGAGTATAATTTAGTATTTTTAGAACTGATGTTTAGGTCAACCTGCCTCAGACACTTACTTGCTGTGTGACATTGAACAAGTCACACAGCGCATTTATCTCAGTTTCTTCATCTGTAAAATGATCTGGAGAAGGAAATGGCAAAACACACAAGAATTTCTGACCCCCCCCCCAAAAAAAACATATGGAGTCATGAATAATTTCAAATACAACTGTAACATCTAAACAACAGATATCTACATCATCTAAGTAACTTTATATGTGGAGTTGTTCAATTTCATATGTTGTTTAAAAAAAAAAGAATTCTGGAGAAAGTGAGACATGCTTATATAAGCATAGATAAGATTTGGATAAACAAAAATAAGTAGTAAAGATTTCCGTGATATGGAGAACAGTATAAACCAAGCAAAGAGTTGAGAACAAGAATAAATTTCTAATAATAAGTGGGTTGAAAAACCCATAAAAACTATTAATAATCATGGGAAAGAAAACTATAATGATGAAACAACATACTAAAACTTCTTGAAAAGCACCCAATCACAATTCAGTTATGACATGGATCCTAATGCTTTAGACCAGAGAATAAAACACAAAAAGAGAACTTTGGACTAATAAAATTGATTGAATATCAATTCAAAAATTTTAAACAAAATCCTGTCAAATAGACTACAGTAATTCATTTGAAGAAATGGTTTACCTTAACCTGATTCGAATTATACCAGGGATACAAGGATGGTTCAACATTAGGAAAATAATCATTGTAATTAATCATAATAAAAAGCCAAAAATAACCCAAACCACATTATTATCACAAAAGATAAAGAAAAAGCCCTTAACAAAGTATAACACTCATTCATACTAAAATTCCTATAAATTATAGTCATAAAAGAAAATTTTTTAATGTCATAAAAAGTACCTACCATAAAAAGCAAGCATCAAGTGCAGTGGCAATATACTAGAACCTTCCAATAAATACATATGTAAGAATTTCCACTTTCTCCACTATTATTTGATATAGTTCTGGAAAGGTAGCAATAGTAATTAAAAAAGGAAAAAGGAGAAAGAAATTAAAAGCATAAAAATAAGCGAAGAGATATTCTCTTTCTATATGATGATGATTTGATTATTGATTTTTTTTAATTAAAATTAAGGTCTATAGGCAAAATCTAGTCCAAATAGGCTGACACCTATTTTTTGCCATATTGTTATATTTTAAAATGTAAAAATCATTCTTAGCTCATCAGATATATTGAAACAGTTGTAGGCTAGATTTAGCCCTAGAACCATAATCCACAATATCAAGGAAATGATAAAAAGAAGTAGAGATAAAGAAGGAATACCTCTTTCAAACTTTAAATTATATTACAAAGCAGCAAACATAAAAACCATGCAACATTGTTTAAAAAATAAAGACAGGTCAATGAAACAGATTAAACAAGGGAAAATCAGAAAGAATGGGGACTTAATAAGTAAGAGTGTTCAATAAACCAAAAAAAAAATATAAATTACTTAGGAAAAACTCCCCATCTGGAAAAAAAACTAAAAAGGAGGCAGCTAGATGGTGCAGTAGATAGAGTGCTGGCCTTGAAGTCAGGAGGACCTGAGTTCAAATCCTGCCTGAGACACTTAATACTTCCTAGCTGTGGGACCTTGGGCAAGTCACTTAACCCCAATTGCCTCAGGGGGAAAAAAACTAAAAAGTCTGACAGAAATTAGACTTAAATCAATACTTTATACCTATTCCACATTACATTCTAAATGTATACATTGCCTTAATATTAAATATCATGCTACTGAAAATATTTAAAAGAAAAGTAGGTAATAAATCTCTTAATGCTTGAAAGAGATTTATTACCTACTTTTCTTTTAAATATTTTCAGTAGCATTATATTTATACCTAATGCTTGAAGTAGGAGAAATATTCCTAACTAAATGAAGGATAGAAGTAATTACAAAAGATTACACAAAATTGAAAAGTGTCTATACAAACAAAATGAATGTAGCTATGATAAGAGGGGAAATGGTCAAATGAAAAAACATTCTCTCATATTTCTCTGATAAAGGCTTGGTATCCATTATATATAAACAATTCACCCACATATACACACAACATATGGTGTCATTGTTTGTCCTTTCTTCTTGAAGAGGACCATGACTCAGGGAAGTGATGCTATGACATGCAAGTGAATTGAATTTAAGTGAGGGATGCTGTGCAAGGTCACCTGCCTCACTTTCCCCTCCAGCTGAGTGTCCCTGGGCAAGACACTTAACCCAATAGCCTCAAAAAAAAAAAGGGAAGGAAGGAAAGAAATAACTGCAAATTGTTAACAACCACATGAATGAATGCTCCAAATCACTAATAAAAGAAATGCACATCAAAGCAACCCTCAGGTTTCACCTCACACCCTACAAATTGGCAAAGATGACAAAATTCTAGAAAGCAATCTAAAATAGCAATTTAGAGTAGATGTCTATCAATTGGGAGTACCCAAAGAAACCTGTATACAAATGCAATGAAGTACTATTGTATATAAGAAATGATGAAGTGATGAATACAGAGAACCATGGGAAAAAATCTATATTAATTTATGAAGAGTGAAGTAAACAAAGATAAGGAAATAGTATACCTTGACTAGAACAATGTAAATGTAAGTAATCACAAAAAGTAAAAATGTTATGAAATTTAAAGAAAAACCATATCTTGAAAGAAGAGATGTGAGCAGACACCACAAACCCCACTTGCTAGACAAAAATGAGAGATTCATAACTATGATATGCTGCAAATACAGATTGGTGATTATTTCCTCTTTTACTTCAGAAAAAAAAGCTATTTGCTAAATGGGGTAGCTCTATAGAAATGGGAGCAGTAGGGATATTGTGGAAATTATGGTGTGTAAAATATGACAATGATAATTTATTTTTAATAATAGCTTTTTATTTTTAAAAAATATATGCAAGGATAGTTTTCAATCTTCTCTCTTGCAAAACCTTGTATTCCAAATTTTTCTCCTCTTCCTCCTACTCCCTTCCCTAGGTGGCAAGTAATCCAATATAGGTTAAACATGTGCAATTCTTCTAAACATATTTCCACAATCATCATGCTGCACAAGAAAAATCAGATCAAAAAAGGAAAATATGAGAAAGAAAAAAAACAAGCAAACAATAACAAAAAAGGTGAAAGTAATATTTTGTAACCTACATTCAATCCTCACTGTCCTCTTTCTGGATGCAGATGGCTCTCTCCATCACAAGTCTATTGGAATTGGCCTAAATCACCTCATTGTTTTATTTTTAATTTTTAATAATAGCTTTTTAATTTTAAAATACATTTTTTCAATGTTTTCAACATTCACCTTTGCAAAGCATTGTGTTCCAAAATTTTTCCTTCCCTTCCCCTAGAAAGCAAGTAATCCAATATAGGTTAAACATGCAATTCTTCTAAACATAATTCCACATTTATCATGCTGCACAAGAAAAATCAGATCAAAAAGGAAAAACGAGAAAGAAAAAAAAAGCAAGCAACAACAACAAAAAAGGTGAAATTACTATGTCATGGTCACATGCAGTCCCCATAGACTTCTCTCTGGGTGCAGATAGCTCTCTCCATCACAAGTCTATTGGAATTGCCTTGAATCACCTCATTGTTGAAAAGAGCCAAGTCCATCAGAGTTGTTCATCACATCATCTTGTTGTTGCTGTGTACAATGTTCTCTTGGTTCTGCTCATTTCACTTAGCATCAGTTCATATAAATCTCTCCAGGTCTTTCTGAAATCATCCAGCTGATCATTTCTTTTAGAACAACAATATTCCATTATATTCATATACCATAATTTATTCAGCCATTCTCCAACTAATAGGCATCCACTCTATTTCCAGTTCCTTGCTACTACAAAAAGGACTGCAATAAACATTTTTACACATGAGGGTCTTTTCCCCTTTTTTATGATCTCTTTGGAATACACTTTGGGATACTTGTGGGTCAAAGAGTATGAATAATTTATTTTAAAAAAATAAAGAATAAATTTGAAAAATAAATAATCATGTTAGAATGTAACTGCCAAGAATACTTCATTTTTGTCTTTGTGTTGCCAACATCTAGCATAATGCCTGACGTGTAAATGTTTGTTTAATTGAATCTGTTTTCTGCATTCTAACTTAAAAATAATAACAATAACATTTATGTAGCAATTTAATATTTGCAAAGCACTTTACAAACATTCTCATTTTACCTTCAACACAACATTGGGAAGAAAGTGTTATTATTATACTAATTTTGCAGATAAGAAAGTTGGAGCTGAGAAAGGATAAATAATTTGTCCAGGGTGACATAGTTGGTAAGCATCTAAGGACATTTTGAATTTAGATTTTCCTGATTCTAGGTCCAGAGTTCTCTCTACTGTACCACCTAGCTGTCTCCAAATAAAAATATCTATCTTTTACTCAGCACTTAAAGGTTTTCAAAGCTTGCAGAATATTTTCTCATTTTATCTTCATAATAAACCCGTGAGGTAGGTGCTACTATTCTTCTCATTTTACAAATGAGGAAACTATATTTAGAATTTTAAACAGTCCCTTCCCCAAACTCTGAAAATTATTGTTCTTAAGAAATGGAAGGGAACTCAGCAGCCAGTTCCTTTCCAATATAACATCCATCACATGGTCAGAAAAGGAGGGAGGGGAGCGGCAAATAAATAATGCAACAAACAGAATCTTGGGCCTAGAATCAGGAAATTAAGTTCAAATATAGCTTCAGACACTTCTTAGGTATGAGACCACAGCCAAGTCACTTAGTTTCTGTTTGCAACAGTTTGTTCATCTTTAAAATGAGGATAATAATTGTGAAAATCAAATGAGGTAATAATTGTAAGCAATGCCTGGTATATAGTAAACACTATACAAATATTAGTTATTATTTTTATTATAAAGGTTCTTCCTGAAATCTTCAAGGAGGAAAAATTCCCAACTCTCTATGAAGTCAATTCCACTTTTGCATAGCTTTAATTTGAGGGGGGAGGGGTTCCTGATATTAAATCTGCATTGACCTATTGCTCCTGATCTCAAATGAACACTGTATCTTTCCTCCACACAATAGTCCTTCAAATCTTTGAAAATGGTTTTTAAGTTGTCCCTCCTCTCAGCCCCAGTCATATTTTCCCCTAGGCTAAATATGTTCAGTTTCATCAAACAATCCTCATATGTCAAGGGATCAAGGCCCTTCACTATACTGATTGCCCTGCTCTGGACATTTGGCAGCTTATCAATGTCCTTTTTAATTCCTGGCACCCAGAAGAAGAGGATGATGGCTGGGAAATGATCTATTGAGGTGAAAAAAGTAATTGCTTCAATAAAATCATAAATCCATGTAATTTATCAAAGATTTTTAAAAATCATTTAGGCTGAAAGTCTGAAATAATACATAATAATTAGTACATAATAATATTAGATTCTGATCCAGTCCTTTACTTTAATTCCACGTATGTGTTTCCATTTCAAATATGTCTCTTGTAAACAACATATTGCTGGATGCTGGTTTATAATCCATTTTGTATCTGCTTTCATGTTATGAATGAGCTCATTCACATTCACAGTTATGGATACTGTGTATTTCCCCTAACCCATTTTCTCATTTTTTCTTCTTTTCTTTCTTTTTTCTTCCTTTCTTTTTTCTTTCTCTCCTTCTTTCTTTCTCTCTTTTTTCTCTCTTTCTCTCTTCTTTTTCTCCTACTTCTCCTTCTCCTCCTTGTCCTCCTCCTCTTCCTCCTCCTTCTTATCATTCTTCTCATCCTTCTCTTCCTACTTCTCCTTCTTCTCCTTTTTCTTTTTCTTTTCTATCTCTATCTCTTTTTGTCCCTCTGATTTCCTGTCTCTCTGTGTCTCTCTGTGTATATCATTCTCCATGTGTGCCTCTGTCTGTATGTGTGTTTGTCTATTTTTTCTTTTATCCTTTCCCTCCTCAAAAGTCTATTTTGATTCTAACCACTACCTTAATGTGCTCTAGCTTTTATCATCCTCCCCTCCTTTCTCTTACTCTTTTACTTCCTATTTCCCTATTGAGCGTTGCATTTCTATACATTGCTGAGTGTATATGTGTGTGTGTGTGTGTGTGTGTGTGTGTTCTTCCTTCTATAAATTTATTCCAATTAGAGTGAAGTTTAGGCATTGTCTGCCACTTCCCCTCCCAAATTTTCCCTATTATTGCAAAAGCCCTTGCATGGTCTTTTATGTGAGAAAATTTTCCCCATTCTATTTCTCCCTTCCTTGCTTGTTTTAATTCATCCCTCATTCTCACTCCTTTAATTATTTTGGAGATTATCTAACATAATCACCTCACATCCATGCCCTCCATCTATATAAAACTCCTTTGAATATCCTGATAATGATAAAGTTCTTAGGAGTTACATGTCTCATCTCATGTAGAAATGTAAATACTTTAACTTTTGAGTCCCTTATGATTACTCTTTCATGTTTACCTTTTTATGATTCTCTTTGAGTCTTGTGTTTGAATGTCAAATTTTCTATTCAGCTCTGGTCGTTTCATCAGGAATACTTGAAAATCCTCTATTTCATTAAATATCTATTTTCCCCTGAAGGATTATACTTAGTTTTCATGAGCAGGTTATTCTTGGTTGTAATCCTAGCTCCTTTGCCTCCCAGAATATCATGTACTAAACCCTCTATTCCTTTAATATGGAAGGTACTAAATCTTATTTGATTTTTACTATGGTTTCATTATGTTTGCATTGTTTCTTTCTGAATATTTAAAGTATTTTCTGTTTGATCTGGAAGTTCTGGAATTCGGTTATAATATTCTTGGGATTTTGCATTTTGGGTATCGCTTTCAGAAAGTAATTAGGGGGTTCTTTCTATTTCTATTTTACCCTCTAGTTCTAGAATATCAGGGCAGTTTTCCTTGATAGTTTTTTGAAATATGATTTCTACACTCTTTCTTTGATCATGATTTTCAAATAGTCCAATAATTTGTAAACTATCTCTTCTCAATCTATTTTTCTGGACAATTGTTTTTTCAAATGAGATATTTCACATTTTTGTGATTTTTAAAATTTTTTTGACTATTTCTTGATATCTCATGGAATCATTAGCTTGCAGTTGCCCAATTCTAATTTTTAAGGAATTGTTTCTTTAATGAGATTTTGAACTTCTTTTTCCATTTAGCCAATTCTGCATTTCAAGGAATTCCCTTCAATGGTTTTTTGCTTCTTTTACCATTTAGTGAATTCTGTTTTTTTAAGATGCTATTTTTAAGGGTTTTTTCCATACCTATTTTAACAAACAATTTTCTTTTCATAACTTTCTTGCATCAGTCTGATTTTTCTCCCAATTTTCCTCTACCACTCTTAACTCTTTAACTTTCCTAGGAACTCTTGTTAGGCTTAGGTCCAATTTGCTTTTTTCTTTTTTTGGCATCTGTTTTTACATTTTTGTTTACTTCTGAAGTTGTCTTGGTCTTCTCTACTACTTATACTCCTAAAAATAGTAGTTTTTTATTATCAAATTCTTTTGTTGTTTTTGCTTGTTTTTTCCACTCTATTTTTTTTTTACTTTAAATTTCATGTTAAAGTCAGGATCTCCTCATCTTGGGGTAGGAACCACTATCTCAAACTTCAGGTTTTTTTGTGCTGCTATTTTCAGGGCTACTTGAGGAAATGTACAAATTTTTGGTAATTCCAAGGTGATGTGATCCTGAGGTATAATCACTGCGCTCCTGATTTTTTTTCTCTGGTCTTTATTTTTATTTTGTCCTTGGTCCCCTGAAGCCCTACACACTCATGCTCTCTTTGCTTTAGTATTGTAACCAGAGTCACTACTCCTTTGAAATCAACAGCAATTCTCTCCTCTATGGAACTGAGATTCTGAACTTTGAATGGGCAATAGAGTTGCCAATTAGTGCTAATTGTACCCTATGCTGGCAAAGGGTCCCTTGAAATCTTTTTCTAATCAGCTATAGGACCCTCTCACCTCACCAGCTGTTGCTGCCACCACAGTTATGTGGACTCAAGTCACCCTAGTATCACAGACTTTTACCAACTTCTTAAGTTCTCTTAGGCCAGACAAAAATGTTTATCCCAACCTTGTATTAACTCTGTTGCTCCAAAATTTTATTTGAACCATTATTTTAAAGTTGTTTCAAGGAGAATGTTGGAAAAGTTCAGCTGGTTGACTGCCCCTAATCTGCCATCTTCCATCATCACATTTAGCTAAAATATCTACTCTTTTCCAATCACTGTGATCTTTCATCCACATTTGAGTTGAAGTTTGTTCTTATAAGCAGGATATTAATTAGAAGTTTTTGGTCTCTTCATTTTTGTCAACTAGGTGGCTTGGTGAATTGAGTACTGAGTGTGGGCTCAGGAAGAGCTGACCTCAAATAAACCTCAGACACTTACTAAATGTGCCTGGGCAAGTCATTTAACTCTGTCTTCCTCAGTTTCCTTAATTGTAAAATAGAAATAATCTACTTTCCCAGGACTGTTATGAATATCAAATGAGATATTTGTAGAGGGCAGAGCAAAATGCCTGGAACATAGTAGATCCTATACAATGCTAATCTACCATATCATCATCATCATCTTGGAATCAAATGTTCTATGGTGTGTGATTTGACAGTTTTGTTGCTTTTTTGGTTTATATATTATCTCTATTATGACTCAGAAACATAAAATCTACAAATTGAAAAGATCCTCAATGATCAGATAGACTAACCTTTATCTGACAGAATTATCTCCACAGCATCAACAAATGATCACCTAGACTTTTCTTGAAGCCCTCTAGTGAGAAGGAATCCATTAGTTCCCAAGACAATCCATTCCATTTTTGGACAATTTGGATGATTGGAAGTTTTTCTTTTTATCAAGTCTAAATTCATATACATATATATATATACATATATATATACATATATATATATATTGCAACTTGCAAAAGTAATTATAGTTCTGCCCTCTGAAACCAAAAAGAACTTGATTTTCCACAAGACAGTCCTTCAAATACTTGAAAACAAGACATCTCTCCCTGTCTCCCAATAATACTTCTCTTCTAAAGACTAAACATCTCTAGTTCTTTCATACAATTATCATAGGACATGGATTTCAGTTATTATATAGAGAGCCATTTCCTTTTCTATACACTCCTGATTGTGGTATGGTCTTCCCAAAATGTTACAATACATTCAATGTAGTGTGACTAGAGAGGAGTAGAATGGAACTCTGACTCCTCCTCTATTATGGATAATGTGCTTTTTAATATGATCTAAAACAGCATTACCTTTTTGCTGACCATATCAAAGCTCACTAGCTGCTTACTAAAAGGGACTTGATCTTTTTTTACAAAAATTGTTGCCTGGTTATGCTTCTCCCATCCTGGGACTTGTGAAGTTGTTTTTGTTTTTTGTTTTTTGTTTTTTTTAAACTCAGGTTTATAAAACATTATGTTTATTTCTTTTAGATTTCATCTTTGTTTCATAGATAGAAACACTAAAGTATATGTTTTATTTCAGAGGCAGCCTACTGGCATTATAGGTAGAGCACTAAACCTAGAGTTCAAATCTAGCCTCACCTATATTCTAGCTGTGTGACTTTATAGCTAGGCAAATCACTTAACCTCTGCCTGTGCCAGATTCTTTAACTGTAACATGAAAATAATGACATTTACCTCCCATGATTGTTTTGGGGATAAAATAAGATATTTATAAATCAAATCTCAATGTGCTATTATTATTATCTTATAAGGTCTGACCCATTAGTCTAGACAGTTAAATTCTTTCTGGATCCCAGCTTGCACATTTCTTACCATATGTGTGTTATCTACAAATTTAATTAGCATGCCATTTATGATTTCACTGAAAAAAATATCCAATAACACAAGGTCAAGAACAGATTTTTAAGGTAGTTCACTAGAAATCTCCCTCCAAATTTGCTTCTACACATTAATAACCACTCTTCAGGTCTAGTCATTCAACCAGTCCTAAATCTACCTAATTCTACTATCATGTCACCTATATCTTTTTATCTAGTTCATAAAGATAGTGTGAAAGGCCAATAGGTAAAGGATTCACTGAAATCTAAGTACACTTTTCTACAGCATTCTTCTGACCTAAAAGTTTAATTATCTGATAGTTTATTCTGACAAGTTTTACTTCTTTAAATTCAATTTATATTATTTTCAGATGCATTCTCTTTCTCCCAGCTTCCCCTAATGAGAAAGAAAATACAAATAAAACCACTGCAAACACATATAGTCAAGCAAACCAAATTCTTCCTTTGGCCATGAAGTACTATAATCTTGATGAAGTCATATTGGCCATGTGATCACTTATTTCCCTTTTTAAATATTTACAGAGCATCTGCATAATAATGTACTCTACAATTTTGCTAAGAGTAGAAGTCAGCTCAATGCAGCACAGTTTTCTGATTCTGACCTTTTGTCATTTTGGAAAATCCAAATAACGTCTGCTATTCTCTAGTGATACAATACCCTTCCTCAGATTTTCCAAGAACTTCCAAATATTACCAATAGTGGCTTAGTAATCTCATTTGCCAGTTTTCTCAATATGTTCAAAAATAGTTCATCTGATTCAAATTTGATCTCCTTGAGGAAAGCAAGTCACTCTCTTACTACCTATCTTCATTTTCAAGTGCTTATTAATAAATTTATTTCTATGCTTATCACTCCAAAGATCATACTTCTTGGAAAATATAAAAGAAGAAAAATAGCTAGCTAATTCGAAATTTTAACCATTATCTATTAAGATCCCAATTACCTGCAAGCAGCATTTCAGTCTTATTCCTCCTATGATCCTTCTCATTAAAAAGAAACAAACATACAAACAAATAAAGAAGGAAGGAAAGAATGCAATGCAAGTTCATTTGGAGATTTAGTGCTCAGATTCCATACAAGGAAAAAGAGCCACTAAATGTCTCATTTATTTTTTGTTCCATATTAACTAAAATTAATGAGAAACCTTTAATTAAAGCCTTGACTTAAATGTATACCTCCCCCCCCATTTTTTTTTTTTTTGCTCAGGAATTGGGTCTAGTGTTCTTTTAGTCTCATGCTTTATTTACTTTTGTTAAAATAACCTGGGTGTGTGTGTATGTATATGTGTGTGTAAACTGAAAAAGAAAACAAATTTGAATTGAACTTTACATTCTTTCAGGCTGTGCTTTAGAAAGAAGATACAGAAAACAAGCATAAAAGTAACTGGCTAATTTTGCTTGCACATCATCCTTTCAAAATCCTATAAACATTTACGAGGTGATAGTTTTATGACTATGCCATTAAAAGGCCAAAGAAGATTATGAGCCTCTGAGTTTTTAGATCAAATGTGTATCTATGCAAGAAAAATGTTATATAGTAACCCAAAGAATCAGTTGCCTGATTTTATTCTGATTAGTCAACTCTGAAAAGCAAGATTTCTCATTTCTTTGAAAAATTTCTCATGTAGCATGCAGTTGAGGAGACAAAATAAGTACAAATTAAACAGATTAAAATCAAATCAACTAGCATTTCCTTTAAGTTATAAAAAAATTTATTTCATTGCAAATACTATTTGACTATGATTATGCCATTTAACGCCCTCCAGGCCTCAGTTCTCTCATCTGCAAAATGATGATCCATTTATATGCTAAAATATAGCTATGATTCTATGAATAAAAAGGAATAGTCTCCAAGATTTTTCTCCTTATTCTTCTCCTCCTTCTTCTTCCAAAAAGTATTTCAATACTGAAATTTTAGGAACATATCAAGCTGTAGGAGATGTTATTTTTGACATTGTTATAACCTTAAATTTTGAGTATTTTCCAGAAAAGATAAAATTTCATGATACCAAGTGTAGTATGTATCTAGAGCAATTATCAATATGTTCCCAAGCTTAGATATAGTATCTAACTTTAAGCAACTAGAAAACAATTATAATTTTTTTTTCACATTCAAGTAGTTCTCTGATATTCTTAGATTAAAACTCCTTAAGATCTCCACTCTGCTTCCAAATCAAAAACTAAATAAAATGGCCTCAGGAGCTTTCCTAGAAAATTCAAGTTACTTTCACATGAAGTTCCATCCAGAACACAATCACAAACTTAAGTTCAAGAACTGTGGTAATTCAAAGTCAATCTTGATATTTCAGAATGACAAGACACTGCCAGCTATAAAATATTTTACTGCAGTAACAAAAATAGCTAAGTCTGAAGTGTCAACTGACTTTTCATTTTTTAAATCAAATCATTATTGTTACTTTTAAAGCATTTTTGGTAATAGAAGTAAAGAACTGAAGTGCAATCAGTTGTAGGACAAGAGATTGTAATCCTTTTATTAGGAATCTTCATGTTTAAAAAAAAACAGCTTATTATGGAAAAGCCTTCTACCCCAGGGAAAATTATGATTTTAAGGCTCATGAACCTGTCAGTCTATAAGTTATGAGCAAGCTGCTGCATCTGCAGTTTTGATTAATCTATTCATTACTCAGTTGACCCTACTTGCTAGCCTAGACAGCACGTAGAAAAATCTGCATTAAGAATCTTACTTCAAGTGGGAAACATGAGTATGTTCTTCACTATAAGAAAATGCATTATACTTTCAAGTCTTGAACAAAGAAAACCAGTGACAGGTGGCATATTAAATTAGATTTTTGGTTGTTTGTTGTTTAAAATGCATGCTTGGAAAATTTAGTCCTTTAAGCCTATGTCCTTCCAATGACTGAAATCTTCTAGAGAGGTTTCACTATAATGATGCTAATTATTCTCTAATACCTTACATAAAGGAAATAAAAGCAAGTCTCTTGAAATTCTAATAGGGCAAATCTCAGTATCTATGTCTTGTCCCCAAGATTATTATCCAAAAGAAGCCTGCTAGGCGTTAGTAGTGGAGTCATGCTAATTATTCATTCTTTGGTATATACCATAACTTTTTTTATTGTAACTCTTTCTGATGAAAAGTCGCCGCGTAGCTACAAATATAACTCTTCAGGACCACCAGTTGATTCTCCTTTTCATGAAAACGTAAGTCTAGTTGAAGAAGCAGGTGCAAGTGGAAAGTGGAATTTTTTTTTCTTTTATGTCCAAAGAAATATGTTTCCCCAGAACAAAGGAAAAAATCAAGACCAAAAATAACTACTTAGTTTTTTATTCAAATGCATTGCCATGATTTAGTTTACAATGAAAGAGTTTTTCAGTTCCACTTAAACCCTATTCCTTTGCCTCCTATTAAATCAGCTCATAAATGAAACATACGTTCATGTATGCTTTTTTCAAAAAAAAGGTGAGGTGTGTATGTGATTTTATGGATTGATGTTTAAGGTCATGGAAAACCATTAATGAATTTTGATGAACTAATCATGATGATACAGAAACAAGCTGAATATGCAACCTAACTTCTTAAGATTAAAATGGATGTATAAGTGATAAATAAGGAAAAGTAATCCATCATGTGATAGCCTTCAACTCATTTCCAATACTTTATCTAAAAAACATGGAATAAGAGCCAATGCCTAAAGATTACCATTTGATTTACCATTTGAGAATAAGTTGTCCTGAATTAATAGAGAAATATCCTATATATATGCATATATATACATATATTTAATTTGAAACTGTCCTAGCTCAAAATATAAACCTCTTATAAAATCTTGGGTAGAAGATTCAATCTACATAATAATTAGTTACATAATAATTCAATAGTTAATTGAAAACATCCTGTTATCTGCAATAATTACCTACTATAAGGCATGCAATTAATTGAATACCTAACAGACAGAAATGAGCAATTAATTCCTGAAGGACTTACAGGATATTTAACAAATACCCTATTTTCAAAAAAGAAAAAAATATTTTGGATTAATAACTGAAACACAGTCCTGAACAAGTTTCTGAATTTGCCACCAAGTAATTACCAGTATTTTCTAAAGAATATTTCACATCATAAGTATTTAAGGAATGGTCATAAAGGCTATAAGAAATAAATTTTGTTTTACATTTTTAATAAAATACAAAACATGGTCCAAACACCACCTCTCCCCTAAAATCTTCTTAATTCTTTACATCCAGTAAGAAATATTTTAACCCCAAAATGGGCAAAATTGATAGAGGAATAAGAATAGAGGAATTCATCAATAGTGGATGAGTTTTCCTCCTCTTGAAACCACAGGGTACAGTACCACTTGGAGCCATGGAGTTAAGGAAAACCTCCCTTTGTCCCTTCTTAGATCTTTTAGGCCACCCTCAGATAAATCACTCAGCTACCATCACAGCTGGGTAGAGGCAGTACTCAGAGAAGCTTACTCTGGGAAGCAAAGCCAGAACAAGGCATTAGTTCGCTCTGAGACAGGTTTGCAAATTACATATACACAGCCAGCTCAAAAATTACATACCCTATGTGTGACTTACTATCCACCAAAGGTTTTGTGCTTTCAGTATAACATGACTTAAAACATTACAAACTAAACATGTATTTACTAAGGAGAGAGGAGTTTTCTGACATTAAGAAAGTACATTTGTTGCAAATGAGGGTGGCCTAGCTGCACCAGATCTAAAACTATATTATAAAGCAGTGGTCACCAAAACCATTTGGTACTGGATAAGAAATAGAATAGTGGATCAGTGGAATAGGTTAGGTTCACAGAACAAAATACTCAATGACAATTGTAATCTAGTGTTTGATAAACCCAAAGACCCCAGTTTTTGGGATAAAAACTCACTATTTGACAAAAACTGCTGGGATAATTGGAAACTAGTCTGGAAGAAATTAGGCATTGACCCACACCTCACACCATATACCAAGATAAGGTCAAAATGGATTCATGATCTAGGCATAAAGAATGATATTATAAACAAATTAGAACAATGTAGGATGGTTTACCTCTCAGACCTGTGGAGGGGGAAGGAATTTGTGACCAAAGAAGAACTAGAGGTCATCATTAATCACAAAATAGATAAGTTTGACTATATCAAGTTGAAAAGTTTTTGTACAAACAAAATGAATGCAGACAAGATTAGAAGGGTAGCAGTAAA
>JAJPUD010001055.1:68121-92930 GCA_023553655.1 Myrmecobius fasciatus
TCTCTCTCTCTCTCTCTCTCTCTCTCTCTCTCTCTCTCTCTCTCTCTCTCTCTCTCTCTATCTATCTATCTTTCTCTTCCCTTCCCCCCAAGGTCATTTCCACATTTACCAGCATAGTCTAGAGAATACACAAAGTATCTATAAGCAGGAATTCTTGTTAAACAGTAGGAATATTCTCTTCATGACTCCTATGTAAATCTAATGAGAAACCCCTTATTATAGTTAGTTACAATCAATTCTTACCCCATTGATTAGAGAATCAAACCAATTCTTTCTACATTTAATATCTTCTGTGTTATATTCAAATTTGAAATTTCTAGTTGAAGGCTATTACCTTAACAATAACCTAATAAGATACTTTCAGCACAGAAAAACTGTGGGTTTTTTCAGTATCTTAAAAATTGATATACAGCACCAGGTTTCAGTGAGATACTTCAAGAAAACCTTTTCTCAGAAATCATAACCCTAGACGTCTGGCTAATGCATTCTCTTTCCTTTGATGCAGAAAGCTGACAACAAGTATAACCCTTGCCCATTTTCATCTTTCCAGATTATGCCTTCTGAGTACAGCTGGTTTTTTTAACCCCTACTTTCCTTGATGAAAATTTAGAATTCTACTAGTTATTTATATGGGTACTATGTAATAGTTTTTACTAAGTATTACTAAGTAATAGAATTTACTGTTCAGACCAGTTTATTGGACAATTAGTTTGACATGATTGTCTCTGAGCCTACCCTCTGTAGAGTCTCCTCAGAATGTATTGCCCCATTGTAGGGGTGCAGTGACTAGCCCCCATTTCCATTTAACAACTAAATACTGGATAGCTTTTAAAAATACATGGTAAAATTTCATTCAATCATTTCTGCCTGCCCCTCAAGGATATAATGTCCCTTATACCCCCTCTGACTTTGGGAATGAGTGGCATGGAGTAGCTCACAACTTAGTTCATTTCTTTCATTGCACTGATATCTTTTTTTAAAATTTTTATTAAAGCTTTTTATTCACAAAACCTATGCATTGGTAATTTTTCAACACTAACCTTTATAAAACCTTCTGTTCCAAAATTTTTCCCTACTTCCTTCCACCCCCTCCTCTAGATGGCAGGTAGTCCAATATATGTTAAATATGTTAAAATATATGTTAAATCCAATATATGTATACATATTTACAGTTAACTTGCTGCACAAGAATAATCAAATCAAGAAGGAAGAAAAAAAACCTGAGAAAGAAACGAAAATGCAAGCAAACAACAATAGAAAGAATGAAAATGCTATTTTGTAGTCCACACTCAGTTCCCACAGTCCTCTCTTTGAGTGTAGATGGCTCTCTTCATTACTGAACAATTGGAACTGGTTTGAATCATCTCATTGTTGAAGAGAACCACATCGATCAGAATTGATCATCATATAGTTTTGTTGTTGCTGTGTATAATGATCTCCTGGTTCTGCTCATTTCACTCAGCATCAGTTCATGCAAGTCTCTCCAGGCCTCTCTAAAATCATCCTGCCATTTCTTATAGAACAATAATATTCCATAACATTCACATACCATAATTTATTTATCCATTCTCCAATTGATGAGCATCCATTCAATTTCCAGTTTCTTGCCACTACAAAAAGGGATGCCACAAACTTTTTTGCACATGTGGGTCCCTTTCCCTCCTCTAAGATCTCTTTGAGATATAAGTCCAGTAGAAATACTTCTGGGTCAAAGGGTATGCATAGTTTGATAACTTTCTGAGCATAGTTCCAAATTGCTCTCCAAAATGGTTGGATCCATTCACAGATGCACCAACAATGTATCAGTGTCCCAGTTTTCCCACATGCCCTCCAACATTCATCATTATCTTTTCCTGTCATCTTAGCCAATCTGACAGGTGTGTAGTAGAATCTCAGAGTAGTCTTTATTTGCATTTCTCTGATCAATAGTGATTTGGAGCATCTTTTCATATGACCAGAAATAGTTTCAATTTCTTCATCTGAAAATTGTCTGTTCATATCCTTTGACCATTTATCAAGTGGAGAATGGTTTGATTTCTTATAAATTTGAATAAATTCTCTATATATTTTACAAATGAGGCATTTATCGGAACCTTTGAATGTAAAGATGTTTTCCCAATTTATTGCTTTTCTCCTAATCTTGTCTGTATTAGTTTTGTTTGTACAAAAACTTTTTAACTTAATATAGTCAAAATTATCTATTTTGTGATCAATAATGATCTCTAGTTCTTCTTTGGTCACAAATTCATTCCCCTTCCACAAGTCTGTGAAATAAACTATCCTGTGTTCTTCTAATTTATTTATAATATAATTCTTTCTGTCTATATCATGAACCCATTTAAACCTTATCTTAGTATATGGTGTTAGGAATGAGTCAATGCCTAGTTTCTTCCATACTAGTTTCCAATTTTTCCAGCAATTTTTGTCAAATAGTGAGTTTTTATCCCAAAAGCTGGGGTCATTGGGTTTGTCAAATACTAGATTGGTATAGTTATTGACTATTTTGTCCTGTGAACCTAACCTATTCCACTAATCAATTAGTTTATTTCTTAGCCAATACCAAAAGATTCTGATAAGTGTATTGCACTGATATCTTCAAGTTCAAATCTAAAGCTACATTGCTGCCAGATTCTGCTAGACCTGAAGTCTTGGATCTTTGCTACTGCCAGCAATTCTGGACTGGGTACAGCATCCAGCCAAAATTCCTGGCCTCCTGGATTCTTGTGGTTAATGCTTCTAGTGAAGACCCAGGCTCTTGGGGGTTCTATAGCCTGGGAAGGGCCTTTCCCCTCAAGCGCCTTTCACCCTAAAATATTCTCTCACAGGAAACTGTTAGTAGCATCAGGTCAATGCCTCATACTTAAATACAGCAAATTCCGTAGGCAATGGCTGTTTTGAAATTATGAATAGTTCTAGCGATTTAGGCAGTGGAAAAAGGCTTCTCCTAATTTAGTTGTAGAATACATACATACTCCTCCGAATGTCATGAATTTTCATAGAAACAGATTCCAGCCTCTCCATCTAGGGAAACTATCTCAGGTTTGCACATTCACCATGCATTAAAGTAGTACTGCCTAACTCTCCATCATCTGTCCTTCCTTAGTCTCCAGGAGGCCACTAACATTTCATTCTGGTACAATTAGATTTGTTACACCATTTGGGGATGCTAAATTTTTTCTAAGGAAAACAAGAAGAATTCTGCTATACTAAAAACTGAATTTATCATCTCTTCACCTAAATTGGCTCCCAGACAACTTTTCTATTCCTGTTGATAGCAATATCATTCTTCCCAGCTTCCCAAACTGAAACTTTCCTTTAATTTTCTCATAAAAATTAATCAATCACTAAGTTCCAATAATTGTTCTTTTCCCATTGGATCTGATTATCCCTTCCTCTTCATCTTATATATGAGCAAAAGTTGTGACCACTTCATAGATCACCTAAATAGCTCTCTAACTTGTCTAACTTCTTACATTATTCTATAGCTTCTCCCCACTTTCTTAAAGGCCAGACTACTTTTCCTAATACAATCCTTTCCTCATTTCATTTTCTTGGGAGAATCTTCTTATAGACTGGATTAAGTTCAAATTTGGCAGTCTTATATTTAAGGTATTGCACTTTACCTATCCAACATTTTCTCTTCACAACAAGAATCTTCTCCAATTATTCTAACTTGCTTATGGTCACACAGCTAATCATTCTTCCTACATATGTTTATTGAAAAACCTAATACAGTCAGGGAATTGTGGGAACCACCAAGATTATTGAAAAATTTTCCCTGGCTGGAAGGAGTTTATAATCTAACTGACAACATAAGACTTAGGTACCAAAACTATTATATAGTCATTCAATCAACAAGCATTTATTAAAGGCTTACTATATCTTAAGTACCATGCTAAGTAAGCACTATGAATATAAACAAGACAATATATGGTAAGTGCAATGAAAAAAAATAGTAGCAGAACCAGAACCAGCTACCTCTCCTAACTGTAAATTCATGATTCTTTCCACTGTGCCATCCTAAGAGTATAAATCTATACTATTGGGGTAGCTAGGTGGTGCAGTGGATAGAGCACCAGCCCTAAAGTCAGGAGGACCTGAGTTCAAATGTGACCACAGGCACTTAATACTTCCTAGCTGTGTGACCCTGGGCAAGTCACTTAACTCCAATTGCCTCAGGGGAAAAAACTATCATATCTGACCTTTAGTCCATATATTAAGTTTTGTCTCCACAAGAGAATAGGGACTGCCATATTCTTTTGTCTCACCTCCAGCACTTAGGACATAGTAATAAATAATTTGTGAATTGAATTGAGTTGTGGCCATGGTTTCTCATATCCTGCTTTCTTACTTCTAGGAATACAGAGAATTCAAGCTTGCCATAAATGAGATGAATCAAATTGAAGAGAATGACTCACTCCATGTTTATTTATAGTCATATAACACTTGTGAAAATAATCAAAGTAGGTGGCATTGATCTTTATGGGAGTTTAGAAGTTATTGGTAAATTTTTTCAAATATTTTAATGTAGTGATTGGAGAGAATGGAAGAGAGAAGCATCTTTGACTCCAAGTGTATCTGACTCATATCTTTGTATTGTTGATAAAAATAAAAACTGGGGGCAGCTAGGTGGTGCAGTGGATAGAGCACCAGCCCTGAAGTTAGGAAGACCTGAGTTCAAATCTGATCTCAGACACTTAACATTCCCTAGCTGTGTAACCCTGGGCAAGTCACTTAACCTCAATTGCCTCAGCAAAAAGCAAAAAAATAAAAAATAAATAAAAATAAAATTTGATTTCCCTCTCCTCCACCCCAATGAAATGTAACTTTTGTGTTAGAATGAAAAACATATATATAATATATATTCATGTGTATATGTATGTATATATATTATATTTTATTTTACTAACACTTCTTTGAAATTAAAAGGCCTAAGATAAAAATTGAAATAATGCCAAACAAAAGTATGACAAGTGACATTTAAATGCTGTTGTGTAGGAAAATGGGAATTTCCTTTCTTTTCTCTCCTACCTATATGTAGCACAATGCATTGCATAGAGTAGCCAATACAGGAAGGATATTTTTATTCCCTGACACCCTTTTCAAGGACTTCTCTCACTTATGACTCTGTGAATCAGGAGCTACAGTGGACATAGTGCTTATGTACAGATCATTCCTCTACAGAGAGAATTTTTTCTTTCAAGTCAAGTTCATTTACACCATCATTTTGATCTATCAACAGTTAGTCACTCTGTTTTCTCATTAACTTAAAACCTAATTCATGGTCTTCCTCTTCACTGGCCATGTCCCTTGCCATTAAGTGCAAAAGAAGGAAAGAAGATAGAAAGGGAGGAAGGGAGTAAGCAAAGGAAGGAAAGGAGGTAAGAGGGAAAGATGAAAGGAAGAGAAGGAAAGAGAAATGAAGGAAGGAAGAAAAGAAGGAAGGAAGGAAGAAAGGAAGGAAGGAAGGAGTACAAACATTATCTCATTTAATCATCATAGAAACACTGAAAGATGAGTGCTATTATAATTCTTGTTTTACAGTTGAGGAAAATGAAACATACTTGCCCAGGATCACACAGTTAGCAAATGTTTGATGCCAAATTTGAACTCAGATCAACCTGACTCTAGGCTCAGCACTTATTCATTGCCACATAGCCCCACCTAGAAATCTAGATGGAGTCCTACCAGTTTCTGTTAATAACAACTCTACTTAATCACATAACCTCAAACTCTTCAGCTTCAATGACCTAACTTTCTCAACCCTACTTCAGCCACACACCAACATGATCATGTCTTAGACCTTACTATCTCTCTGAATCTTCAAAATTCTATTCTAACCACATTTCCTACCCTACTATCTTTCCTTCTTTTACTCACTAAAATTACTATTGCCTCTTACTATGAACTTCAATTTATTGATACATTCATACCTTTCTATCCCAACTCTCTCTTTCTGGCTTCACTTAGGTCCATATCCATCCCTGACTCCATGGTCAGACCATTAATATGTCACTCATTATCCTAGGATCTCTGACCTCTCTAAACTTTTGCTTTTCAATCAATCAGCAAGTGTTGAACAGACAGGACAATTTGTCTAAATTATTAACTGTGGAGGGGGAATAATGTTCAATAACGTTGGAAAGAAAGTTTGAGATGGTCCTGCAAGGCTTTGAATAAGAGTTTGTATTTTAATCTAGAAGCTATAGGTAGCTACTGAAGTTAAATCTAGCTTCTGTTTGATAAACTGCATTGCTTCATGATATAACCTTGAACACCTGTCAGATTAGCTAAAATGACAGGAAAGGATAATGACAGGTGTTGGAGGGGATGTGGGAAGGCTGGGACACTGATGCATTGTTGGTGGAACTGTGAACAGATCCAGCCATTCCGGAGAGCAATTTGGAGCTATGCTCAAAAAGTTATCAAACTGTGCATACCCTTTGACCCAGCAGCATTTCTATTGGGCTTATATCCCAAAGAAATCATAAAGGAAGGAAAGGGCCCCAAATGTGCAAGAATGTTTGTGGCAGCTCTTTTTGTAGTGGCTAGAAACTAGAAACTGAATGGATGTCCATCAATTGGAGAGTGGCTGAATAAATTATGGTATATGAATGTTATGGAATATTATTGTTCTGTGAGAAACGGCCAGCAAGATGACTTCAGAGAGGCCTAGAGAGACTTGCATGAACTGATTCTGAGTGAAGTGAGCAGAACCAGGAGATCATTATTCATGGCAACAATACTATATGATGATCAATTCTGATGGACATGGCTCTCTTCAAAAATGAAATGCTTCAAACCAGTTCCAATTGTTCAGTGAAGAAAGCCATATACACCCAGAGAGAGGGATGTGAAATGTGGACCACAACATAACATTTTCGTGCTCTCTGCTGATGTTTGCTTGCATTGTGTTTCCTTTATCTGATTATTCTTTCTTGTAGATATGATTTTTCCTGCACAAAAATGATGTGTGGAAATATGTATACATATATTCGATTTGTCAAGTATGTTAACATAATTAACATGTAGTAGATATCCTGCCATCTAGGGGAGTGGTGGGGAGTAGGGGGGAAAAATTTGTAACAGAAAGCTTTGTAAGGGTTAATGTTGAAGAATTGCCTATACATATGTTTTGCAAATAAAAAGTATTAATAATAAAAAATGATATAACCTTGAATATATTCTCCTTTCCTTTACTAAGGTTTCCTTCCTCTGTAAAATGAAGTTTTACTTTCACACTCTTGTAAAAATGAGCCAAAATTTTCCTATATTTCCATGCTAGTAATCAGCTATCACTCTAGCTTTCATTGTTATTTGAAATTTAATGGAAATTTAGCAGGCTAAAAGCATTAGATGAATCATCTCCAAGTAGCTCCGGTAGATCGGAGCTGGAATGTACAATTTGATCCTAATAAGAACAATTCACATTGCTTTAAATTTTTATTCTAAATTTAAATAACAAAAAAGAGCTTTCCTATGTACACAGAAGACAAAAATTGTTTTTCATACCAATTAGTTTTTTTTTTTAAGTACATACTAAATTCTGTTTGTTTCTTTTTAAAACTTGCATGATTTTCCGGCCTTCCTTCTGAACTCCATTCTCTTCTCTTTTATGTATTTATTTTGAAAAATGTTACACTGGCTCTTTTTTGGAACAATTCCACTTATATGGTAGCAAAAGCAGCTTCTATTGCATTGAGATTTAAAGTTCACAATGTACTTTCCTCCCAACAACCTTGTAAAGTTTGGTTGTAAAAGTAGTATTATGTTGATATTTTGTGTTCTGGAGAAGAATTTACAATTTTGGTCCTGGAAGTTGTGAAACTTTTGTATAAAAATGAAAGGTACAAGAAGTGGGGTGTCCACTGACAAAATTCCTTGTTACCATAAAGCTTCCATGACAAAAATTTGTCAGTGTAAGAAATTCTGTCTTTATTTCTGCCTCTGTTTCTGGCTGTCACTCTGCCACTCTGGTACTCTCTGTTTGTCCCATTTCCATTCTATTCTCTTCTAATGACACTTTTCTTTACCTATGATCCTATATAACTTCTTCAAAATTCTTTTAAAAGTTTTACTCATTTTGGGCCACAAATTATAAACTAAACATGTCTACCTTACTTGGCTGGGAGAGTAGGAAGGGAGGTGGGGTTTCTACCTTTCACTTTATTTTTTTCAAATATGAAACTTTGGAAGTGTAGCATAGTAAAATAGTCAAACTCCAATAGAAACCAATCCCTGTGGGCCCCATATTGACTTAGACAACTATATATTAAGATTATCTATGCTCAATTGCATATTTACTTATAATTCTTAAATGTTTCCCAATGACATTTAATCTGATTTGGGAGCATAAGGGGAGTTTTGTAGTCCTGAGGTTTGATCTCTCTCTATGTGACTCCTTGAAGGTTTGATCATTTTAATCAGATATCTAAAGGGGGTGTTTTTCATTTGTGTTTTCCCTTCAGAGAGTCAGCTTGGAGCAGGCAGGAGGGTAACAACTCTGCCACACTGATGAGGTTGGAGAGAGCAATTGGCACCAAATGATGATGTTTGGGCTAGCAATACCTTATTATGTGCCAGGCACCATGCTAAATGAAGGGGATACAAAGAAAGGCCAAATTATAGTTTCAGAAAATTCTAAAGGAGGAAACAAGAAGCAAAAAAAATCTTTCATACAAAAATATATGAACCATGTAAATGGAAAGTAAGTAATCTCAGAAGGAAAACACTAGTATTGGGGGAACACTGAAAAAGGTCTCCTGCAGAAGGTAGTACTTGATTTGAGTCCTCTTGGAAGCCAGGGAAGAAATGAAGCAGTGGAAAGGAAGAAGAGCATTCCAAGATGGAGGACAGACAGTGAAAAAGCACAATTAGAAGATGAATGACATTATCCTAGGAGCTGACAGAAGGAAATCTGCTTTTTCCTTGTTTTACAAAAGAATATGTGAGGGTTTTCCTTTCCCTCTAAAAAGAGACCAAGTCCGGCAGCAAGGTGGCGCAGTGGATAGAGCACCAGCCCTGAAGTCAGGAGGACCTGAGTTCAAATCTAGCCTCAGACACTTCCTAGCTATGTGACCCTGGTCAAGTCACTTAACCCCAATTGCCTCAGCAAAAAAATAAATAAATAAGTTTAGACCAAGTTTAGCTTCTGGAACGCAAACTAAGAATGAGAGAAATAAAAGAGCTAATTCCTAAACTCATGTGGAATAATACAGCTGAGGCGAAGGAGCTAGCAAGAGTAGGAAGAGCCCAGCAAAGGGAGAGAATCAGAGATACAACATTTAGCGGAGGGCAGCTAAATTATAGCACCTAGGGGAAAATAAGCCAAGCAGAGCCATGTTGTAACATCATCAGAGAATATCAAGGACCTGAAGCATCAGAAGTGAATATCCATTCCCCTGTGCATGGGCTGGCTACATAGGTTGTGTGTGCCATACCCTTCATATAGAATCCCACTAATGGTGTATTTCTGTGTATTGGAACTTTATTACAATATTTCATATTGTATCTTATACAAAATACAATATTTATTACAATTTACAATGTAAATTTATTAAATCTCTCTACTTTGTCCTAATTGAATCCTCTGTCTGACCAATAAACATAAAAACACTAATGGGAATTTGTGAGCTATGGTTTCAACTCTATTGTCATGATCTTGTAGCTTGAATTTAGAGTCATTTTTAAGGGGGGGAAGGGAAAAAAAAGAAAAAGGGAAATGATTCTACAACAGACCCAGTTGCTATTCATTTGAGATACATTATTTTATTCTCTAAGATTTTCACTGATCTCCTCCCAGTCAAATTCAACTGTTTGCTTTCTTTGTGAAAATATGTATCCACTAAAAAGAGAAAGTGAATTTAGGTACACTACTCCAGTCCTTACCCAAGACAGAAGTCAAAAGATTTAAAATCTGGATGTGAAAATGTAATGACATGTCTTTAGCATTTTTAAAAACTGTCTGCATGGCTCTGTCCTTGCATTTTCATTGCCACCACTCAGACATTCATTATTAGTTGCCTCTTATCCGAACAACTGCTACTTTACTAGTTTCCCTGCCTCTAGTCTTTGTACTCTCCAGTCCATACTTTATATCATTACTACAATAATAGTCCTAATGATAGATCTGCTTCCCTGTTTGAAATAGAAACAACAATGCAAGAAGAAATTACAAAAATCATGTAAGATAATTTCAAGAATATATACAATATTTAAGTCTGTCTGCTATAACACATGAAGAAACTATATGACTACAACTTTAAAACAAGTCTCCATAGAAACAGACAATTGAAAAAATATTAATTGCTCATGGGTATACCAAGTTAATATAATAAAAATGAGAATACTAACTAAATTGACTTATTCAATGCTATAATTTTAGGTCAAACTATACAAGAATTAATTTTGTAGGCCTAGGAAAAAATAATAACAAAATTCACCTGGAGCAGAGATATCAAGCTCTCCCTGGACCACGAAGCTTGCAAAACACCCTATTGAAGTTGAACCAAATTAAAATGTTACTGGAAAATGTTTTACAAAATAAAATTATAATTATAATTTACAACATAGTGTTAATTTGTGGAATAAAATCAATATATAGCCCACAAGGGTCTATTTTTCTATGAATTTGACACCATTGATCTCAGGAATAAAAAGTCAAGAATATCAAGGGAAATAATGAAAAAAGTGGGAAGGAAAGGGGGCCTAGTAGTACTAGATCTAAAACAATACTGTGAAGCAATAATCATCAAAATAATTTAGTACTAAGAAATAAAAAAGTTAATGACTGGTAGCAACATTCAGAAGAAAATCAACACTGCAGTCTAGTGCTTAAACCTTTAAAAATTCTTAAATTACTAGGGTTAATGACTCATTATTTGAGAAAAACTATTGGAAAAACTGGAAAGCCATCTGGCAGAACCTAAATGCAAACCAATATTTGTTGTTGTTTTTGTTGAGTCGTTTATCAATAGTGTCTGACTCTTTGTGAACCCATTTGGGTTTTCTTGGCAAAGATACTAGAATGATTTACCATTTCCTTCTCTAGCTCCTCCGGAGAAAGAGAAAACAGGGTTAAAGTGACTTGGCCAGGGTCACAGACCTAGCAAATGTCTGAGGCCAAGTTTGAATTTAGGAAGATAAGTTTTCCTCAATCCAGGCCTGGAATTCTTTATCCATTATGCCATCTTACAGCTACTTTAAACATTTTACAACATAAAACAAGATAATCTTCAAATGGGCACAGGACTTTGACATAAAGAGCAATATGAAAAATCAATTAGAGGACTAAAGAAGGACCTTTCAGATGAGAAAAAAGGGGAAACAACTTATAACCAAAAAAGGACATAAGGTATCACAGAAGCTAAAATGTGTTAGTTTGATTCTGTAAAATTTTAAAAGATATGCACAAATAAAACTATATAACTAAAGTGAGAAGGAAGGAGATGAATAGGAAAGAAATCTTTGCAGCAAGTTTCTATAACTTCCTTTCCAGGATATATAAGTATTTATATTTATAAAAATAAAGATCATTCTCCAATTAATAAAAGAACAAAGGATACAAATAAAAATTTTTCTCCACATTTAAAAAAAATGCTCATATAAGAAAAAAAGTAAATTGAAGCAACTCTGAAATTCTACCTCACCTCTATCAGATTTAGCAAAATTGATGAAAAGGGAAATTGGCAAAAGTCAGAGTTGCTATAGGAAAAGAGGTACAAGATAACACTGTGGGTGGAACTGTGAAATGCTTCATGAAAGCATTTTGGAATTAAGCAGAATCAGAAGAACAATTTGTACAATGACAACATTGTAAAGACAACTTTGATGGACCAAGAATTTTGATCAACACAATGATTAACTAGGAATCCAAAGGACCAATAATGAAGCCTGTTACTTTCTAACAGAGATGGGATCTACTCAGGACATCTAATAAGACTTATTTTTGGATATATCCAGTGCTGGAATTTGCTTCATTTGACTTTTCCAATTTCTTAGAAGTGTTTGTTGTTTTTGTTCGTTGATGGCGGGGAGGGTTTGGGGGCAGGAGAGACAGTTGTTTTTCATGGTGGGAAGAGAAAGTGTATTTTTAATTATAATAACTTAATTTAATTAATTTAAAATTTAATTTTCTTACTCGCAATTATTTATAATTAATTTCAGAGCACAAGACCAGGCCAGAATGGCTGAAATCAAGAAATTTTGCCGTCCATCTGTATGGCAAGTAAATTATGAAGCATGAGGAAGATTTCCCCATGCTGAGGTCTTGGAGATTTAAGCTTAAAACCTCCACATCTCTGTAGAAGCTCTCAGCAGAAGTAATGCGACCTCCTCTCCCGCAGGGGACGCTAGTCAAGGTGTGGTTACCAAAGATTACCTCTCACCGCCTGCCTTCTCCATCTATCCCGGAAGCATTTGTTTTGCGTATGACATGGTCTGACGCGTAATTTCCTGTTTCCGACGTGCTCCCACGTGTGAACGCAGAAAAGATTTGGTGGAGCCGAGACGGGAAAAAACTTCTGAAAGCAACAGAGGAGAAGGGGGGCAGCCGCCAGAATGTCGCACCTTCCGATGAAATTGCTGCGCAAAAAGATCGAAAAGCGCAATGAGAAGCTGCGTCAGAGAAACCAGCGGCTGAAGCAGAAAGGTGAGGTCTGAGAAGCAAAAGGCCTGGGCTTTAGAGTCGCTACGGTGGCCGGCCAGGCTCAGGACGGGCTTCTCAAACGTGCTTGGGGTGCCCGGGGGAGGCCTCAGATAGCCAGAAAAGCCTCACTCCTCCGCTCTTAAGTTGTTCTCAAAATGGTAGCGGAGCTTTCCGGACTGGGCTGCAGGGGATGACCCGGCAGCCTAAGGCAAGGCCCTGCATCTGCAAACTCCACCCCCCACTTCCAGTAGAATCTCGGGGAAGACCCTTTGCCCTGATCCCATCTCACTGCTTCTAGTATGCGGGGCGCTTGTAGCCTCTGCCAGAATTCTCCCAAGGACAGGACAGCCACCCCCTCAGACATTCCGCAGACATTTATTAAGGATTACTGTGGGCCGAGCTAAAACCGGGGAAAATGAAGACGGGCTGGAGAGCCCATGCTCTCATTGCCTTAACTATGAAAACAAGAAACTTGTTTCATTGTGCTTCTGTGATTGAGGTGTTTTGGAGGGAGTTTTTTTGGTCCTGGACCAAAATCCACCTGTAACCTTATTTGTAACAGTAGCTAGATGATTCCTTTTGGATACTGAGCTAGGAGCATCCCGCTTCTGCCTTGTTAGCGTATTTCAGAGTTCCACCTAAAAAGCTGTCCTTTGCAAGGCCAGCCCAATCACTTTTGACTTCTCTCTTCACTGAACATCTGTAACACCTTGTCTCTTCCTCTATGCTACATTGTGTTCTCAACTTCTTTTGTACGTTTCAATCTTGTCTCTCTAAAACAAAGGTGTTTCATTTTTTTTTTCTTGGACCTCTTAGCTAGTTTAATGAAACCTTCTTGTAATGTTTTTAAATATTTAAAATTGTAAATGAAACTATTTATATTGGAACAAACTTGTTTTATCACCTAAGGGCACAGAGCTTTCTGAAGTGTATCTAAGGGTCCTTTGGGTTTGTGTCCCCTTAGTTAAGAACCCTTGTCATAAGATGTTCTCTAAGTTCCTGGAGGAGAGAGATCTAACATTTATTTTTAAATATTATTTATGTTTATTATTTTTAAATGTGCCTTCTTCAATTTCTACATATACCATGTCCTCTAGCACTTAATAGTGTTGCATATATATAGTACAATATAGCAAAAAGTTCACACAGAGAATATAAGGTTATTTAGTATATTGTTATATAGTATATTGTTAGGGACTAATATAAATATGGTTTAATAGAAAAGGTCCTGAAGTAAAAATCAGGAGACAGGTATTTTCATCTCAGTGTTGCTACTAAGTAGCTCTGAAACCTCTGGCCAAATACTTTCCACATGAGGGTTCAGACTAAATGAGTTCTGTTACTAATTCTTAATAATTTAAATCTTACTTCCCCATCCCATTTATCTCACATATCACTGCCAAGTTATACTTAATAATGTACATAGTTATGGTTGTTAGTAATTATTTCAGATGTTTACTCAAAAATCTTTAGTGGCTTCCTATTGTCTATTAAATAATATCTCTAACTCTTACCTAGCTTTAATAGCTTCCATAAAATAATTGTAATCTACCTTTTCAACCTCATTTCCACTATTCCCTTACAAGCATTCTATATGTCATAGAAGGACCACTCGAGTTCTTTCCCAAACATGATTTTTATTACCCTCCATATTTATTCTCATACCATTTCTTCCACTTTTCTCAACCTGTCAAATTCTTTTTTATCTTCGAAGGCCCAATCCAACTAAAAACTTTACGAAACCCTCAGCAATTGGTATTTCACATACGTCACTTACATAGTTGTTATAAAAATATCTTCACCTTCCTTCATCATTATTCAGCAGGATCCTTGAATTTATTGATCCTGTCAGCACCTAGCAAATTGTTTTCTAGAAGCTCAATAAATATTGGTTGTGTAATAAATCATTGAATTGCTACATGTGCTCAAATAGGCATCACAAGTACATCTCTACTCTCCCTATTTTTGGTTGTGATCAAAAGTAGCAAAGAGCTGCTTTGAATATCAGCTTTTGCCTTGTTCCCTAACTGTAACTAATTTCTAACAGCAAAACTATAATCTAGAGGAGACAGATCTAATTAGCCTTTTGTAATTTCAGCCGAGCTGGACTTTGAACAATTTAATAATAAATCTTTTAGAATTATGCCTTAAAGATAATAAATGGTCAGTAAATGTTGATTGATAGATGTCCTGGGAAACTGTGTGAGATTCCCAGAAATAATGTATTGAATACCTTGCCTGCTTTTCTTATGAAAAAAGTTCATGGTTATGGAGTTTAAAGGGATGTTAGAGATGTTCTAGTTCTATTCTTTTGTCTTATAGTCAAGGAAGCTAAGATCCAGAAAAGTTAAATAACATTCAGAAAGGCCTACAGGAAATAAATTTCAGAGAAGGAATATAGTATACAAGTGATTGAAATTATATGAAGGTAATAAATCATTTTGGTTTTTTATTTGGATAAAGAAGATCATATAAAAGTAATTAGGATTATACTAATTATAAATATTAGTTAACTGATTGCTATCATCAGCTGATGATTTTATGAGAAAATTCAGGGCACTTAGGCATTTGATAGTAGTTGTAGAAATGGCTTAATTGTGACTTTAGGAGGATCAGAACATAATTTGATGAATAAACAGCCACATTCAACCTGTCAGTCAAATATTTATTTTGTTATGGTTCATTCATTTCAATTGTATCTGACTCTATACTTGAGGTTTTCTTGGCAAAGATACTGAAATGGTTTGCCATTTCCTTCCCCAGATATTTGATAGATGATGAAACTGAGACAAAAAGGGCAAGTGACTTGTCCAGGATCACGTAGGTAGGAAGTGTTTGAGGCTAGATTTGAACTCAGGTTTTTCTGACTCCAGGCTCAGTCTTCTATACTATCGGGCTGCATTTAGTATTTATTGAGCTCCTACAAATTCTATATTTATTTGGTCTATATTTTTTAATTGTATTTTTACCAGTACTTAAATTATTGTTCTTTTAGAATGGCAATGGCAAGGACATATCTTACCATTTTTTGTAGTGCCTACTAAGACACCTATATAAATAAGTTCTTATTAAGTTATATTTCTGGTGGCAGAAGCAATGAAAGCTTCTCTTATTCTGTATCTGAAGGAAGATCTCATCAAGCTCTCATATTATTGACCACACAAAGTATCAATATGGTTAAAAATGGGTTTTTTTTATGAGTGTGCCATATATATTGCAAATGAAAAAAAATGTGATTTTGAATATTAATCATAGATTAATTCTTTAGCAGCTAAATGGCTTAAACAGTTGTTTTACAGATTTTTAGAATCATGCAACTTTGTCGTTATTTTTTTGACAGAGGCCTTGATGGCCAATATGTCAGAAACCCAAGATGAAGATATATCAGAAGAAACAGTAGAAGAAATAAAAGTGGAAAAATCTCCCAAGAAATCTGTAGTATTAGCAGCCAATGAAGAATCAACTACACAGCTCCCCAATTCTGAATTAAAAAAGAAAAAGAAGAAGAAGAGGAAAATAATATCTGATGGAGAACCTGGTAGGTCCCCACTTTTTTTCTGGATTCTTTAGAGGCCATCTTAGTTCTCTTTCCATCTTTGGAACAATTAATTTGCTCAAATTACTAAAAACCCTGTAGATTTATTTATTGCATTTCCCTACCCAGTAGAGGTCCAGAAGTTTCTGAGATCCTCGGTGTGTGTCATTGCATCCATCTTGCCTCTGGGTATACCTACCCCTGTCTTTGCAGAATTACCCTGTCAAGGCCATCTGCTATATTCCTCCTCTCCTCAAGGGGAAATCATGTAAATAGTTTAATGGGTGAGGGTCCTTAAAATATATGCACTGAATGTTGTAGAGCTACTTGCTTTTATATAATTGTGTTGAGGCTTTAAAAACAATTAAGCCAAATATCGAGTTAAATAGACAATAACCTAAAAGAAAAACTAATAATAAAAAGTCTTATTTAAATTCTAAAAGTAATCTTTTCTTCATCACTGATTGGACTTTTTTACCCCTCAAATTCAGTATCAGAAAAAAATGCCCTGTCAGAGTAAAGATTTCTCAAACTCTTCCCTAAGCACTCCAACCCACAATAATCTCTTCCCTTACTAAACTTTAGTAGCATTGCTTTTCTTTGCCACACATTTGGCATTTAATGTCAATTACTGTCTTATGACTTCCTATTTTAATATTTAAATTTTCATCTCTTTCTTTCATCAAACCAGTTCTAAGTTATTTGAGGGCAGGGAATATGCCTTATTGCTTTTCTTTATTCCTTGAATCATATTGTGTATTGAATGCTTATTCCTATTACATACTAAGATACTGTTTTGAAACAGGCCTGGATAATGGCCTTGGACACATCATTTCAATTATCTGAGTCTCAGTTTCCCCATCTGTAAAATGACAGAGTTACACTTGATGGTCTCTTAGATCTATACCAATATTTTGGGTTTAAGGATAGAGGGCAGACACTTGCTATAACAATCAGTATGGACTCTGACTAAATATTAGAGACCTTTGAGGCTGTGCTGGACAGAGAAATCCCCCAGTAAGTAATCTGTGTAAGTAAGTAACAAGTAAGATTCCTTGTACTTTTAACTTCAAAAGAGTTATTGTGGAAATCAACACTAAAGGTACATGGAATTGCAAGAGAGCTTCACTTCCACCCATTTATGGATCAGATGACTGCATTGAGACAATATGTTGAGTTTTTTAATTTGTCCCCAAGCTAACACAAACATTTAATACTGATCTTTTAAGGTTCCATTGAACTTCATTTGTTTATAAATCAGACCACAAAGACTGGGAGAAGTCAGAAATCAAAGATATAGCTCCCCCTCTAAAGCTTCTTTTTTGGAAGGTTCTACTTCTCATTTGCATTTTGGGGGAGTCACTAAAAAGATCTACCTCTTCCATGGTTGGTATATTTTTCCTCTCATTTTGAAAAAAAAAAATGAGTTTACAGAAATTTTCAGATATTATTTGTATAATCCTGCATATTCTTTAACACACTACTATTATACTAATAAAATTCAGCATTACATTGAAGACTCTTGAAACCATGCATAATTGATGTCTTCAGCTTGCTTTGATTTTGATATGTGTGTAGAGGCCAAATAAATGTTAAAGCAAATCCAATTAGGGTTTTTCAGTTGATTGTATTACATAAATAAGCACCTAAGAATAATTTTCTGTGTACTCAGCAAGATTCCAAGGTATCTAGTGCCTGGTACAAAGTACTAGCTTAATAGATTCTTGATTGATTGACTTAAGATAAGGAAGAAAACTTGATTCCCCTTATTATATAGAAATCTTAGATTAGTAGAATGGAGAAGATGACAAATGTGAGGTAGAAACAAAAACATCTGGCAACTAATTAGACATGTGGAGTCAAGAAGACAGGTGTCCAGGATAATCTTGAGGGTGTGAATTTGGGAGATTGGAAGGATGATGGTCTAAGTCATAAGGAAGTTTTGAAAATGAATTTTGTGGAGTAAAGGGAAGGAATTAAATATTTCTGGGACATACAATTTAAAATGTTCAGTAGAAAATTGGTGATGAACAATACTGAAGCTTAAGGGAGAAAAGGATTCTATTGTTGGGGGAATAAGATGTGAACTCAAATATAAGGCAAAGGTGAATTTAAAAAAAAATACATGACAGATATGTTAGAATTCAAAGGAGGGGAAAAAAATCTGTGCAATAGTCAGGAAAAATTTAATGGAGGAAATGGCATTTGAATCAGATCTTCAAGCATTCGTAGGATTTCAAAATTATTTCCAGTAAAGTGACTTTATAAAGTACTAACATTGAAATGATATAGGAGTGATCAGAGAACTGAAAATTCTTAGCAAATTCAAATCCTTTTTTTTTGGATTTTTGAAAATTATTGCCTGAATTTGTTGCATGTCTTCTTCCTGTGGGTTCTAAGGGAATGTCTCGTTAGTTTTGTTCATTTTGAGAAATTTTCTCATTGGAATTGGAATGGTATGGTGTTTCAGAAAACAAAAAAGTAAAAACTGAAGACCAAGAGGGATCTGCTGATGATGAGAAAGATCCAAAAATAAAAGAAAACACTGTGGAAGATCAGAAAGAGGATGCTGAAATGCCCAGCCTTCCTCATGGGCTAACAGGTAATTTTCAGTATACTTTTTTAATGTTACCCTTGGCTCCTTTTTCCTCTTTTCCTTTCTCCCACCTTATATCTCTTTCTATAACATGAGCTACTTTGATATATCTAATTGGAGCCAGATTATTGGAATAGTGGGTGGATAGAAAGCTAGACTTATAGTCAGGAAATCCTGAATTTAAATACTAACTGAGGCATTTAATAGCTTTATTACCCTGGGTAATTCACTTAACTCCTCTTAGCTTTATTTTCCTTTTTTGTAAAATAGAGTGGAAGAAGGTGCAGCTAGATGGCATAACACCAACCTCAGAGTCAGGAGGACCTGACTCTATAAGTATCTGACATTTGATACTTAGTAGTTATATGACCCTGGGCAAATCACTTAACCCCAATTGCCTTCCAAAAAACAAACCCAGAAAATGGAATGGAAGCTATCTCAGATTAAATGAGATGATGTATATCAAGCACCTTTAAAAGATTATAAATATTAACTAATTTTTACATTCTAAGGACCTGTAAATTATTGTCATCTTTTCTTCCTTTTCTACTTGTTATGTACTATTGAATGAACATTCCTCTTTTTTCTGTTTCTCATTTCTTAAACATCCAAAATCCTTTCAATACATCAGTCCAAACACTTTGCTATTTTCACATTTGCAAATTTTTTCTCTTCTCTCCCTGTGGGGAAAAAAAGAAGAAAAACAAAACCCTTGCAACAAATATACACAGTCATAAAAAAGAAATGACCAAAGGGGCTACATACTAAAAATGTGTTCCATTCTACATATTTAATCATCACTAGGAGGTGGGGAACATGCTTCCTGTTATCCTCTGGGAATCATAGTTGATTATTGCTTTGATCAAAGTTCTTATCTCTTTTAAAATTGTTTGTATTTGCAATGTTTTCATGCTTTTTTGCTTTTTGCTGAGGCAATTGAGGTTAAGTGACTTGCTGCCCATGGCCACACAGCTAGGGAATGTTAAGTGTCTGAGACCTGATTTGAACTCGGGTCCTCCTGACTTCAGAGCTGGTGCTCTATCCACTGTGTCACCTAGCTGCCCCTCACACTATTTCTTGATAACTGTCCCTGTATGACTCTAAGGCCATTGCTTCTATCATTTCTTATAGCATAATAATATTCCATACATTCATATGACAGTTCATTCAGCCACTCTCCGTTGACGAGTGTGCCCTTGTTTCCAGCTCTTTGCCAGTACAAAAAGAGGTTCTATACCTATTTTTACACATTTAGCACTTTTTCCTATTTGGAAAAGTATGTGGTATTACTGGACCAAAGTGGATGCACAATTCCAAACTACTTTCCAGAATGTCTGTACTAATTCACACCTCTGCCCAATGGCACAAGACTGCCTGTTTACTCATATCTCCTCCAACATTTCTTTTTCCTTTTTTGCCAACTTTGTCATTCTGGATCCTCCACGGGCACTTTTTTGGGAGCACTTTTTGTTCTCAACTTCCAGTTCCTCTTGTCCTTCACATTGTCCTCTGATCTGAGTGGCAGGACTAGACTGGGACTCAGAAGACTTGGGCATATGTTGAAACTCTAATGCTTGTTAATCATGTGACCAGTGAAAAATTCAGTGATTTCTCTGAATTTCTCTTTTCTCGTTGGCAAAATGGAAATGTTGTAAAGCACTAATTTGTCTTTAGTTACCCTTTTTTATCTTGATAACAGGACCTCTCTTAATTTCCCAATTCCTAATTTCACAGCTATTTTTTTTTTGCTATTAATTTTTAGAAGTAAAGAAACTAATGTCTCTAACTGCCATCATGCAGAAATAATAACTAAATCATAACTTTTTAAAAATGTGTTTTTAATAAAACTAAAATCAACATGAATCATTTAGTTAATTGGTAATGTAATTTTTTTTTTTTTTTAAGTTTGCTAATAGTGATCTGTTTCTGTCTAGGGTCCTTTGAGGATACTTCATTCACTTCACTTAGTAATATGGTCAATGAAAACACTCTGAAGGCAATAACAGAAATGGGTTTTACTAACATGACTGCAATTCAGCATAAAAGTATTAGACCACTTCTAGAAGGCAGGTAAAGTGAACATTGGTGCATATTTTGTGGTAGCACAATGGGGATAGATTTAGGAATCAGAAAGATCTGAGTGCAAATCCACCCTATACTTAACTAGCTGTGTGGTCATGTCCTTTCCTCCTTATCTACCTCACTTTCCTCATCCTGTAATATTGGGATAATAATAGTACCAACCTCCCAGGGGTGGTCATGAGGTTATCAATGAAATAATAATTACAAAATGTTTTGCAAAACATAATGTGTTATAGAAATATTAGCTATTATTATTATCACTAGGTCAATATGGTATCTTCATTTGCTTCAAGCTGAATTAAAGTACCTGGCTTTAGAAAAATATTTACATGGTATTTTAATTTGTTGTGATGTAAAGCTCCAAAAAAATATTGAGTACTAGCCAATTACAACTTCTTAGCAAAAAGAGTAGCAAATGTAAATAATAAGTAATACATTTTTGGTTTGGTTTGGGGTTTTTTCCTTAGAATAAGAAAAAAACATATTTTTTTAATTCCAGCATTTTAGTATACTAGTATAAATATATTCTTTTGTTTATAATAGGGATATTCTAGCAGCTGCGAAAACAGGCAGTGGTAAAACCCTAGCATTTCTCATCCCTTCAATAGAACTCATTGTTAAGTTGAAGTTCATGCCTAGGAATGGTAAGTTTTCAGTTTCTTATTTATGTCTCTTTAAAATGTAACTTATTTTGACCCTTGTAGTGTTAGACTTTACTTTACCAATGTTCTAAATGAGGGGTGTTTTTTTTTTGTTTGTTTGTTTGTTTTCTTTTTTGGTAGGAACTGGGGTCCTTATCCTCTCACCTACTCGGGAGCTGGCTATGCAGACCTTTGGTGTGCTTAAGGAACTAATGTCTTATCATGTGCATACCTATGGTTTGATCATGGGAGGCAGTAACAGATCTGCAGAGGCACAGAAACTTGCAAATGGGATCAATATTATTGTGGCAACACCTGGCCGACTTCTGGACCATATGCAGGTAAATAACATGAAGCTTGTCCTTTTTTTTTTTTTTTTTTTCCCTTCCCTTAAAGAACAAACATAGGTAACAGACTTCTTTCTGCTTCTTCTTTATTTTATAGAATACCCCAGGATTTATGTTTAAAAATCTGCAGTGTCTTGTTATTGATGAGGCTGATCGAATTCTTGAGGTTGGGTTTGAGGAAGAAATGAAGCAGATCATCAAACTTCTGCCAAGTGAGTCAAAGTTGCATATAGTATAGGCATCCTCATTGTGTTTGGGGTTGTGTGTGCTGTTAATTGGAAGTGGCAAATGATGTTACTATTAAGAAAATTTTGTAATGATAACTGAAATTCTAAATGGGGGCAACTAATATGGCTTTCCCCTTCTTCCCCCCCTCCAAAAAAAAAAAATCATTGAAAGCACAAATTTAAAAACAAAAAACACTGCCACTATTTGCTGGTCTTCAAAACATTAAGCTACTTACTTAGAAGTGATACTAAGAAGATAATCTGTAAAGCTATTTCCCAGATATCCAGGAATTTATTATAAGATAAAAGGTATAAACTATCTTATCTCCTAGTACTTCCCATGTATTCAGATTATAAAATAAACAGTTATGTCTACTTTTTGTTTTTTCAAAACAAAGGGAACAATTCCCTCTATAAATTTAGAATATTTCACTTTGAAGGGAGAGTTTATTTTGCTAATTTGTATATTTATGAATTGAGCTTATTAGCTATTTCTGAAATATGGTATTTGCTTAAAAAGTCGTGTTTAGAAGCAGCTACGTAATGCAGTAGATAGAGCACTGGCCCTGTAGTCAAGAGGACCTGAATTCAAATGTGACTTCATACACTTACTAGCTATGTGAACCTGGGCAAGTCACTTCACCCTCATTGCCTCACCAAAAAAAAAAATAAATTAATGTTTACCCATCTTAATAAATTACTTTGAATGACATTATGATTGTTTTGCATAATAGATTTTAGGGCTAGAAGGGTTCTCATAAGCCATCTAATCTAACCTCTCATTTTATATGTAAGAAAAGAGGTTCTGAGAACTCAGGTAGCAGAGAAAGGATTCAAAGTCTGATTCTCTGACTTCAAATCTAGGGCCTTTTACATTGTACCCCATTGCCACTCAGTTAATGTAACTTTTTTTTTAATGGAATTTGAGTGATTATGCCCCCAAGATCAGATCCTTTCAACTCAGCTCTGCTGTGTAGAACCATGCTGTCTGCTTATTTGAAATTTACATATTGAAAGACAGCTGGATCAGAAAACAAAACTATTAACAAATGTCAGTTACCAAAAATGGTAGCAGAGCAGAAAACACAAATAAGGCTATGGATTTGAAGAATAATAAAAGCTTTTTTTTTATGTCACATACCATGCATTGGATGCTGTTTTTTGCATGTGTAGAGGGAAAATGGATGGATTTAGTAATCATATAAGTTTTGTGAGATAATTATTAAAATATTTTATGGAAAAGTTTGGCTTTCTATCTGTTTTCATATATAAAGTAGTTGAAGATCTCTGAAAGGCTTACATTATATTTATACCATCTTTGTTTCAGAACGAAGACAAACAATGCTCTTTTCTGCCACACAAACTCGTAAGGTAGAAGATCTGGCAAAAATTTCCCTTAAAAAGGAACCATTGTATGTTGGTGTTGATGATGATAAAGATACTGCAACGGTAGATGGTCTTGAACAGGTAGGGTTTTTTGTTTGTTTTGCTTTGATATTTTGGGGTACATGTATACAAAAAGAGAGACAATCTCTGACCTCAAAAGACTTTCATTCTTATGAGGAAAAATCACATTACATAAGAAAATGGTGGCCTGGGAAGAGCATTGTGTTCTGGGGACCAAAGAATGGGTCATTGCATGCTAAGTGAAGTCTTTGCACATAGAGAAACTGAGACCTACAGTGATCAGGCAACTCTCCCAAGATCACAGAAGTGCTGGGCACCAAAAGTAGGATTCGAACCCTTATCCTCTAACTCTAGAACCTGTATTCTTTCAGTTGTATTGTGTTGAGTGAATGCATAGGACAGTCATTTCAAATTTTTCATCCAGGAGCAATGGTACAATTAATTACTTTTGATTTAATTACTATGCCCAGAGCAAGAAGTAGAAAGGGCAGAGGGAGAGGCTTGTAGATAGGGACAGGCAGGGGGGCTAGGGCTGGGGCCAACTAACAGAAAGAGCAGGCTAATTTGAACTTCACTTAGTCACCAGAATAGTTGAATTCTCTGGAAGAAGTCTCAAAGACCAGTGGATTAATTTCCCTAGGACTCTAGGCATGTATAATGTCTCTACATTATAGTCCAGCATATCAGAGATAACACAATAATGATATGTAGTGTATATGTTTTGTCATCCTTTGGTCCCTGATTTTTAAATTCATGGGGATTAACATCATAGGATTTGGAGCAGGAAGAAATCTTTGAGATAATCTAATCCAGCCCCTTTATCGTTCAAATGAGGGAACTAGAGCCCACAGGTTAAGTAGCATAGATATATGCCTTAAGTTGGGATGTGCAGTTTGAATTCAAGGGAATTAGTCAACAATATTTTTTTTTTTTTTTGCTTAGGCAATTGAGGTTAAGTGACTTGCCCAGGGTCACACAGCTAGGGAATGTTAAGTGTCTGAGACCAGATTTGAACTCTGGTCCTCCTGACTTCAGGGCTGGTGCTCTATCCACTACGGCAACTAGCTTCCCCAGTCAACAAATATTTTGTTAGGCCCACTGACACTGGGTTATAGACATTGTAGAGGTACCAAAGAAGTAAGCAAACTTTATACAAAAGCTCCTAAAATAGCACGTATTCTCCTTGGGGAAACATGTATGAGAAGCTTGAAAAAACTAGAATACAATTAATACAGGCTATAAATAGGTAGGCTGAACTGTGAGGTGTGTGTGACAGAATAAGAACTAGAGGATTTCAGAGAAAGGCCATAATATTCTGGTCTGCAACA
>JAJPUD010001055.1:92940-107977 GCA_023553655.1 Myrmecobius fasciatus
CTGGAATTCACATTTAAGAATCTGAGCTAATCTTTGAAGCATCAAGAAGCATTTAGTTAAATAAATTTTTATAGTAAAAACATAAGGACTTATAGTAGGTTCTTGAGTAATAGACAGATGTGATGAAAGCTATAATGTTGGAGGTGTTAATTAAATAGAAAAATGAAATCGATGCAACCAACTATATGGATACTGTAATGTAGGCATGAGGTGATAGGAGCCTAGCTTAAATTGTCTGGTTAATTAAGTTTTCAGGTGAACTGACTTTAGGCTAAAAACCACTGACTAACTTTTAACCAATTTTTTTGAAGATTGTATTTTTTTTTTTTTTACTGTTAGATTGAACATTAGTTCCATGTATGTTTAAGCATAATTTTTTTTTCCAATTCTCAAGTTTTTTTTATTGTCATTTGCCCTTTTCTTCTAAAAACGGAATATAACAAAGAAAAATCCACTTAAATTGATGTTTTGATGTGTTAGAGTTTCTTTATACCAACCAGAATTGGAACCAAATCATAGATGAGTAACCCTTTTTTAAAATTACCAAAAGCATAAAGTATCTAGTGATTACAACAGGAAATTATCTGTAGAGAGTACTTAAAATTATATCTAAAATGTAAAGGTCACTTAGATTATTTTGGGGAAATCATTGTTACTATCTTTTCTTAAATGTAGGGTGTAAAAGTGAGGGAATAGGTATGTGTTACTAATGCTTTCATTCCAATGGAATATATTACTGGAAATAGGTGTCTGAAAATTGTCTTCGTCTTTGAATAGTTTTTTGTTATTTTTGTGATCACTGTTTTCTTAAAATTAAACACAAGAAATACTGGAATTTAAGAGTATATCAAAGAGCCAAGTTCTGTCAGTTGACTTCATGCAATTATTTTATCCATAATAAGGCAAAGAAAATAGCATGAAAACTTATTTAAAAGAATAATTGTAATAAAATTTTCATGTTAGTTGATGCACCTGATTCTTCTAGTATCGTGGTATGTAATTGTTGACTGGATTTATTTTTAGGGATATGTTGTTTGTCCATCTGAGAAAAGGTTCCTTCTACTCTTTACATTCCTTAAGAAGAACCGGAAGAAGAAGCTGATGGTATTTTTTTCTTCATGTATGTCAGTGAAATACCACTATGAGCTTCTGAACTACATTGATTTACCTGTCATGGCCATTCATGTAAGTGTTACGTTTAGGGACTTTTTTATCCTTTTTAATTTCAGAGGTGGGGAGAGACCACTGAGGACAAAGGAAGATTTTACTGAAGATGCAGGACTTGATTTGAACCATTGGGATAGGAATTCACATTGTGTCTTTGGGGAACTAGGAATAAATAGGTATGGCTTACAGAAACACTTTACCTAGGGCAGTAAATAAGAGGCTATAAAGGGAGACTGGGGCCAAATCGTTTAGGGAATTAGATTCTAGGTTAAAGGAATTAACATGGAAGGAGAAAGATCACTAAAGGATCCTATGAGATGCACAGGATCTCAGAACACTAAAGGAGACATGGCCTCATCACTTCTTATATGAACCATGAGTGTTTTGATTCTTTATACTTTGGTTTTGAATCAGTGCTTCTATAACTGAAAAAGTAAGTCTTGAGGATTCAGATCCTTAATGGTTATCTGTGACTTTATTGTCACTCTATATAATTTGGTGTTTTTTGTGGTGTCTTGGGGTTTTGTTTGAATTTTACAAAACATTCCTAATCTTGCCCCCCCCCCCCTTTTTTTTTTTAGAGAGTTTTGCCCTTCTCACTGGTTAAGCATCCACCTTCAGAAGTGAATGCAGTATTATTTAACTAACTGCTCACAGTGGGACTCAGTAATGTATTTGTTTCTTTTTTTCAATCTAGGGAAAACAGAAGCAAAATAAACGGACAACTACATTCTTTCAGTTCTGCAATGCAGATTCTGGAATTTTGCTGTGCACAGATGTGGCTGCCAGAGGTCTAGATATTCCAGAAGTAGATTGGATTGTCCAGTATGACCCTCCAGATGATCCAAAGGTAGCTGTCCTTTCTCTTCCAAATATTATCTTATATAGATAATTGCTTTCACATGCAGTGTAGTTTTGTACATGTAGTTTTCTAAATTATATATTTGTCTTCTTTCTAAGATAATGTATTTACAAATAATAACCTAATAAATGCAATAGTGTCCATTATAGCTGGAAATGATTTTGAGCACACCTGATAACAAATATCTTTTCCCTGCATTTTTTGGTTAATGTTAGATTGACTTAATGATTATTAAGTCAATCTACAGTGTTCAATTTGTGCTGATATATAGTCTTGTTTTCTGGAAGACACAACATAAACTGGTTTCTAATTTCATTGCTCACAGAGAGGCATTAGGGTGGCATCATGGAAGGTGCAGAAGAAAAACAAAAACCGTATTAAGAGAGTACTTGAGAGCACCAGCCCTGAACTCAGGAGGACCTGAGTTCAAATCTGGTCTCAGATATTTAACACTTCCTAACTGTGTGACCCTGGGCAAGTCACTTAACCCCAATTGCCTCAGCAAAAAGCAAAAAAAAAGAGAGAGAGAATATTTGAAACTTAGTACCAACACCATATCTACTTCATGTAGATATTATAAATTGATGAATTGTAAATTGTATAGTATCCTAATGAAAAATTGATATCAAGCAAGTTTGCAGAGGCAGCATGATAGAATGGATGGAGAATCAGCCTTAAGAGTGAAGAAGTGCATTAAAGTCCTCCCTATGACATGTGTTGACTCAGTGATTTTGAGCAAGGTCCTTAGTTTCTTAGTACTCTGGACATCTGTTACACTAAAAGTTGCAGAATAGTCACTAATAGGCATTGATAGAAGGAGATTTTTTTTTCACCAGAGACATCCTTATCCATAAGAAGTCACCAACTATAGCTTTAGGGAAAACCAGAATGTTGTCATTTTTCTGAGCCCTGTCCTTTGGACCTTCTTAAGCCTTGTGTTGACCTCTCCTCCTCAGTCTTGATATTTGCATTTTGTTCTTTTGACATAAACAGGCTCTTGAAAGAAGGTAACAGCTACTGATTTGTTATGTGGAAAATGGTCATTCTCCTAGTAATCCCTGTGTTTTACAGAAAATCAAATTGAGGACAGATGTGCTATCTGTACAAATTAGAATGCAAATAGATGTGCCATCATTAACAGATTATTGGAAATGCAGATATATTACCAACATGTTTCTTCTTAAGGCCACATTTTAAATCACATTCCCTTTTTCCATTTAAGGAATATATTCATCGTGTAGGTAGAACAGCCAGAGGCATAAATGGAAGAGGTCATGCTTTGCTTATTTTACGACCAGAAGAATTGGGTTTTCTTCGTTACCTGAAGCAAGCCAAGGTAAGGAATTATTTTAGATCTGTTGTGGGGTGCTTAGAGATTACCAATTACCTCTTCTAACTTATTCTTACAGATGATAAAGCCTGAGTCCCAAGAGTAACTTTGTTTGGTAAATCTTAAATTAGGAAAAGTCAAAATTAACCTGTATTATGATAATATTTGGAATATTTACCATGAAAAGCTGTTAAGGAAAAAATGCTTTATAAACCAGAAAGTAATATATAAAAATGAGTTGTTAGTAAAGCAGTTTAGTCTGTCCAAAAACATATTTTAACTTTTTTAAGCAAAACTATAACATTGCAATTTTCTTAAACCCCACAGTTTATCAAATTATTGCCCAATGTTTTTGTTTGTTTGTTTGTTTTTGTTTTTTTTAAGTGACCATTTAACTAGTACCAGTTTTTGACTTATCACTCTGCTGAATAATGGAGAAGAAAAGTAAATGGCCTTGTTTCTGCTCTTCATAAACTTATCATCTAAATGTACAGGTTCATCCGCTTCATTCATGTGAAACATCTACTATGTTAGGAGCTAGAGATACAGAAACCAAATAGTCCCTGTCCTCAGAGCCTATATTCCATCGCTTACAAAGATAACACAAGTTAATTTGTGAAGGGAGAGAAGGGGTTTGAGAGAATCCAGAAAGATGTCAAGGAAGTAACTCCTGAGGCTTGAAGGGAGGGTAAATACTGAGAACAGAAATGAGATGGTAATGTGTTTCAGTTATTGTTTACACAAATGTACAAATATATAGTAGCTAAAATGTTTAATTTGACTAGAACAGTAGAAAAGAAGTAATGTGAAAAAAAAGATAAAGATAGATGATTTGAACCTAGATTGTCAGAAGCTTTAGATGCCAGGCCAAGTGATTTGTAGCATATCCTAGAGTCAGAAAAGACACTGAAGAACTTTGAACAGAGGAATAATATGGTCAGATCTTTACCTTAAGGAAATCATTTTGGCAACTGTTTGTAAAATAAGATTGAAGAGCATAGAGAAGCTAGAGACAAAGAGATTAGGAGGCTTTTGGAATAATCTAAGCAGGTTGTCTTTTCCAGGGAATTTCAAATTTCCATGAGCATAAAATGGAAGGATTATGAGGAAATAAATCAAATTTATTAATTCAACAAGCATTTATTAAGCACTTAACTATGGGCCAGGGACTGATGGATACTGGATAGAGTCCAAAAAAGAAATAGACCTTCCCTCTAGAGAGTTTACCTGCTATTGGGAAAAGTAACATATATACATAAAAGTAATAAAAAATCTATACAAATGAGTATGAAAAGGAGCTACTTAAAAGTAGAACAAGGGACACTGAGAGTGTAGTAAAAGGAGGTTGAGCTGGAATGAGATAACAGTTCAAGAAGAGATAGTTAGGAAAGGCAAGTTTGTCTTGGTAGACAATCTCTGAATCACAGAAATTTAAGGGTAATGGAGGTAGGAATTTGCCAGCCATAGATTATGAGCAATTGATATAGGCACTTAAAAGAAAGGGGATAGGAGGTTGTAGTATAACTTAATAACATGGCTGGAAGGGTCATGTGGACAAAGTGACCAAAACAACAGTCTGCGACATTGGTGATGGTGACCTTTACCTTTTTGGACTTTTGGTGATGACAGAGTTGTGTCTCATTTTTCTGATGGTGATGATGAACTCCTAAAAGATCGAGCAGCTTGTGCAACTGCAGGTTGTCAAAAACCTAGCCCCACAAAGGGAGCCAGGAATACCCCACTCTTAATGCACTTAGACTTGTGGTAATAACATACGTTTTTGTGCCTAGAAATAAAGGCAGATCTTTGGAGAGGACCATGTAAAAAAACTTTTAAGCTCAGGCTGGCATTTAGTTGTATGCCATATTTTCATTTCTTTTTCAAAACTGTCCAGTGCATGTAATTTGTTCATGTTTCCATATTTCTCCAGAATCTCAGTTCCATCTTTAAAGCATTTTTTCACCACATTCCAATTGGCAAGCCTGAGATAAAGCAAAGTGTAGAGGGTTGCTGATTTTAGCAGTGTTTCAAGGATAGAGATATGAAGACTCAGGTTTCTAATAAAAGGAGTTACTAAGCATTAAGTTATACATAGGGTTGTGCCAGTTAACTTCAAAAAATGATCATCCAGTGATAAAATTTGCCTTTCAGGTAGGAGTTCATTATCACCATCTGTGAGATTTTAGGCTGACTGCTATCCCTTATCAAATACCTGGCACACTATATTAGAATATGAGTTATCATTGATGTTTATTGGAAGGGCTTTACCTGCTTTCCTTTCTTTACCAGATTGAGCGTCAGGAAATTCATTACTCCCTATGGCTCAGACCAGCTGCCCAGTTTCAGTTCTGTAGAATTTGGTTGAATTCTGATCAAGAAGACGAAAGTGAACTCAACTCAGTGCAATAAACAAATTTGGAGTATTAGTTGCAAAAAGGTTTTTTGATGTCTCCCTCCAGAAACGAATCTAGTATAGACCAGACTGCCTATTAATAAAAATTTGGCAAAGTTGAGCCTATCTCTATTTGTTCTTATCTTTTTCTGCCCCTTTCCTTTCCTCAGCATTCACTTAAAGACAAGTGATCTTCTCCTGGAAGTCAACATAAAATAGTTTAAAAAACAGTGGATTAGGTGCCAGAACACCTGGATTCTAATCCTCCGTTCACTAGCTAGATGATCTTGAGTTAATTACTTCCTTTCTCTGTGCCTCATTTTCCTCATAGAGGAAATAAGAGATAGTTGAGATCAACTCTTTTTAAATCCATTATAGGGCTAATATTTTAGTATCTAATCCAAAACACCCATATGGTGTTAGCAACTGCAAACCCCACTGGAGCATATCAAAGTACTGTTCATGGTATTTTAAATTTAGTAATTCTGGTTTACTAACATTGACTTTTTTCCCCCTTTCTAGGTTCCATTAAGTGAATTTGAATTTTCCTGGTCAAAAATTTCTGACATTCAGTCTCAGGTATTTCATTTTTAAATGTTGATAAATATATTTTATATTCTCAATTCCCCACATCCTCAGGATATTCACCTTCTGCTTTGAACTTGTCTTTAAAAATCTTTGTTCTTCTGTGATAACATGTTTGAAAGTCTTTTGGATCTTTGGAGTTATTTGGCAAATTAGAATGCATCAGGGTTGGAAAAAATAGAATTACTGCATACATACAAAAATTCGTTTGCCTGAGAAAAGTAGAATACTGGAATGTTACAAAATATTTTGCTTCTTAAAATTTCAGTTGGAAAAACTAATTGAGAAGAACTACTTCCTTCATAAATCAGCACAAGAGGCATATAAATCCTACGTTCGAGCATATGATTCCCATTCTCTGAAGCAAATCTACAATGTTAACAGCTTAAATTTACCTCAAGTTGCTTTATCATTTGGTTTCAAAGTACCTCCATTTGTTGACCTGAGTATCCTTTGCTGTATTCTCATATCAGCACGCTGAAATCTTGGGACAGTTTTTGTATGAAACTTTCTCCTAGGCTCAACTGGCAAGTTCATGTGGTTTGATCCTAATAGTTGGGGTTAGGTGCTTTCCAGGTAAGTATCAAATCACCAGTCTTTCTGTTTAGAGTATTTATGCTACTTAGTAAGGATGTACTTCATGTAACTTGTGTCTTGTACTACACACATGGGAAGTATAATTTAAAGGAGATTATATGACATTGAGGGATTTGGGCACAAGATAAAAGATAGCAGTTGGAAGAATTTACTCTTTCTTGAGAGGATCATTAAGTTTTCAGAAGGAGAAATTGGAATACTAAGTGAGCTGGACCACATAAACCAGCATTTTGTAGTTCTTATGATAGGGAAATGAGGTCCTTTTATCACCATCACAGTTTATTAGTAAAATGAATATGTGTGCACAAACCCACTTGTCATCTCAGCCAGCTTAGATAAGATACTATCTAACTAATTTTTGGTACAATTGAGAGGGAAATGATACATGGAAAAGAATTGCTTTTTTATGTGACTTAAGTGTCTTGAATTAATCCCCCAAGAGAAATGGAAACAGCCACTCACTTGCAAACCAATTTGAATATATGCCAGCATGCTTTAGCTAGGATTTAATGGGAAGTTTTACCAGTAAATTTTTATATGTAGTGGAAAGTTCAGCAGGTGGGCTAGGCACAAAGTCACAAGTTGTTGTTATGCTATTATGCAAAGTTTTGCACTTATGTGATGTCTCATGACTTTCTGTAAATTATTTTTAATTTGCTTTGTCATATGTGGAGCAAGAATAGCATGATTTAGATAAATAGATGAACTTCATAATATGGGTTCTGCTAGTTACTTCCTGTGATTCTGTAGGGAGGCAGATCTTTTATTCTCTTTACACTTGTTTCAGAGGCCACAATAAATGATTCATAATATCACTTCTATACTGAAAGACCACAAAAGTGAGTTTGAGGCAACTGGTAATTAATGTTTTCTAATAAACGTTAGATTGAAAGTCATGTACTTTTCTATTATCAGCTTTCCTTAACATTCACTTTTCAGATCTGAACAGCAGCCAGGGGAAGAGGTTGCAAAAAAGAGGTGGTGGTGGTGGTTTTGGCTACCAGAAGCCCAAGAATGTCCACAAATCCAAAATCTTCAAGCACATTAGCAAGAAAAAATCTGATGGCAGGCAGTTCTCTCACTGAGGCAGTAACTTTTCTTAATCTTCAGTAACTTTGTCCTCAAATAAGGACTTGTCTTCATTGCACTAACCATGGAATATTTACAGTTTTGAAAATTTGGATTATGATCTGATTTACTCCACTCAAATGCAGTGGCTTTAGCCAATTTTTTAAATAAAAAAAAAAGGTGAGATGAAGCTAATTTTATCTTGGCTTCTAAATGGCAAATGACATTTCCTTTTCAATGTATGTAACAAGTACAAAATTTTAACTGTAAATTATATTTTTTCAAAGAACTTAAGATATTCTAGTTGTAAACTATTTCATTTTTCTTCCAAGCATTTTTCTTGATTCTATATCCAATCATTCCTTATTGTCTTTTGAGAACTCTGGCTTGGATTGCAATAATAATGACTTCTTTAATGTTTTCAAGAAGATGAAGGTCTCTTTGGCTATCTGTACAAATAAAGGCCTCAGTCTATTCTCCTTGTTTCCAGGATAATACAAATTATCTTTTATCCATTCTAAATATTGTCTGCAAAATCAAAGGACCCATAACCTTTTGGCTTGGGATTTGTACAGAACATCAGGATTCAAATCCAGGCTATTTCTCTGGGATCTGTGTCACTTAAGCTCTCAGTTTTAGTTTCCTTATCTGTAAAATGGATTATATTAGAAGGCCTTCAAAATCCCTTCTAATCCAAAACTTATGATCATCTGGGAACTTGTTAACAAACCTCATAAATTTAAGTGTCTGCACTTATTACCATAGTAATAGGTTGTATGAAGAAGATATTTCATTTACTTTTGATCTACTTCAATAGAATTACCAATAATGTATCTATTTCTTTACATTGCTATCCAAATATATGGAAATAAAATATGAATATGCCCCACAAATTTTAGTAAGTTCATAAAGTTTTATTCCAAAGCTTAAATGAGGATGTTTAATGAGCAATTATTACACATCCCTAGATATGGAAACCTAGGCTCAAATTGCACCTCTGATTCTTATGGACCTTGAACAAGTCTTAACATGTCTGAACCTCAGTTTCCTTTGTGAGCATCAAATGAAATAACTTGCAAACCTTTGTTTCTCAGTTATTAATAATATGCTTCTATTTTAACAAAACATTGTAAAAACCTCTAGTGTTTGGATCACTATCTAAGATGTTAATTACAAATCTTTTGAATATGTGCATTGGCACATACATACTCTAGGGTCCTTGAAAAGTATGTTCAAGAAAACTGGGCATGAAATAAATGCTCATCATTTGGGAAATAGCTAAGCTAATACCAAAAAATTGGGCTAAATTGATGTAATGAATAGTAACTGCAGTGTGAGAAATGACAACTATTAAGACTTCAAAGAAGTCTAACATGAACTGATTCTAAAAAGCAAAACAAGGGAAATAAAATGTATGATTACAACATGGAAAAGGGGAAAAGTGAATGCTGTAATTATAGTGAATTGCAGAGGTGGAAGCCTAAGGAATGTACAGTAATGCTGCATAAATTTATCATTTTTTTCTTTTGTTTTTGCTGAATTACTTTTATCTTTTTAAAAAATCTTTTGTTATGGGGCATAGCTCAGTAGTAGAGATTGGGAGGGATAGATTTAGAAATACAGGGATATGAAAACATTTCAATAAAAATGATAGTTTTAAAACAAAAAAAAGTTATTTGTGGAATTCCAAGTGTTTAAAGTTTCTGGATGAAAATTACCTATTACAGACTTAAAAGTTGAAAGAAGTTTGGGAATGAAAATGGGAGAAATTAATGTCAAGCATAAAGAACTTAACAGGAAAAGTAGAAGTCAGAAATGAATTAGGTTTAATAGGCTTTTTCACTAAATGATTTGGGGGAGGGGTTAATAAGACAAAGTGATAAGATATTTTTATGTCAATTCCCAGGACCTTGTACAAAAGGTCTTGCCCTTGGATCAATTAATGAGTGCCCACAAGGTCCTGATATTATACTAGCAATATGAGAACACAGGGGAGACCAGCCTTCCTCCTCTAATTCAATAATTCTTTGTATCATAGATATACATATTGGTGCTGTGATAGACATCTAGGAGGCGTTACATTGATAAGGATGGTCCTCATAAACACCCCTTAGGTGTCTGGATCAAATGAGAACTATATAGAAGATAAAGTCAGGAGTGGGGAGTAGAATACTTTCTGTTCTTTGGTGCCTTTTAAAGGAGCCAAAAGGGATTGAGCCAAGAGGTTATCTCAAATTAACTCTAAGACATTGCCTTATTTTTTTTTAAATATATTCTTTCATGAGTCAGGGCATTGTCTAGGTTACACAGGGAACTTGTGGCAAAAAAGACTTCATTTTTAATTATGTGAGGGATTTCTCCCAACTCCTGCCAAAATTCACCTTCCTCCATGATTAGCATAAAAAGTTGTGCCTGATTAAAGTTCCATAAAAACCCTGAGGAGTTAGGAACTGAAATTTCTAAGATACAAAATTACATTTATGTCATTTTAAATTTTACAGAGCTCTTTGGGAACAAACTTACAATGGTCACTCAAGACTAGCAGGACAAAAAATATTTTAAGTCCCTACCAAATGCCAGGCACTATGCTAAGCACTGGGATACAAAGAAGTACAAAAGAGAGAACCTGCCCTTGAGAAGCTTATATTGTAAGGGGATGGAGGAGATGGGGGAGATCCTGCACAAATCACAGAGGAAGGGAAGGTAACTCAGCCTTCAAGTGGAAGTGCAGGATTTAATAGCTGGCCTGGATGCTTTCCTTAAATGGAGACTAGGAGAAGCTCCCCACCCTCCAAACAAGGTGGGGGCCCAAAAGCGGAGAATATTCATGAGATGTGATTTTGCATTATGAAGTTCCTGAGGCATGATGAAATCTCCACACTCCCTGACTCAGTGAAATAACCAATGTTTCACAAAGTAAAGAACAACTACGGAGGGGAACTATAGGATCTCTAAACAAAAATCTTTCTAAGTAAGCAGTATAGTAGGAAGGAATTGGACCCCATTCTGTTACTAGTTGGTCCTGTCACATTGCAAGCCATTTCCCTTTTCTGGGTTTCAATCTTAAGTCTGTACAATGAGAGTAAACTTCAGTGATCTCCAATGTCCCTTGCAGACCAGTTAAAGGCCCAAGTTTCCACTATTTTTCTAATAGCAACAACTAAAATGCTATTCACTCTCTTCCCCACCAGAGGACCTTTCAAATGAGGGAGTTGAGGAGAAAGATCATTTTCTGAACTTGGAAGAATTAGCACAGATCAGGGTGCAATTAGCAACTCTGCAGCAAATGAGATGAGGTGAGGGAGATGGGCAAAGACTCATCTCCACACCTGCCTTTGTCCAACAAAAAGCCTGACTAAATAATAGGTCTGAAGTCTATAGAAAGTGGTTTTCTCAGCTTTGATGAATATGGATTGATCTTAGATTTCAGTATTATTCACAAGCTCATGTTTAGTCAATTTGTTGTGTCCAACTCTTCATGACCAATTAATTTGGGTCTTAATGGCAAAGATAATGGAATGATATAGTATTTTATCTTCCAAATATATGTAAAAGATAATTTGCAACATTCATTTTTGTAAAACTTGGGTTCCAAATTTTTCTCCCTTGCCTCCTCTTTCCCCACAATACAAGCAATCTGATATGGGTTAAATATGTGCAATTCCATATTTGTCATGTTGTGCAAGAAAAATCTGATCAAAAAGGAAAAAAAAAAAAAAGCAACAACAAAAAATTGAAAATACTATTCTCCTATCCACATTCAGTCTCCATAGTTCTTTCCCTAGAGATGGATGGTATTTTCCATCCCAAATCCATTGGAATTGTCCAGAATCACCTCACTGTTGAAAAGAACCAAGTCTATCATCATCTAATCTTATTACCATATACAGTATTGGTTCTGCTCACTTCACTCAGCATCAATTCATATAAGTCCAAGCTTTTTTGAAATCGGCCTGCTCCTCATTTTTTATAGATCAATAGTATTCCATTACATTCATATATCATAGTTTATTCAACCATTCCCCAACTGTTGGGCATCTACAGAATTTCTAGTTTTTGCTCCACAAAAAGGGCTGCTACAAACGTTTTTGCACATATGGGTCCTTTTCCCTCTTACTATCTCTGGGTTATAAACCTAGTAGTGACACTTCTGGATCAAAGGGTACACAGTTTTGTAGCCCTTTGGACATAGTTCTAAATTGTTCTCCAGAATGGTTGGATAATTTCAGATTTCCACCAACAATGCATTAGTGTTCCAGTTTCCCCCTCCAATATTTATCATTATCTTTTAGAATCATCTTAGCCATTCTGAGAGGTGGGAAGGGGTACCTTGGAGTTGTCTTTCTCCAGCTCATTTTGCAGTTAAGTAAATTGAGACAAACAAGATTAAGTGACTTTTCTAGGGTCATGGTTACTCTTTGAGGTCAAATTTGAACTAGGGTCCTCCTGACTTCAGGATTGCCACTGCATCATCTAGTTGCTCACATAAATAAGATTTATTTTAGTACTTGAGCAATTAATTATCAAGATTACTAAAGATGGTAAACTGCTTTAGGGGAAAGTGAGGAAAGGAATGAGTTACTGCTGATGACATAAGATAGGGATTGGGCCTGTGAATTCACTGGTATAGGCAATTTTCAGCTCAAAAAGTTCCTTATACCAAAACAGGCTGGAACTTTCATTATAACTTGACAGTTTTAGTTGCCTAAATCACAGGGGATGTCAAACTACAACATGCCTCAGTTAACCAAATTAAAATGTAATTAGGAAATATTTAAGTAAATAAAAACACTAAGGACATGATAATGTTAACATGATTTTTTTAATTAATATGCAGCCACAGTGATACTTATGTATAGTTTATGCGAGTTTAACATCAAGAGGCCCAAAGCTCTTAAAGAGTAATATCATACAACTAGTGTGTCAGAGGCAATACTTGAAATAAGTATTCTGACTCTGAAATCAACTGACTTTCCTCTAAGTCAAGTATTCCAAGTTTTCTTTTGTGTCATGGACATTTTTGTCAGTACTCTGAAGCCTATGTACCCCTTTTCAGAATAACATTTTAAAATGGTTAAAGGAAATGCTAAGTTTCAATTGGAAGTTAATGAAAATAAATTTTTTTTGCAGTTGTTTTTCATATCCAAATTCATAGACCTCTTGAAATCTGTCTATGGATAAATTAAAAATTCTTGCCCCAAATTTTGCAGCCAAAATTTCTTCTCTGGAAGGAATACATAATTTCTATTTGCATCTAGTTTCTTTTTTAAGAATAAGATTAATTCTAGAAAAATTCCCAAAATATTTAGGTAATTGAAGTTCAAAGTAATGAGTGAGTTGGAGATCTCCCAGTGCCCTCAGTAAATTCAAATCACTTGTCCCAATTTCAGTGCATCCTTGGGAACTATAAAGAATCTCCAGATGTGATTAATGAATTATTGTCAACAATCTTTCAGAAGGCATAGAAAATGGAAACTATGTAATGGGCCTGGAAACAGGCAAATATCATTGATCATAAAACTAAAAGGAAAGGTCCTGGAGGATAAATAGCTCAGTTTAAAAGAAGGAGTAGGAGAAAATGAAAAAGAAGAAAGGAGGAGAAGAGAAGAAAGGAGGAGAACAAGGTGGGGGGAGAAAAGGAGGAGGAGAAAAGAAGAGGCAAATAATTTTATTTGGGACTTGAATGAAATAAAGAGGGAACAAAGAACAGCCAGTGAAAATGCTCAGAGTTAGGAGATGGAATGTTTAGCTCAAGGAACAGCAAAGAGGCCAGCATCATTGGATTGCAAAGTACATGGAGTTAAGGTGTAAGATTAGAAAGGTAGACTGGGGATAGTAGTGTAGATGCACAACAGAGAGTTTTACATTTTATCTTAAAGGTGAAAGGGATCTACTGCACTTTATTGAGTAGGGATGGGGTATTAACATGGTAAGACTTGAACTTTAAGAAGACTAATTTGATAGCTGAGTGGAGGACAGATTGCAGTCAGGGGAACCAATCAGTGGCCTATCACAGTAGTCTGGTTATGAGGTACTGAGGACCTGTATCAGGGAAGAGAGATTGAATTTATTCTGCTTTGATTCAGAGGATATAAATAAAAAAATAAAAAAAAAACCCAACCATCGAGTAGAAATTAACAGTGGGAAAATGTCATCTCATTGTGAAGAAGAATCTGCTAATTAATTAGAGCTGTTCCAATATGAATTGAGTTGCTTCAGGGGAAAGTAAGTTTCCTCATCACTGGAGATCTTCAAGCAGAAATTGGATGGTTAGTTATATAAAAGATTCTTGACTCAGATTGAATGAATGCACTGTATCAACAGTTGAGCCCTAAGTCAGATTGCTTGCCCAGACGGAAAGTCTGTCCAGATACTGATTTCTTTTTTTTTTTTTTTTAATTTTAAGCTTTTTATTTGTATAACATATGTATGGGTAGTTCCCCAACCTTGATCTTTACAAAGCTTTCCAATACAAATTTTACCCCCAGTCCCCTCCCCTCCCCTAGATGGCAGGAAGTCCACTACATGTTAATAATGTTGAAATGCTTGAGAAGTTATGCAAGAAAAATCCTATCTACAAGAAAAAAAAAGAATCAGAGAAAGGCAACACAATGCAAGCAAATGTCAATAGAGATCATGAAAATGTTACGTTGTGGTCCATATTTCATGTCCCTCTTTCTGGGTGTATATGGTTTTCTTCAGTGAACAACTGGAACTGGTTTGAGACAATTCTTTATTGCAGAGAGTCATGTCCATCAGAATTGATCATCATGTAATACTGTTGTTGCTGTGCATGATGATCTCCTGGTTCTGCTCGTTTCACTCAGCATCAGTTCATGCAAGTCTCTCCAGGCCTCTCTGAAATCGTCCTGCTGGTCGTTTCTTACAGAACAATAATATTCCATAACATTCATATACCATCATTTATTCAGCCATTCTCCAATTGATGGGCATCTTTTCACTTTCCAGTTTCTAGCCACTACAAAAAGGGCTGCCACAAACATTCTGGCACAGGTGGGGCCCTTTCCCTCCTCTA
>JAJPUD010001055.1:112977-132143 GCA_023553655.1 Myrmecobius fasciatus
GATTTTTGTCTAAAGAAACCTCTGTATCCAAGGTCGTTTCTTTGCCTTGATAAAAGCTGTCTATGGTGAGAGCTCTCTTTTGCTTCTTCATCATTTTTTTTTTTTTTTAGACAGAGTGGATATCTATTTAAGGTAGGGGAAAAAAAAAACCTCGGCTGAAGACGCTTTGCCCTGGGGCACTTCGGCGAGTTGACTTAAGGTGCTGGGCCGGTGGGGGCTAGGACTAAGTCCGAATTACTCCTTAAACAAGGCAAGTCTGCCAGAACACCTGCCCCCAATCAGGGCAGAGTGTCCCGAGTGCTTCAGATAAACTCCAGGTGTTTGGAATTTGGAGTTTGGAGTTTGGAATTTCTTCCACGATGAGCTGAGCTGAGTCCCACCCTCACTTCCGGCCTGCACAGGGGTCGTCTATTTATCTCTCTGTCCGAGTCCGACTAACCTGATATGACGTTCTCCAGAGAGCCGTGCCCAAATATTTCTGAGTTCGTTGACTTGAAGATCAGTTCAGAGGCTTATTTTATTGTTGATTTGAGAGAAGATCGGAGGGGAGGCAGAAAGTCACCTTTTCACTCTGCCATCTTGGCTCCGCCCCCCTTCTCCAGATACTGATTTCTTAAAAAGCATTAGAAGCCTCACGATTGATACCCAGAGTGTGCTGTGACAAAATGGCATTTCTGAGGATCATTTCTTATGCAACAAGCTAATAGGAAGGTGAAACATCTCAGATTAATTGATTGGTGCTTCCAGTCTTAGATCTGGTCTTTTGGATATGAGACATGAAATTTGGTGTATCACCTTAAAGCACCAAAGATATTGAAACTAGCTAGGTGGAAGGTAAGTTCATCTTTAATTCATACAGTTTCCAGACAGGGCCTCTTAGGAGCCTTCACTAGCTAGAGGAGCTCCACTAGTTTACTTTTTGTCTGCCAGGGTGGTCCCTCTCCCAGAGTGGTTCAGAGAATCTGAATATGCAATAAACATATCACTGGATCCAAAATTTGGATCTGGAAAGGACCCTAGAAGTTGCAGGATTGTAGAATCATAGATTCAGAGTTGGAACTAACATACTTGGTTTCAGTGTCCACCTCCAGCCTAAAACTCAAGCTCCTACAGTGGGAATCTGAGCTTCTGAATAGTGAGCGTTCACTGTGAGGAGCCCAGGCCCTAATATGCTACCTCTCTCACTTCTCCATCCCTCACTCCCAGCTCTAAAAAACAATAATCCAATGTGGAAGGAAGTGTCCACCAAATACTCTATGATTTAAATAACTATCCCTTTAACTTTTCTGTTCAAAATATATCTTCTTAACTGTCCCTCACCTCTATAAGTTGACTTTCCTTATTAGAATATAAGCTCTTTGAAGACAAGAGCTATTTCACTTGATTATATTTGTATTCTTAGGGCAGTAGGGTGTCACAATAGTACTAAGCCTGGAATCAGAAAGAACCAAATTCAGATATAGCCTCAGAAACTTATTAGTTGGGTGCTCCTGGACAAGTCACTTGGCTGCTATTTGCCTCAGTTTCCTCATCTGTAAAATGGAGATAATAATAGCACTTACCTCCTAGAATTGTGAGGATAAAAATGAGATAAAAAAAATGTTTAACAGTTCCTTGCACATAGTAGGCTCTATATAACTTAATTATTAATATTACTAGCACAGAGTAAGTACTAACTAAATGTTTCTTTATTCATTCCTTAGAGGTTACCTTATAAAACTTCATTTTACAGAAAAACTGAAGCCCAGAAATGTTAAATGGCTTGCCTGGCATAAGAGTCAGAGTCGGAATTCAGTTCGTGATCAGTCTCCTTTCTAATGCACCATCTTGTAAATGTCATGTTCTTTATCATCTAGTTCCCAGCTTCTTAAGCTGTGGTTTGTATTTCAGTATAATTAGTTTCCTTTGTAATCATATATGGAAATCCAGAGGTTTCATCAGACTTTGAGAAGGGTCCATGATACAAAGGTTAAGAATCTCTAGAATCTCCAGCAGCCTAGTAGAGTGCTTAACAAATAGTAGCTGCTTAATAAATCCTTAATGATTTATCCTAAGGTCAAAGTAGGATGAAAATTTCTAGGCACCTTTCATAATCCTTTGATGATAATGGCAAAAGAGTACATAACAAAAAAATAAGATTATTGAATGTTATAAGAAATCATTCTAATACCAATCTGACTGATATGCTGCACAGAAAATTGCAGCATTTCCAAGGATCTTTGCAGGCACCCTTCTGAGTTCAAAAATAGATTAGCTTTGATAGTGAAGAAGCAGAGGGAAAGGAGTTGGATGATTCTGTGAAAATACCTACTGCCATTGTGGGCATTAAATACAATCTCTGACTTTCATTGTTGGATTTAGCACATTTAAGTACTGGAGTCTGTATCTGCTGAAAAACTCAAAGATTGTAAGATTTAAATAAGTTTGTAGAAAATCAAATATATTTAGTCAAATAAATAAAACTTATCGGGTCTAAGAACATTCCCAATAACAAAAGTATTATCCTTATTCATTTAGTTTTCTCATCATTCCTTCCTTTCCTGAATTATTTTGCTGATGTTTGCTCAGTATTTGTTTTATTCAATTAATTACCCAACAATATCTCAACTGTTTTCCATTAGCTGTGTGAGTCCCCAACAGAGACCTTTCAGCAGTGTTTACAATTTAACAGTTGAAATCATCTTGTCAGAAAAATACAAGTAGGCCATACTGTACTTCCTGAGTGACATTTCTGTCCTGTAGAGAAAGATAAGGAACTCCTCCTTTTACATTTAACTTAATTAAAGATGAAATGATGACAACTGCTGACAGTAGCTTCCACTCCATGTGACTCCTATGACAAAAGCTTCTCTCCTTTCAAGAATTATCCAGTGAAATCTCTGCTCTCACTAGGGCCTAGGGGAAGCAGTTATTTCAGTAACTGCCACCAGAGACCAAACAGAATTAACTTTATGAACTGGCATGGTGACAATCCTGTCTTGAGGTAGGGAGATGACTTAGAAGAGTTATTAGGATTTTTTTCTAGTTTCTATAGAAATATTTCATGCATAACCCAGCAGTGTCTGGCACATGATAAAGTATTCAACAAATATTTGTTTAATGTTGATCCAACATGTATTTTCCTGATACCTGCACAGCAATCCCTTCAATATCCTTGATAGCTTAAGCCTCAACTTGAAGACCTCCAGTGATAAAGGAAATACTTTTGGATACATATAATCATTAGATGGTTTTTTTCTATAAATCTCTGTGGAATCTGCTTTCTATAACTTTTGCTTATTGCTCATCTGCTTTTTTGGTCCAATCAAAAAAAACTTATCCCCCTGCCAAAGTCAAATCAAGTCAGGTCAACAAGCTTTTATTAAGTGTTTACTATTTTCTAGTCACTGTGCTAAGAGCTGGAGATACAAAGAAAGGCAAAGACCAGTTCCTGCCCCAAAAGACCTTAAATTTGAATGGGAGAGACAACATGTAAAGAACTGTGTGGCAATGATTTATATACAGGACAGTTCTTCAATTATTTAAATGCAGCCAACATAGTCTCCCCATAAATCTCTACTATAGGTTAAATCTCCTTAAACCTTTTAACTGATCTTCATAAGGTACAGCCTCCAGACCTCATCCCATACTGGTCACCCTCCTCTGAATACCTTCCATGTTTTTTAAATTGTGAGAGACAGTTTGTGTAATGAGTAGAAAGTTGATTTTGGGGTCAGGAAGACGAGTTCAAATCCCACTATTGACATACAGTGTCTGTGTAACCTGGGCTAATCACTTAACCTGGTATACTTTACAGAGAAGGGGGCAATCTATAGTTTCTTACTAGAAGATCCTGTACCACTCAAGTCCCAAGTAAAAATACAAAACAAACAAAAAATTATGAACTCACAATTCTCAGCAAGCACAAAAATGTCTATAAGAGTCCTGACCTCCCATAGTTGTTGTAAGGATCTTCATTTCTCATCCAAATGAGTGCTACCAATTTTTCTATTTTACCCCAGGTATCTCTTCAATCTGCAAGATCACTTCATCCCCAAAACTCAAGTAAATATCCTTTATCCCTGGAGCCCCTTCCTTGTTCCCTCTATCTGGATCATGGAAAGCTTCTCCCAGAAGCTCTAATTAAGGAGAGCTCTATATTTTCCATCTGGCTGGATTTCTCCATCATGGCTTCCTTTCTTCCCTTCCCAACTATTCAGCTTTCTTTTATGTGTATCCTTTCCCCATTAGATTATAAGATCTTTGAAGGCAGGAACTATATTGCATATTTTTATAACCCTAACACTTAGCATATGCTAGGCACATTGTAAACACTTAAACAATATTTATTAGCAGACTGACATAACACAGAAAGAGCTCTGCAAACCTAAAATCCCATAATACATATTAGATATATACAAAGTCAAGGAAAAATTTTTGAACTGTTACATAGGTTTTTAAAAATTATATTATATATATGTACATAATTTAGTCACAAAATTAGTGTTCCCTTCGGTACTTTTTTATTTCTTCTGTGCATTAAAAAAAGGCTTCATGGATGCTTCTTCAGCATGTTACAGGTTCCACCTGCTAGTGGCTGTTGGGGATCTAATTCTGACCTGCAGAATAGATTCCTTCATGTGAGAGGATGATAATGATACAAGGAGACTGAGAGGCAATTGCATTCTCTGACCTCTCCCCTCTTGCCTCCAATTTATTTCATTCCCAGTTCACAACATCTGACTCAGTTAAGGCTGATTTGCAGTTCCTTCAGGGGTGTTATGATTCACAGCTGTGGGGGCTTTCAGAGAATTGACCTGCCCCTTCACACTTGGGCATGGTCCTTAACATTGGCATATCTATCCCTATCCGTGACCTTCCTTTTCAGAGATTCTATCCCCTATAACAAATACATAGTTAAGCAAAATAAATCAACATATAAACCAAACATGACTTTTCAAATTTGGTCTGGACAGGACAGGGCATGGAATAGCCATCACTTACTCCCTTTCTTCTGGATGCTGCCTCTCTTAATGCAGCCTGCAATAGCAAAGCCTTTTTGGACTATTTAGTCATGTTGCTGATATATTTGAATCTGCAGTTCACTAAAAATCCCAGCAGGTAACCCAGTGGATAGTGTGCTGGATCTGAAATCAGGAAGATTCATCTTTCTGAGTCAAAATCCAGCCTCAGACAGTTACTAACTAGGTGAACCCTGGCTAGTCACTTAGTCCTGTGTGCCTCAGTTTCCTCATTTGTAAAATGAGCTGGAGAAAGAAATGACAAGCTAATCCAATTTCTCTGCCAAGAAAAACCCCAAATGGGGTCACAAAGAATCTGACAATTGAAAAAACACCCAGATCTTTTTTTACACTAGCCATTATCCAACATGCCTTTCCTCCCCCTCCCCCAATACTGATGTCCCATCATCATTTCCCATCTGGCTGCATTCCTCTGGATTTCATCAATATTCCCCAGAATCTCATCATCCTAGAAGATCATATCACTTTTGTTATTAATATCCATTTTCAAGTCTTAGCTTCCACATCTCTAGAGATAGACAATAGTATAATTATTAACTTTGGACATCATTTAATGCCTAGATTAATATGTACAAGTAGTTCACATTAATAGGTCAATGTGAGCCTGGAAGTTCTAGAATCTCTTAGAAATCTATTCTTGGTCCCTGGCTGTTCTATGTTTGCATCAGTAACTTGACTGAAATTTATTAAATTTGAATAAGCTGGGAAGAATACTTAATATGTTGGATGACAGAGCTAGGATCCAAACTCACATTGTCACTACCCCTTACCTATTGCCCTCTCTCCACTTGGGATCTTCCCTCCCTCTGATTAGAGAAAGTGGAGAAGTCCTCCCAGATCCTCTATTTAAGGAGGTACTTATTTCTCACCCAGCCACTTTCCTACCCTTCCTCTCTTCCTTTGTGGGTCTTTTTTATATATTGTGCTCTCCATTAGACTGTGAGCTCCTTGAGGGAGGAAACTGTCTTTTACCTTTCTTTGTACCTTCTGAACTTGGCATACAGTATATGCTTAATAAGTATTTATGGGTCGACTGACTAATTTGAACACAAATTTAGAATTTTATATTGATCCTAATTAAGTTTCAGCCTTCCATTTTAGATGATCAAGATCATAGTTGCATCCTTCTAGAAGTGGAAGGGACATTAAAGGTCATTTCATTTTATCACTCTCATTTCACAGATCTTTTGAGCTCCTAGCTCTGCCATCCAACATATTAACTAGCCTTCCCAGCTTATGCAGATTTGACAGTTACAATGACTTCTCTGCTTTCTCCAACTTACTAATACAAACACTGAACAGATAAACTCTCTCTGAGCTTACATTTACCTATTAACATGCACTATTTGGACCTAGTCATTAAATGATATCCAAGTTTACTTAACTGAGCTATTGTCTATATCTAGAGGTGTGGAAACTAATGTTTGGAGAGGATCTCTCTTAGTAACTCTAATGACTGTGATTTGACCAAAATTTCTCAACCCTTGTAAGCCTCACTTGCCCCACCTACAAAATGGGGATAACAATATCTTAGTTGGCTAGTGAAGGTATGGGAACATCTGCTGTCTTGAGATTCTTTCCAGCTCTAAGAATTATGGTTCTGTACTTGAATGAAACTCTAGCACAGAATTAGAGTTGTAAACTTTATTAGAAGAAAAACTACAGTGCGAAGAGAGGAAACCAAGTGATTTCTAAAAAAGTAGAAAATTGAGTTATTGTGTCATTTTGGCTATAAATGTGGTAGACAGTCCTTCCTTCAGGGGATCCAAGAGCCAGACTGCCATATTCAGGAAGGAAATGAAAAAAGATGTCTATTGTGCTGCCGTTATTGATCTGATTATTCTTAATCTTTTCAGTCTTTTTCCAGGTCTTACCACTGGGCTGTTCTTAAATGTACCTCAATTTAACACCAAGAAAGGAAAAAAGTTGAAATATATTTCTTTAAAGAAAAGTCTCAAGAATGAAAGTCACTATCATGAAAAGGAAAGTACATGGGTTTGGAAGTCACCCCTGAGTTGTAAACTTGGCTCTACCACTAACTACCTCTATGACTTTGGTCAAATCACTCAATTTCTCTGATCCTCTATTTCCTCACATGTAGAATGATAATGTTTTCCAAGTCTAAAATATAGGGATGCTGTAAACATCAAATAAGATCATAAATATAAATGTATTTTTTAAGTTAAAAGTTATTTTAAAAGGCAGAGAAGGAAAGACATCTCTAGTGAAGCTTTCTCTGGGGAAGTGTGGAAAATGTGGGATGAGAATAGCATACTAAAATATCTAAACCTCTTCAAAATGGCTTAATTCTAATTCTCTAACAAGTCAATAATGAGACCAATATTTTTGTCCCACTTCTTCCCAACTCAAAACAAACAAACAGACCCTAAGTATGGACTAAGTAACTTCAAATGGAAAGAATCTTTGATACAAGCCTCAGACTGTACCTCAGTCCTTTTGTTGTTATTTTCCAGTCATGTCCAAATCTTTATAACACCATTTAGGGTTGTCTTGTCAAGGATACTGAAGTGGTTTGCCGTTTGCTTCTCTAGTTTTTATTACAGATGGGGAAACTGAGGCAAACAGGGTTAAGTGACTTGCCCAGGGTTATCCAACTAGTAAGTGTCTGAGGTTGGATTCAAACTCAAAAAGATGAGTCTTTCTGACTTCAGACCCAGCACTCTATCCACTGAACCACCTAGCTGTTCATTCTTCATTGTTAGGGACAGACTATACAATTCTAACTCCAAAAATCATCTCAAAGGGGCCTAGATAAAGTGTGTGAACAGCTTTATGGCAACCTGCCCAAAATCCTGTTCTGTTGCATTCTACTGATTCCTTTGCAAAGGATAGTACATTTTATTCCCAAGATACTTTTCAAACAACGAGTTAAATTGGATGTCAATAAAGGCCACATAGACAAGGAGAACATGGTTCCAAATCAGAGCACTCACTTGAGCCAGAAACCCTGAGGTGGAGTAGAGTATCCCTGTTCCTCCTCCCCCAGCCAGGAAGTGGGAGAAACAAGCACATTCATTAAAACAAGTATCTACTGAATGTCTGCTATGTCTTCATCTCTCTCTAACATATCTACTGTTTTCTTTGGCATTAAGGGCGTAAAGAATGAAGAGGAAAGTATTAGGAATTATAGAAGACATATAAAACACAGTCATTGATCTCTGAAAGCTAATAAGTTCTCTAGGGAGATAAGATACTCATATATACACATTAAGTAGTTAAGTAACAATATAGGGCTCTATGTACTTAAGTGTCAAAATAAACTCCCAGAAAGAGGAGATCTTTTGTGGTCGGCAATGCTAAGGATACGTTGAGAAGAGGAGAAAGAATATCTCATACAATATGAGCTTTTTGAAGGATTGTGTAGAAAGGGACTTGTGGAGAGAAGAAAGCACATTTTGAGACTTAGGGAGAGACAAATATGGATACGAAAGGAGCCAGATTTTGAATTGGTTTTAATTTTCTTAAGCCAAATTTAGTTTATAACAGATTAAGAACTAGAAGATATGAAAGACATCAAGTGTAACTATCTCATTTATGGATGAGAAAAGTGAGTCTCAGAAAAGTCATATTGATGACTTCTAGAGGAGAGATAGCAATAACTGTAAGGCTACCTAGCCTTGGGAGTGATATAGTTGGAAATGATATATTTCTTCTCCTAGGCTATCCTACCCCAATTTATTCTATATTACGAGGATTCTAAGGCCACAAATATTCCTGGCTATCAGATAATAACCTGTTGGTCAGTGACAACAGAATTTCTGAGACTAATGAGCAATAGTAATGAAGTGCTTAAAGTTGATACAAGCACAAAACAAAATTGGGTTTCTGCCATTTGACCTAGTGACTTTTCAAGCCTCAAAACACATTTCTGGAAGGTTCCCCATATTCACCATTTCACCCCACCACCACCCCTTCCCCTCAGAGCTCTGCCCAGGGAATTATGGGTATTGTATCTGAGCACAAAGTCAGAACCAGACCATTCATCAACTCCACCTCTAAGCCATAAAATTAGCATTCAGAGACATGAAGCACCTGATTTCTCTAACTTTTTCCTATAAATTTATCTTCTTGCCCCTGGTTCTTTGCTAACTTCTTTTGGAATTGTTAGTAGCATAATAAATCTTTGCCCCTTAATTTGGAGGAAAACTGGTTTGTGAATAATTTTACCATACCTGCAATGCCAACCTGGGGACCCTAATATCATTGGGGTGCTTTCCACCTCAACAATGTGACTTACACAGGGCCACTTGGCAAGTAGATATTTGTGTCAAGGTTTGAATCCAAGAGGTTTCGATTTTCACAGATTTTCACATCTGTGCCCTGAAAGGGAAAGGGATTTCTGAGGTCACAAAGATAATGAATACAGGTAAAAATCTGAATAGAGAGATGCAAGGGAAAATAAAATGAGGAGAGACACTCTGGATATTGATCTTTTATTTTTTGTTTTTTAATTTAACTTTTTAGACTGAAAAAAAATTTCCTGGAGCAAGTCTTAGAGCATGAATAGTATTTTTCCATGCAAAGTTTATTATGTTTCAAATAGTAATTGGGGGTTAGAGTTTCTAAAAACCATAGATATGGAAGCATAGGCTTTTTGAAATGAAAGAAATATGCATGGATTGAATTGAAACCAAAATGAAAAACAAAAACAAAAATGCCTTCCGAGAAGAGTTTTGCCCTTGGTATCCTGCCAAAAAGTCATATTTCAGTGAAGGGAAAGATCAAAACCATAGATAACATAGGGAGAACAGAGGCCAAGCTAAGCATATTGTAAATTATATGAAATAACGGCCATGGCCCATGTAATTTTGGGCCTGCAAAATCAGTTGAGGAGCATGAGGATGCCTGAAGTCAAGTTTTAATTCTGCTATTTCTGCTATGATTCCTTGGTTCCAGTTTCTTGATCTCATTCCCTGGATATCCCCTTCAGAAAACACTGTAATGGTCTCAATTCTCCTCTGACTGGGTCAATGAGTAGGTCTATGACTGGCCAGACAGCTAATGATTTCATTTGATGTAACAACATTCCAGATAGATAGGGAGGATAATGAAAGAAGGGTTGTTCTTAGAACCTGTGTTTTGGCTAGCTTCTTCAAAGAGTGACAGGCTATATGGATCTTTCTTTTTACTGCTTATATATCTCAATGCACTGTGAGCCTATTATTTGTTTATTGGATTTATAATGAAAGGCAAGGTAACATAATGGGGGAAAAACACTGGGGATGGAGTTATAGGATCCTTGAAAAGAAGGAAATAAGCATTTATTAAGTACCTAATATGTGCCAAACACTGTATGAAATGCTTTACAAATATCTCATTTCATGAGATAACATTTGATCCTCACAACAATTTTATAGGTACAATTGTTATCCCTATAAATAAACTGATTGGAGTTGCTCAGCTAGTAAGTGAATGAAATGGGAAACTGAGGACTTCTCAGAATAATAATCTTGGGTAGTTCAGGCTCTGTTTAATTATTGAGCACTGGGAGAAGAGCAAGATTCACTCTTTCAGCAGAAATATTTGAGATAACCCTTTGCTCAACTGCTTCTCATTAGAAGTAATGCCTGAAAACAGACCAGATCACCTTGATGAATGATTTAGTAGTTTAGGAATATTTGCTTAATAGACCCTTTTCTAAATAATATGCCCAGCAAAGGTATTAGAAACATTTACTGCTTAACTAAGACCCTGATGCCACAAAGGCCCACTTGCATACCAAAGACAAATACTGAGTTGGCCGATGACTTTAAAGATTAACTGAGGCTTGGGTGGGTTAAAGGAAGGGGTGTTTCTGTAATTCTTGACTATATAATCATGTTACCTACTTCTGTAAATTGGCCTTCCTGCCCCAGTTCATCTGAGGGAGGGACCTCCTGATTCTCAAGAGAACAGAAATAAAGAAACTTTCCGTTTGTACCTAGAGAAGTCTCTGAGCAGTCAAATTTTAGTTAGGGTCTTTTTGTCCCACACCTAAGTATCTGATGTTAAATTTCAATTAAGAATTTACCCCTGTCCCCCAATCAGACCTACCTCTTTACCCACTGAACCTTCTTAGGATCAAAGATTTAGCATTGGAAGAATGAAAAATATTATCTGGGCCAATCCTCTCATTTTAAAGATAAGGAAACTGAGGCTCAGGAAGGTTAAGTGATTTTTCCAAGATCACAAATGTAAAATAAGTGGCAATTCCAGGATTTGGACCCAAATCCTCTGACCCCAGATCCTAAGGGCTTGGGTTCAAATATTTACTCAGCTGTAATTTTACATTTTAGGCAATTTACTACATCTCCTTAGATCTGAGAGTTGTCTCTTGTAAAATAAGAGTGGTATGGGTGCCCCAATCTCCACCCACCCCAGTGATTACTAGATTATCTCAAAAGCCTCTTAAAGTGCTAAGTACTACTGAGTACTAAGGGCATTTTAAAGATGTTTTTAATGAACAGCCTAAACTTCTGCCAATATTCATCAACAACCAGCAAGTTAGTAGTATGTGCTTATATAGAAACTTTCGATTTTAAAATAATACTTTGTTCTTTCTAGTTAGGGTTTGGTGGGGCACTAGCATGGTACAATGAGGAAGTAAGGGCCTTAGGGCCTGAGGCACCCGGATGTGATCTCTGCAGCTTTAGGGCTGCCACCAGTGTGGAATTCCTGGATGCATTGAGAATGCATCAGCCAACGGACACATCTCCTCTCATTGGCTTTGCATGTGACCTCATGGACCTGATATAACTCAAGGGACCAGAAGGTTGGGACAGTGCAGGATGTGATCATGTGCAGTAAAGACTTGTGCTGCAAGCTGCTCTGATGAACTCAGCAAGGTGGCTGCCAGAGAGACATCCGAAGACTGATGACCAAAGGTGGTCACATTTTCTAAGTTTGCTTTCTTTAGCATATCAAATATTGTGCTTTTAAAGGGTCTGACATATATTTAGTCTTAATGGGGGAAAAAAGCACAATTTCTCATGTGGTCAGAATGTAGGCTGCTGATTTGCTAGGAATTCCTAAAAGAGAAAGTAGCCTGAATTAAATAAATCATTAGGTGGGGAGAAGTGTCATTAATTTTCAGTGATACATATTAGCAGATAAAGAATTGTAAGCAGCTATTAGAAAAGAAGGATCTGTTTAAAGAACATTTACAGTGTGTGTGTGTGTGTGTGTGTGTGTGTAGGTAGGGTACTGCTTCTCTTTCTGAGGCTAAAAAAATCCACAATAACTCCCACCTCATTTAAAATTGAGACTAAGTTGAGATTGTTTTTGTAGCTATATCTTCGTTTGTAGATTCTTTTTGGTTCCAAATTGTCATGCTTGAGTATGAATATGCATTCATTTTAGCTGAAATGCCCTTCACTTCCCTCTGCATCTGGCAAAATCTTATTAATCCTCTAAAAATCTATTCAAATGCTACTTCTTGAGGATTCTGGGAAGATGATAGAGTAGATCAGAAAATTCCAAGCTCTCCAGATTTCCCTCACAAACAAGACAAAACTGCACTACAAAGCCAACAAAGAGCAATTAAAAAAACAAATAGGAGTTGGGTCAAAACAGCAGTCCTCCTGGGAATAAAGCTGCTAAGACTAAGATTTGGCTCCAGTGTATAATGCTCAGGGAGAAACTGAGGCAGTATCACATATTGGAGATTAGGTAATATTTTATTGATGTTAATTGAGAGTTTAGAATCTAAAGCTATGGATCAGGACTGCTGGGACTCTTGTCTCAAAGCACACAGTCCATTGAGAGTTTAGACTGGCAGCCATGCCAGCCGACTGGATCTCATGTAGGTCCAGCAAATAGTAAGTTTGGTCCCAGGATTCTTATAGGGCTCCCAGTGCTCAGGGGAACAAAAAACTCATGGAGCAGAAGAAGGGGTAGGGCACTGGAGGAATTGGAGTTCCAGGAAAGGACTATCAGTTCAGTTCTGACAGGTTGGGGGGTATGGAGAAAAGGATCATAAATTCTGAGAAGCTAGGGAAGGAATTGAAAGACAGTAAGTCTGAAGCCAAAAGATAAGGGGTATGTAGAGATGGGCCATCTGGAGGTTTTATGACTCTTTGGAATGCTAGCACAATTATTCCTGGTGGTCAGGAAGTGGGGGGGGGGGGTTGCTACTGAGGCGGAACAATTAAAGGAAACTGAGACATGGAACTGTGGAATAACAAGTGAAGTGTAAATACCCCAAGTGAAGTTCCAATGAAACAATGAGCAGAGAGTCCTGGGTTAGTTGCATTGAGAGATAGCCTCAGCCCCAGCCATAGGAACTTTCACTTCTCAGGCAGTGTAAGGAATCTGTTTTCCAAGTCTAGGAAGACTGAGGAAGCCTCTGCTAATAAGGACCCAATTGTGTTTCCCAGATACTCTGGGTTAGTATAGAAACTATTCTGATTTTAATTTGGGTTGGGATCATAGCTATCCCAGACAACTAGAAAAGGATATCCAGAATCTTTAAGGCATAAAATGACTCTTTGACAATTAGAATTGGGCAAGGAGAAGCCAGGGAAGTTATGAGACCAAGAAATAATAAAACAAAATATAAAGAATGAAAAAATAGAAGAGAATGTGAGACATCTCATAAGAAAAACAATACATTTAGAGAACAGATTAAGAAGAGAAAACATCAGAATAATTGGAGTACTTGAAAGCTATGATCAAAAAAAAATCTGGATACAATAATACAAGAAATAATTAAAGAAAATTATCCTGAAGTGTTAGAACAAGAAGGGAATGTGGAAATAGAAAAAAAATCTGCCATTCACCACTTTTCCTTACAAGGAAAACCTTCAGTAATATTACTGTTAAATTTTGAGACCTCCCAGATCAAAGAGAAAAATTTTATAAGCAACAACAGCAAACACAATTCAAATATACTGGAGTTACAGTTAAAATCATACGAGATCAATCAGCAGCTACAACAAAAGACTGCAGGTTTTGGAATACTATATATCAAAGATCAAAAGAACTAGGGTTGCAGCCAAAAATATATCCAGCAAAATTAGCCATAATTCTGAACAAGAAAAAAATGGATATTCAGTGAATTGCCAGATTTTCAGCATTTTGCTGGAAAAAAACAGGAACTTAATAGAAAATTAGACCTATCAGATACAATGAGAAATATAAGGTAAACATTAAAGACTAATTTCTAGGGTCTCAATAAAGACAAACTGTTTACATAACTTTTTTATTTTTTATACATGGAAATATCTAAGGTAATCATTATTCAATTCAGTTTTTATACCTGGAATATATGATTATCATTTTTCAAAAGAAAGATCAGGATAGAGATGAGTATGACATGTTTCTAAAAAAGCAAAACCATGCAGAAAAAGGTAAAACCAGTAATTATGTTATACAAATGAAGTATGAGAGCAAGAATTGACACAGGAATTACATGGGGGGAGGGAGACTGATAGTTCTGAGATCCTATTCACATCAGGAATGAATTAAAGAGAGAACAATACATTTATATTTAGAAGGTATAAAATCCTTCAAAATTAATAAAGAATTAAGATATGATAAGGTAGGGTATAGAAGGGTATACATATCCCATATATGGGAATGGGATAAAGAGGGGGGGAAGGGTAAGAGGTAGAATGTAAGAAAGAGATACTTAAAGGGAGATGTTAAGTAATGTTAGTAATAAGTAAGAAGATAAGCTCACAGATAGAAGTAAAGTAGAAGAGAGCAGAGATAGGGAGCAAGAGATAGACACAAACACAATAACAATGATCAGGAGCAGAATTTATTAGAAGAAAAGCAGGGTAGTAGTAATCATTGATCTCCAAGTTAAAATTAAAATAGAATCAATTACAAGAGAAAAAATAGGGAAGCTACATTAGGTCAGCCATATTAATACTATTTTAGACCATTCAAAACAATTAGATTCTATAAGGTTGGAATATTACTGTAGCATAGGAAATAATGAGTTGGTGGATTTAGAAAAATATGAAGACTTGGATCTCAGAAGGATGGGGTTATCCACTTTCAAAGAAACAGGACAAACAAGGATAGTACAACCTTACATGTATATATATATATGTACATATATATGAGATGTATGTACATATATATTATATATATGTATGTGTACATATATATATACATATATATAAAGAGAGTAAATATATATATGTATACATAAATATACCTGTGCTTAAATGTAGCCTACTTGAGGAAGCTATGGGGAAAGAAAGGGGGAAAAATAAAGTAAAAAGCATATGGCAGAAAACAAAAGAAAATCTACAAGGAAGCAAAGAAAATATGGACAGTTTTTGAATACAATGTACTCTAATTCACTATATGCTTTCTTGAAATGGAAATTTATTGTTACATATTTTGAATCTTCTACTATTTGAATATGTTCTGCTGTGCAAATGACATTTGTTTTCTTTTTTGTTTTTTATTTTCTTTGTTTTAAACAAATAAATATATTTAATAAGAACAAACAACAAACCAACCCAAATGCCACTTCTTTCATGAAGCCCAATATGATTTTTCTTTCTCCTCCTTTCCTTAACAATTTTCTTGGACTTCCCTTATGGTATATTACATAGCAGAAGAGGAGTTGGCGCTAAAAAGGAACCTTGAAAATCAGCTACTTTGACCTCCTTATTTTCCTCCTTAGGAAACTGAGGCCCAAGAGAGATTGTGATTCTTCCAAAATTACACAGTATATTCATAGCCTAATCTAGAATTCTGTAGGATCATGAAATCATAGAGCCAGTTATGGAACTTCAGAAATTATCTAGTCTGATTCCCCTCATTTTATAAAATTTAGCAAACTGGGGCCCAGAAAAATTAAATGATTTGCACAAGGCCACATAGGAAATAAGCTTTAGAAGGAATTTGAATACAGGAACCTCTGACTCAAAAATAAGATTAGTAGATAGTAGGTATTTTATATTTATATTTATATTTTTGACCTAAAAATCTACGTATCTTCTAGCTATCTGTCATGTCCTATCTCAAAATAAGCACCTACATTCCATTTTCTAGCATTAAAATAGGTATACTTTAAAAAATATTGAAGATCACCTTTTATTGTGCTATATTTGCCCATCACTCTCATCTGAGTCCTAGTAGCTGCCCAAATTTACTTTTGTATCTATCTCCTCAAGAAACCTGTTTTGTGGTAAATGGGCTAAGCTGCAACAGAATGAGTTCATTCATTCCTTCCATATCTTCTTTCCTCTGACCACTAAGGGAACCAACCAGTAATAAAATGGTCCAAATGGAAAGAAAAGTGAGAGGAAAAAAGCCTAAGGCCATAACAAATCCCAAAGAACTAATCTACCTTCTCCTATTCCCCTACAGTAAAGAGTAAAATGCTTTGTATCATGTAAGACTCAGTGGCTAGTGAGCGAAGAGGTGATATTTTATTTGCTTCCCCCCCCCCCTTATTTCATTTTGGTGCTGGGAAGGGTGAGATTTTGTATCTTTGTACATTCTGTACCAGAGGCTTACCCAGGAGAAAGCAAATAGAATATTTTTAGGTGAGATGGATATATCATGTGCAAATGAAAAAACCAATGACTTTCTTTGATCACATAAAGGAAATCAGTTATGAAATATAGTGGCCTGCCTACTTCATTAAGACACCAAAAACAGCAGGAAGGACAAGAGATTTTTAGTTTCCAATTACTCTAATTCATACCACTCTAAAGCCTCCCCCATCCCTTCCTTCCTACAAACAAATTAGCTTTAAAGCTCTACATATTTAAAAACTAAGTGCCAATTATCCCTCTATGTTTTCCTGAGCACATTCTGTTTTTCCCTGCCATCACCATCTGATCACCATCTGATTATTAATGTTGCTTTGATTTTGATTTGGAAACATGCCAGTTGCTTATTTTGAGAAGATATCTCTGATGACTGTGACTTTGAGGGAAGGTCACAAATTCACTAGGCTCAACAGACAGTGGCTGCAGCCCCAGATCAAAGATTAGCATTTACACATGGGCAGAGTGGAAAGGAATTTGATGGCCATAGCTAGAGCATCGTTAATGAGGTTCCAAGTTAGACCCCTTGATAGCAACTTGGGATGAGACAGGAAAAAGAACAAGAAGTACTTTAAAATGACTCTCTTCAACAATGAAATGCTTCAAACCAATTCCAATTGTTCAGTGAAGAAGGCCATATACACCCAGAGAGAGGGATGTGAAATGTGGACCACAAACATAACATTTTCATGTTCTCTATTGATGTTTGCTTGCATTGTATTTCCTTTATCGGATTATTCTTTCTTGTAGATACGATTTCTCCTGAACAAAAAAATGATGTGTGGCAATAACTATACATATATTCTATTTAAGTATTCTAACATAATTATCATGAAGTGGATATCCTGCCATCTAGGGGAGGGGTGGGGAGTAGGGGGGAAAAATTTGTAACAGAAAGCTTTGTAAGGGTTAATGTTTAGGAATTACCCATGCATATGTTTTGCAAATAAAAAGTATTAATAAAAAAATGAAGTACTTTAAAATGCATGCACATTCAATTTTGAAACATTAGTTTAATAAATACAAACTTGGAGAAAATATGGTTTAGAATTTAAATCAACATATTAAGTTCCTACTACATGTTAGGCACTGTGCTAAGTGCTAAAAGTCAGACATAAAACATAATACTTTTTGCCTTTATAAACATTTTATTTTACTGGGGGCAAGAACATAAAATATAGCACACAGATTAGTATAATAAGAGGTGAAAGATCAATGGGACACTGAAGAGAACAAAAGTGCTCTAAGATCATAGATTAGAGTTAGGTCAGCACCTCCAAGATTATCTAAATATAATCTCTTCATTTTACAGATGAGAAAATTAAATCTTGTTTATTTGTTTTCTCTTCCATTATACTGTAAGATCCTTGAGAGGAGAAACATTTTTGCCTTCCTTTTTAATATATATATGTATATTTGTATATACATATATATAGTATCTTATTTTTCCAAATATATATAAAGTTAGTTTTCAACATTCATTTTTGCAAGACTTAGTATCCCAAATTTTTCTACTCCCTTTCCTTACTTCCCTCCTCCCAAAGACAGCAAATAATTTGTTAGAGGTTAAATAAATATGTGCAATCCTTTTAAGTATATTTCCCTATTTGTCATGTTGTACAAGAAAAGTCAAAACAAAAGAGAAAAACAAACAGAATAAGAAAAAAACAAACAAAAAGATAAAAATACTATGCTTTGATCCACATTCAGTCTCCACAGTTCTTTCAATGAATGTGGATGGTATTTTCCATCCCAAGACTATTAGAATCATCACATTGTTAAGAAGGGCCAAGTCCATCACAGATGATTATCACATAATCTTGTTGTTACTGTATATAATATTCTCCTGGTTCTGCTCACTTCACTCGGCATCAGTTCATGTAAGTCTTTCCATTGCCTTCCTTTTTCATTTTTAGCATGAAGTATAATGCCTGACACATATTAGGGCCTAAATAAATTCTTACAGACTGACAAAGTAAACCCACACAGGTAAAGGATACCCATGGATATAATGTAGCAAAAGTGAGATTAGAACCCACATTCTTTGTTCTAAAGCCAATATTCTTTCCTCTCATTCATAATATTTCTCAGAACATGTGAAAAGTGAAAATCAATTGTGGAAATAATTAATTAGGGTTAAAAAGAATATTATTGCTATAACATTGTTAGGTAGGCCATGAGTGTCAAATTCAAATAAAAACAGAGGTCACTAAAATGTACATAAGGATCTCTATTGATGATATATTGACTTAGAAAATCAAAACTTAACATCATCTAAGTTTTATTGTATTTGTATTTACTTTTAAAAATTATTTTCCATCAATTCTGATGGACATGGTTCTCTTCAACAATGAGATGATTTAAATCAGTTCCAGTTGTTCATCGATGAAGAAAGCCATATATACCCAGAGAGGCCTGTGGGATCTGAGTGTGAACCACAACATAGGGTTAAAATGCTTTCTGTGAATGTTTGCTTGCATTTTGTTTTCCTTCTTAGGTTTTTTTTTTCTTTCTAGATCTGATTTTTCTTGTGCAGCAAGATAACTGTATAGATATGTATACATACATTGGATTTGTCATATATTTTAACATATTTAACATGTATTAGACTACCTGTCATCTAGGGGTT
>JAJPUD010001055.1:132243-215912 GCA_023553655.1 Myrmecobius fasciatus
CTGTGAATGTTTGCTTGCATTTTGTTTTCCTTCTTAGGTTTTTTTTTTCTTTCTAGATCTGATTTTTCTTGTGCAGCAAGATAACTGTATAGATATGTATACATACATTGGATTTGTCATATATTTTAACATATTTAACATGTATTAGACTACCTGTCATCTAGGGGTGGGGGTGGGGGGAAGGAGGGGAAAAATTTGGAACAAAAAATTTTTTTTGCAAAGGTCAATGTAGAAAAATCACTCATGTTCTGTAAATAAAAAGCTTTAATAAAAAAATAAAAATAAATAAAAATAAAAATTATTTTCCAATAATTAATCTGGCTTGGTTCATATTCAAGAGTTTTCAGGGATACAAAGAGGGCAGCATTTTGGACACCTCTGATGTAGACAACTATGTGGAGGATCAATTAGAAAGATGAGAGAATGGAACGAGAGGGACTAATTAGAAGACTATTACAATAGACCAGATGAAAGGTGTTGAAAAATATGCCTTATTGTACGAGAATAGAGAATGGGGCTGATGCAGAGGATGATTTTGATTCCAGTAACTTAGGTTACTGGAAAGATAATGGTGCTTTCAGCAGAAATAAGGATCTCCCTATTTAATAAAAATGGCTGGGAAAATTGTAAAACAGTCTAGCAGAAATTAGACTTAGACTAATATCTTATATCACACAAACCACACAATTAATTTTTATTAAAATCATACTATAAAAATTTTAGAAGAAAAACAGATCTTATACTTCTCACAGGTAAGAATAATATTATTAACCCAACAAACGACAGAGACAATTAAAAAAGAAAAGATAGATAACTTTGATTACCTGAAACTGAAAATCTTCTGCCCATACAACATGAACAAGTCTAGGATAAAAAGGAAAAAAGATTGGGGGAAAAATCTTTGTATCATATTTCTCTAATAATGACTTAGTATACAAGATATAGAAATAATAAATAAATAGATAAATAAACGTGTAACTAATAGCCCTTCCCCAACAGATAAATGTTTAAATCATATGAACAAACAGGTTTCAGAAGAACTGCAAATTGTTCACAAACTTGGAAAAGTACTCTAGATCACTAATAAGAAAAATACAAATGTGGGGTTCACCGCATTGACAAAAATGGCAACAGTCAAAGTTGGAGAAATTGTCGGAAAATAGGGACATTGATACATCATGGAGCTAGGAAGTAGTACAACCATTTTGGAAAGTAATTAGGAATTATGCAAGTAGAGTGACTAAAATGTCCATACCTTTAAACCAGATACTCTATTACTGGGTTTATACCCTAAGAAAGCCATCAATAAGAAAAAAAGCCTCATATACTCCAAACTATTTACAGCAGCTCTTTTTGTGTCAGCTTAAAATTTCAAAGCAAAGCAAATGTCCATCAATTGGGGAATAGCTAAATAAATTGTGGTACATAAATAAAATGGAATGCTACTGTGCTGTAAGAAATGATTTGTGATGGCCACAGAGAAACATTATCTATAAGAACTAATGTAGAGTGAAGTAAGCAGAGCCAAGAAAATAATATAGACAGTAACTAAAACAAAATAAATGGAAAGATCTCTCTCTCTCTCTCTCTCTCTCTCTCTCTCTCTCTCTCTCTCTCTCTCTCTCTCTCTCTCTCTCTGATACACACCAAAAAACCCTAAAAAAATAAATGTGATAAAATTAGAATGATCAAGTGAGACTTGAATGAAAAGAGATTCAAAAGACACTGGCAAGCTATCCCCTTGTGAAGGTGAGAGGTCCACAGGTGTTAGACATTGCACATGCTTTCTGACTTCTTCAATGTATTGATCAATTGATCAAGTGCTTTTTCTCTCTTTCTAAAAAGATATCATTCATCAAATTGGATGATTCTTGGGGAGGGGATAAGGGGGAGAGAGAAATATATGGAATGATACAGTGACATAAATAAAATATCAACAAAAACATATTACTAAAAATAGAAATAGGGAAGTCTGGAAGCACTCCAAGTTTAAAAAGAAGATAACTGGTTCACAGGTTCTCCCTGGAGAAACAAACAAAAGTTAGTAGAATTAGTTTGCTGGGTGCCCAAGGCATTAAGATACCTTCTACTGCACCACTTGATTATCCCATGTGCATGTTCATGATGAATGACATCAAAAAGCCATCACAAATATAATTGCACCTTATATGTCAATATCTGTCCCAAAAAATGAAGTGCAGAAGTTCTAGAGAACTTGATAAGCTCCTTCAGCCCAAGTTAGCATTGCCATGGTAGTCACTGACTTTGATACAAAGGTTGGCACAGGAAATGTCAAAAAGTACATGGAAGGTTCTGATTATAGTTTACCATATAAATGAGGACAAAGGTTAATAAGCTACTTAGAAACTTCATGGTGTTTTTTCTTTTAATCACAAATACTTTCATTTGAAAGTATTGGGCATGGCCAGCACCAACACCACACATAAATGAAATTGGTTGCCATATGAATAACTGAGAGAAGATTAAATGAATATACACTAAGATACTAATGGTACTGACAATTGACAGAAAGTGAAGGGGAGAAAGAGAGAATAAAGAGAAAAGAGAAAGGGAGAGAAGAAAGAAGGAGGGAAATGCAGGAGAGATGGAGGTGGAGATATATAGAGAGACAGAGACAGAAAGACAGAGAAAGAGAAGAAAGGGGGAGAGAGAGAAAGAGGAACAGAGAAAGAGAGGGAGAAGGAGAAACAGAAAAAGACAGAGAGATATGAAAGAGATGGGGTACCAGGACATGCTATAAATTTATTTGCATACCTCTTTGGAATCAAAAATTGCTCATTTATGGATTTGGGGTTTTTGGTTTTTTCCCTTTCTTTTAGTAAAACTTTCTCCTGTAAAATCATGAACTCTGTCCTTTAAGTTGGGGCATTCTGGACGTAGGGGATGAAGAAGGTAAAATCATAAATAAATCCCACACACATTTTAAATATGAATGATCAGATTTCTCAAGGCCCTACCAGGTAAGCCCAACTCATTTGGTCTAATTTTTTTGTCTTATAAAGTAGGGGTGCTTGGGGGTAAGAAAGGGAATTATCAAGGTTTTTCATTTCAAATCCAAAATGCAACGGAACCCCTCATTCTCCTACTTCATGCTGGGCCCAGCAGCATCAGCTGGATCTCCCAGAGAAAACTGGGGCAGGGCAATAAATAAATATTTGAGCTTCAAGGGAAGAGAATGATAAATCTCCCCTCATTGTATTCAGACCCTTCTAAGAAATCTCTTCAATAGTTTTCAGGAACTTCATGGGTTGGATTAGATTCCCTAAAGATACACACTGTTTATAGCTGTGTGAATTCAGCTTCATATACATTTATTTATTTAGACAGTCTGCAGCATGTGGTACTCTGAGACGCTCAAAGAGGCTGCAACACACAACAAAACTTTTCCATATATAAAAATGAGAGGGGCTTTAACTTCTAGTGATAGTGACTGGGGCTTGATTTCAAAGCTTTTAGGCATAATATAGCTTTATATATTTTATGGTCTATGGGGCTGATGGAAGATTGTTTTTTTTTAAATTTTCTTTGCTCATAGGTAGGTGAGTAATATAGCACATATGATACAGGTAAGAATACATCTAAGAATAGCAACCAGTGTATGGTGGAGAAAACCAAGAATGATCCCTACAATCACAATCCTGGGGGAAAACAGCAATAAAGATCTTTCTTTTATACTTGAGAGAGAGACACAGGACTGTACAAAGTAATAACCTGACAAAATTAATAACAAAATTCAAAATGAAATTTGGAGAGATATAAGTAATTACTTTTAATGATAATTGAGGTCTTGTTGTGGTTTTATTGTTTGTTTTGCTTGTATACTATAACCCAGTTCATAATAATAAAGGCTGAATAATACTTATTGATTTATTAATTATAAAGATGGTTAATATAATAATCATAATTAGTACAGTGCCTTATGCATAGTAAGTGCTATGTAGATGCTTATTGTCCTTTCCTTTCCATTTCAAGAAAGAAAATGGTATATTCAAAAGCTTGATCAGATATCAAAGATGTCAAGGTTATTGATTACATCCTGGGTCATCACTAATGCTCCTCGATTTTGTCTTGCAACTGGACTTCCAAGATTCTGAAAGAGAGAATGAAGCTGATGACTTTTCACAAATCTGCCTCACTTAAATTCAATTCATTTGTAAGTCAAGACATCATCCTATGATACATTACTCCTCTTCGAAAATGAGGGACTAACAACAATAACAAACGAGTAAACTCAAGGTTAATATTTTTGCCTTCTTTTTCCATTTGCAGCATATTTTAAAGAATGAAGTGCTGGACCTAGAGTCATGAAGACCTGATTTCAGAACTGGCCTTGCTAGCTGTGTAGTCCTAAAGAGGAAAAATGATATCTATGTATCTCAAATAATTACCTGTGAATTATCAACTAAGTGTGACATAGTAGAAGGAGCACTAGTGTTGGAATCAATAGAACTAAATTCAAATCCTGTCTTTTTAAAAGTGGGTTTAGACCTGTTTTGCTTTTAAGATCCAAGCTATTCAACATTGGATTCCCAGTCCAATAAAGGATCAAACACCTGGATTTTAGTTCCAACTTGGATATTATCTGTGTGACTTTGGATAAGTCTTGAACTTTCCAATATCAAGTTTTCACATTTTAAAAATGAGCTAACTGATTGGATGTCAAATAATACTGGATTTGCATCATCATTCAAGGGAAAGTATGCTGGATTTGAAATCAGAGGAGCCAGGTTTGAATCCTGCCTCTGCCATTTACCTATCAATGAGTCTGGGCAAGTCACTTAAACTGGATTTCAAATTCCTCATTTGTAAAATTAGAGAGATTGGATCGATGACCTCTAATGGCCCCTTTGGGATCTGAAGCACTAATCCTACCATTCCTCCCTCTCAGATTCTTAATTTGCATGTTAGAAATTGGGATTAGGGGTGAAGATTGAATGGGAGACATGTTCAGTCAAAAAGAATTTATTAAGAAAGCACTTCCACTGTGGTCTGGGAATTTTTTTTTTAAAGACAAAAATAAACAAGAAAAACACAAACAAAACCCAGTCCTCGAATTTAAGAAGCTCACATTTTAATGGGAGAGATGACATGCAAATAACTATGTACACACAAGATATATACATTGTAAAAGAAAGGGAATTTCAGAGGGGCAAGATACTGTCTTCTCGCGGCCCGGGAAGAGCAGAATGAACGTGCTACTGCTTTCAAGTGGGAGTCGGGTAGAGAAGGGGAACGTGAATGATCAGATTTCTCAAGGCTCTACCGGGCAAGCCCAATTCATTCGAGCTAATTTTTTCGTCTTATAACGACGTAGGGGTACTTGGGGGTGAGAAAGGGAATTATCAAGGTTTTTCATTTCAAATCCAAAATGCCCCGGAACCCCTCATTCTCCCACTTCATGCTGGGCCCAGCGGCATCAGCGGGATCTCCCAGAGAAAACTGGGGCGGGGCAATAAATAAAGAGTACCTGTTCTATCAACTTCCAAATATACAGCCAAAAGTCACGACGCATTTTAGAGGATCCGCAAAGGTGGCGGGTTCAAAATTATCCTTGCTAGCACATCCTTCGCCAAACTGAACACCCACAGATTTGACAATACAGAACCAAGAGGGACTAACGCTAGGAAACCAGCTGAGGAAGGGGAGTGTGCTGTACTCCCATTGGTTGGTGCGCTAGATTTTCCCCCTCCCCCCGCCTTAACCCCTAGGCAAAAAGGGAAGGCGCCCATCAAAGTTCCCTGCTGCTTCAGCCCACCTAGCGACCTCACCGCGCTCTGTCCTATCTCTCCTGCTGCCCGACTGTCTCCGGGATGGAGAGAAGGCTTAGAGGGGACACACTGAGAAGCATTTGTGGATAAAGCCAGAATCTGCCATTCTCGACTGCCTCTTCCCCCGCCACAATCTCTGGGGTAGAGTTTAGCCACGGGCAAACGGCTTAATTCTCCAGCCCAGTGGGGGCGAGCAATCTCAATAGAGCCACTTCAGCTCAGGAAGCTGGGCGATTTGTACCTTTCTCGTTTTCCACTTCCCCCGCATACTCCACCGTCCTACTTGCCCCGTCGGCTTCATGCCTGTGCAATTGGAAGATTGAGTTTGGGTGCCCCAGAGTCTGGGAGGCAAAGGAAGGCGAGGAGCGCACGATGGAGAGCAGCAACGTATCCATCCCTTCAGCCCTCACCTTGACATCGGGGCCTGAGGGTTACAATAGTAGTCCCAGCACTCTCGGAGCAGCTAGAGATCAGGGAGACGTCGAGGAGGGTGCAGGTATCTTGCATAGCAAGGAGCCCCCTTTCTCCATTTTCACTGTGTTAGTCTTGACTTTGTTAGTACTCCTTATCGTAGCCACCTTCCTCTGGAACCTACTGGTTCTGGCCACCATCCTAAGAGTGCGCGCCTTCCACCGTGTCCCCCACAATCTAGTGGCTTCGACTGCTGTATCCGACGTGCTTGTGGCGGCACTGGTCATGCCCCTTAGCCTGGTAAGTGAGGTATCTACCGGGAAGCGATGGCGTCTGGGGCGAGTTCTGTGCCACGTTTGGATTTCTTTCGACGTCCTCTGCTGCACTGCCAGCATCTGGAACGTGGCAGCCATTGCTCTGGACCGCTATTGGACCATCACCCGCCACATCCAATACACCCTGCGCACCCGCAGTCGCACTTCCAACCTCATGATTGTTCTCACCTGGGCCCTGTCTGCTCTCATCGCCTTTGCTCCCTTGCTATTCGGCTGGGGCGAAGTGTATAGTCCTGAGCTTCAACGCTGCCAGGTGAGCCAGGAGCCCTCCTACGCTGTTTTCTCCACCTGTGGCGCCTTCTACGTTCCCCTCGGAGTAGTACTTTTCGTCTATTGGAAGATCTACAAGGCGGCTAAATTTCGTATCGGAAGACGTCGAGTTGCAGTCTTGCCCTTGCCTGAGACAGTACAGGTAAAGAGAAGGGAAAAGACGCTGGAGGCACAAGGGACTTTTGGGAAGTGTGGGATGGGAAGGCAATTGGCTTTTGGAAAGTGAGAGAAATGGTGTTGGGGGAGTAGGGAAAGGAGGTCCTGTACAGGATGAGGAAACACCAGCCTGCACATCTGGGCTGAGACAGAAGTGATGGAGGAAGAATTTATATACTTCTAGGTTGGGATGAGTTTAGCTGTTTGCTAGGAGGCCTGGTGGTGTTTGAGGTCTCAGACAATAGGTGCTTATTTTTCTATATTCTCCCCCCCTCCCCACCACACACACATCCCTATTTTCTCTCTCCATTTCGTCCATCTCCAAATTCTGCAACTAGCCTCACTTTTAAGATCGACTTCTGCTTTTGCCTCATCTCAGCAGCCCTATCAAACAGGGGAGGTACGGGTGTGTGTGTACCAGGGCCCTCCTTTTACCCACTTTTGACTCCATGTGAGGCAGTTCTTTCCTTTCCTCTCTAAAAGCAGAAGGATAGAAAAATGGCTTGGTTTTCAGGATCCATCTATACTCTCCTTCATTTTAGCTTTAAGGGGTCCCCCCTTAATCATCTTTGGCCCATATCTCAAAGCAGTCCCTTTGAGGAAATTCAAGGTTTCTTATTGATTTGCCCCAACCTGAGTTTAAAGTGGTATAGGCTAATGAAGATTTTTCTTAACAGATTCCTGAAACATGCTAGAGGAAAACTCTGTTATGAGAAAGAGAAGAATTAGTTTAAAAGTTTTTATTTAGGAGTTTAAGGGCCAATATTGCCTTAGTCTATGGTTGTGATGGAAGGAAAGGGAAGAGGAGCTCCAATGCTCCCATTATTTTATTCAGTTGCAGAGGATGTAGACCACAATGTAATCTTCTGAGTAGTATAATTCGCAAATATTTGGAGGAGTGCCTTATTTAGAGTTAATCATACTCTTCAAAAAGTCCCTTGGTATTGTGTGGGGCAGATATAGCTTCCCAGAGAGATAATTTAAGAAAAAAAGCTTTCATTATTGACAGAAAATGCTGAAAAGTAAATCCCCAGAGCAGAGACTTGCTAAGGATTTGTATAGATTTTTATTTCTGATCTGAGAAGTCATTTTGGAATGCCAGCCTAGTAGGCAAAAGAATAATGATGGTAAACTTGCACAGAGAAAACTGATTTTTAGAAACTGAGGTTTTTTTTTTTCCTTGCTGGACCTTGACCAAAACTAAATATAATCCAAAGTGGCAATGTGGTCTGAAAGAAAAGCAATCTAGTCTTTGGTCCCACTCTTAATTAGTTAACCATTTGAAATTCATCAAGTTGGAACTCTCTGGACCTTATTTTTCTTAATTGTAAAATGGGCTTGGACCATATAATCTCTCAAGTAATTTTTCAGATTAAATACTCAGAGAATATGTAAGCTATGTAAAGAGATGGCTTAATTATTTTCCCTCCCCCATTCTCCTCACCACAACTTCTCCTTTTAACATTTTATAGCTATTCTAAATATGCACCCCAAAACCTGGTAAATACACCCTGTAGGACAATCTGGCATTTCCCTACTTACAAATACAGGGGTTGTATTCTTAATATATAATAGAGCACTACATTTGCAATGGAAAGACCTGAGTTCTGAGCCTAACTCAGACTGTGACCCTCAGTGAGCCTAACTATCTGAAAGGTTTTCGAGAAAACTCCCATAGAAGTAGGGTTTTATAGTTCAGAGGAAACCTGTGTTTGACCTCTGGCTCCACCAGTTCATAATTGGGCAATCTTAAACAAGTCACTTAATTTCTCTGAGCCTTAGTTTTCTCATCTGTAAAATGGGCTGATAACGTGCTTATCCAACTCAGAGTTCTTAATGAGAATCATATGAGAAAATGTGTAAGAGAATTTTATAAACTTTCAGAATTTATAGACATGCATGTTGTTAAAAGAAACAGAAACTTTTAACAAATAGGCAACATTATACAGCATGGACAATTAGGTGATGCAGCGGATAGATCGGCAGCCCTTCAATCAGGAGGACCCGAGTTCAAATGTGACCTCAGACACTAATGGTGTGATTCTGAGCAAGTCATTTAAGCGTTTGCCTCAGTTTTCTTATCTGTAAAATGAGCTGGAGAAGGAAAAAGCAAACCACTCTAGTATTTTTGCCAAAAAAAAAAAACAAACCCATCTCCAAATAGGATCATGAAAAGTCAGATACAACTAATCAACTAAATACCACCAATTCAACATTCTCAATTACAAACATAACTTATCCATGTAATTTTAGGCCAGTGATTTAGCCTCTCTAGGCTTCAGTCTCCTTCCAGTCCATAAAATTGGGGTCATGACCCACTGTATAGAATACTAGTCTGGGAGTCCTACTTCTGGTGCCTCATTTTCCTCATCTGCTTCAAAGATCTCTTCCATTTTTAGATCTGTGATCTCATGGTGTGTGTGTGTGTGTCACTTTGCAGTTTTAATAGACAGCACTTTCACATTGTCACTTAATTTCATTACTCTGAGGGAAAGATGGAGGATACATATTTGTTTTCACTTTACAAATGAAGAAGTTGAGGCTTAAATGGCTAAGACTTGACCAAAGCCACATACCCCAAGTAGTGGCTCAGCTAGGAGCTAAAGCCCAGGTCTCCCTATTACACTGGGCTGTGCTATGGAAGTCCTCTGATCTTGCCCTTATTTTCAGGTAACATGGGAGTCACTTGTAGTTCTGGGCTGTATGGGATGGTTAGGGAGGACTAGCACCTCTGGTGTGAGGATTTACTGAACTCTTTTCAGAATTGCTCATCAACTTCTGGTGTCTGCCTGATTCACCCAATCCTCACCTGTGGCTCCAAGAAGCTGTACCATGTGCAATAGCCATTCCCTGGTAAACTGTTTTGGCAGATGGGCTAAATCAGGTTGAAGGTAATGGACAGGGCTCAAACCTAGAGAGGAATTAGGGTAATGTTTACCCAAAGCATGTGAAGACATTCCTTCTTGCAGAATGGGCAGATAGAACAATTTGCTTGAACCACCATGAAGGCAGCTAAAAACAGGCATTGTGGAGTGCTTAGAGCTTGGTCATACAACAAAAAGAGTGAAAATGCTATGTTGTGATCCACACTTAGTTCCCAGAGTCCTCTCTCTAGGTGTAGATAGCTCTCTTCATCACCTGGCTTCAGTCACCTCATTGTTGGAAAGAGTCATATCCATCAGTATTGATCATTGTATAATCTTGTTGCTGGGTATAATGATCTCCTGGTTCTGCTCATTTTCACTTAGCATAAGTTCACGTAAATCTCTCCAGGCCTCTCTCAAATCATCCTGCTGATCATTTCTTATAGAACAATAATATTCTATAACAGTCATATACCATAACTTATTCAGCCATTCTCCAGCTGATGGATATCTACTCAGTTTGTAGCTTCTTGTCACTACAAAAAGGGCTGCTACAAACATTTTTGCACATGTGGGATCTTCCTCTCTTTTAAGGTCTCTTTGGGATATAAGTCCAGTAGAAACACTGTTGGATCAAAGGGTATGGATAGTTTAACTTTTTGAGCATTGTTCCAAATTGCTCTCCAGAATGGCTGGATCCCTTCACAATTCCACCAACAATATTCTTAAGGTGTGCTACTTTGCCTTTTCTGGTTTAAAGTATTCTGAGATAGTCCGCTGTTCTCATTTCAGCATGTTGACTCGGGAGCCACCTTGAACTTCTCATGTTCTAGGGATTAACAAAAGGGAGTCTGGAATTTCTTTATTGATCTAACTAGTCACTAATACTCAGAATAAATAGACAATTCTAGCTAGGAAAGCATGAGACTATCATTTCTTTTTCAGTTTTCTTTCAAATCTTGAACCTCTAAGATTAATAATTTCTGTTAGGGTTATGGTCAATTGTCAAAAAGCAAAGGAGATAAAAGGAAATGTGTTCTTGTATCTTTTTTTCCATTCATCTAGAATTTCATTCTAATTTTATTTTTTGGATGAAGGAATTGGGAAAGCAGAATGAGGTGCAGGAGCAGGAATTATCACGAAGTTCAATTTGAAAAATGTTCCTTTTTAAATTCATAGTATTTCATTTTTCCAATTACATGTAAAAATAGCTTTCAACATTCATTTTTGTAAGATTTTAAGTTTCAAATTTTCTTTTCTCCCTTCTCTTTCTATCTCCCTTCTCTCCAAGACAGCAAGCAATCTGATATAGGTTATATATGTACAATCACTTTAAACATATTTCCATATTAGTCCCATTGTGAAAGAAAAAATAAGAACAAAAGGGGAAAAACCACAAGAAAGAAAAAACAAATAATTTTTTTTAAAAAAGGTGAAAATAGTATGCTTTGATCCCCATTCAATCTCCATAGTTCTCTTTGGATGTAAATGGCATTTTCCATCCCATATCTATTGGAATTATCTTTCATCAATGTATTGCTGAGAAGAGCTAAGTCTATTGTAGTTGATCATCACATAATCTTGCTATTACTGTGTACAATAATCTCCTGGGGGAACATATTCCTAAAAGAAAAGAGGGTATCATTGGTTAAAAGATAAATGTATGGGGTTATAATTGTTTTAAGGACTTCTTTCAGAAATATTTTTTATGATCTTGACTCTTATTTATAAGGGGGGGAAATGACTCAATAAAAACATTTTTATTTTGGTTTTTAAAAAGATAAACACTACTGAAATTACTTTAAATGCATAGAATTAGAACTAGAAGAGACCTTGGAAAGCATCTAGCCCTATCCAATCATTTCATAAATAAGGAAACTGAAGCCCAAAAAGTTAGAATGTTTGCTTAAAATCAAATAGTAGCTGCCCAGCTGGGATTCAGAGCTGACTCTTCTAACATTTTCCTTCTCTTTCTATTGTATGCAGCTGCTTCTACTCCCCAGAATATTCAGGGGAGCAGTGATGGGAGCTCCAACATTTTAATAAAGGAGAAGTATTTTCCAGCCAGGACATCACAGAGACAAAGGGGAAAACTTTGGTCTACATGTTCAGGATAGAAAGAATGACTTCCAGGTTTCTTACCTGGGGAAGGAATCTAAAGTCACTCCACTATTACCATTTCAGAGAGGGGAAAAATATGGCCGTAAAGAGGGATCCTTGAAGGAAGCAAGAGTAGGTGACAGGGATGAGAGGTCAGGGATTATATTACAGTATATCTTTTCTTCTAAACTGCCTTCTTGGGTTTTAGTGAGCCCCAAACATCACAAATGATTGGAAACCAGGGTCCCTGGGGAGCCACTGAATATTCATTAGGGAGCTCTCTTCTGTTATTCCTTTGATTTTTCTAGTCCTAGATGCTAATTTGTAGGGAAGATTTTTAAATCTTTCACATATAGTTCTAATCTTTCAAAGAAAAAAAGGAGAAAGAAGGAAAGGTAGTTATTCTCAAAATTAGGTCTAAAATTTGCTTTTTATTCACATTACATGATCTAGATGTCTTAAATAATCCAGATAATTTTTTCATGGATATTTTCTTTTAGGTCTATATAATAATCAGATTGTTTCATACGGGGCCAGGGAAGGACTCAGTGGTGATAGTCTTTTTTTTTTTTTACTTCTATAATAATCTGTTTTTCCTCTCTTATGGTCTAAATACAGTAAATACTTCATTTTTATTTTCAGATTAATAAGTTTTTTTATTTTGTTTTTGACAATAGGTTTTTATTTTTAAAAAGATAGTTTTCAACATTCACCTTTGCAACACCTTTTGCTCGAAATTGTTTTCTCCCTTCCTTCCCCCACCACCTACCCCACCCCCTAGACAGCAAATAATCCAACATGTTAAACATGTACAATTCTTCTATACATATTCCCATGATTATTATGCTGCACAAGAAAAATCAAGTGAAAAAGAAAAAATAGGAAGAAAAAAATCAAAAATAAAATGTGAAAATACTATATATAAAATGCTAGTGATCCACATTCAGTTCCCATATTTTCTCTCTGGATGCAGATGCCTCTCTCCAATACAAGTCTTGTTGAAATTGGCCTGAATCACCTCATTGTGGAAAAGTCAGTAGTAATAGTCTTGACAAAACAACCAAACTCATTCTTTGGCTTCATGAATAAAAAACTAAAATTAATTGAAATTTTCACTTCTATTATGGAGAGAGAGCCAGCATATGTCTGTATGTGTATATATGTCTTTTTGTCTTTGGTTGTTGACCTCTCTCCTAATACTTGTTTTAGACATTGAACTTCATGAGGGAGTATTGTGGAGAGTGTTCAATTCTTTCATTTCCTTCCCTCCTGGGAGGAAAAAAGAAAATATAATCTGTTTCAGGCTCCTCATTCAAACCTTTTCTGTCTTTATAATGCCTCTCTTTCTTAGAGGCTGGAGATTTAATTAGCCATATTCTATTATAACAATTATCTCACTTTTTAGCCTAGAGACAATGTGATGTTCCTCAGGTCCACATGATCCTCTCTGCTGATTTATGGACTTTATATGAGAAACATTTTATATAAGAGAAGCATTATTAGTATAGGCACAATAGTTCAGAATCCCCAGTAAGGAAAATTCCTAAAATTCAGAGAAATCTTTGACACTGTGTTCCAGTTTAAATGTTTGGTGATCTCCAACTCCTTCTGCCCCAAATTTTTATTTTAGAGGGAAAATTAGTATACAAGAAATGTTTAAGGTAAAAATAAGCAATATATATTATAGGATCTCTTATTGAACAGATCCAGGAAGAGAGAATGTTCAAGGAAAGAATAGACTTTTTTTTTAAACTTCCCTTTGTCTTTTAGAAGTGAGTAAATCTAAATCTCATCTCAGAGACTCAACTCAGAGTTCTCAGTTCTGAGATGCCTCCTGAAGCCCAGTGAACCTTCACTTTTCCCTTCTCTGGTGTCACCAATTATTCTGGTCTCTATTTTAGTTATTTCTGTTAGGTGTTACTCCTTAGCCATTAAGGCTTTTCATCTTAAACTCATTAAGTTTTTAGTGAGGCTAGGGATACCATCTCCAAGATCCTCTCTCACAGATGGTATGTGTATCTTTTTTTTTTCTAAATTCTTCGGCATGGCTCCAAGTCCTCCTTTTTGCTTAAAAAAAGAAACAGTCCATTCTTCTGAACCACAGATTCCAGAATTCCATTAAGTTCTTAAATATGTCTTACATATGTGTATATAGGTAGGGATATATAAACATGTATGTATATGTATATGTATGTGACCAAACAGAAGCTAATAACTTATTAGAAGGAAGATCTAGGTTTGTAATATCAACTTAAATGGGAATCCTCTCTGGATTATACCATATAATTAGGTTTCAGCACACAATAGTTGCTTAATAAGTGCTTTTTAAAATTGAGGTCTTTAGGATCAGTCTGAGACAAATCTTGGTGACAATCTTTCCCTTTTCCATCTTCCCATGGTTAATACTCTGGCTTGATTCTCACTTCCTCTTTTTTATCCTGAATATAAATTCCTTACAAAATCTTGTAATTTTTATTTTTATAACATCTCTCAATAGGCTGACATAGTATTTGCTTGATTCACCCATAACTGTCTTCCTTTTTCTCCTTCTCTTTAAGGGAATCCATTTCTAAAAAAAATCTCATGCAATCATTTAGAGCTAGAAAGGACCATAGAGGTCATCTAGTCCTACTTTATCACTTACAAATATGGAATCTAAGGATTGAAATGAAGTTACTTATACAAAGCCATGCAGGTACAAGAAGCAGAGTCAAGCCTGAAAGCCCGGCCCTTCAGCTTTATAACCAAGGCTATTCCATGAAGGATCTAATTTTTTGTATTTTATTTTTCTGTAGGTATATGGTAATAGTAACAAACATTCAATACCTGTGTTCTCTCTTTCTCCCTTTCTTTGTATCTTCTTTTTCTTTCCCTTTTCTGTGTTCCTTCCCTTTCTTTCTTCCCTTTATCTCCTTTTCTATCCTCCTGCTTTTCTTTATATTTCCACCTTATCTTTTTCTTGGTATCCTGTCCTCTCCTTCATTTCTTATTATAGAAGTTGAAGGGAAGAAAGAGATAATTTATTAAGTATTATGCACTAGACATTGCGGATTCAAAAACCAAAAATAGTCCCTGCTTTCAAGGAGTTTTCAGTTTTTTGGATGGGAACACAATGAACCCAGAGGAGTAAATATAAAAGTAAGGAATGTTTCTTTAGGAGGGGAAGCAATTCCACTTTTACTCTGTAAAGGGTGCCCCATATCTAAGAGGTGGCTCTAGTTCTAATAAAGAAAAGAAGAGGATATGTGTATGGAAAGCTACTTTTGCACCCAATGGGCTAGTACCTCAGTTTTACAACATTTATGTAGACTGCTGGTAAACTCAGGGTACAGTCTGTTTTCCACTCCTAGTGTCTGATATCTCCACGATAACTCTCTGTGGTGTGGGATGGGAAGGAGGTATATGAGGGCCAGACAACAAGGTACTAAACTAAAAATGTAGACATGAGTGGTGAATCATTGAGGTACAAATTAGTCCCTTAAGAGAACCAAGAATGAAATACAAGCAATAGGATGAAGAAGGTTAGACCATGGCTTCAGGTGACTTTTTTTTTCCTGAGGCAATTGGGGTCAAGTGACTTGCCTGTGGTCACACAGCTAGTAAGTATTAAGTGTCTGAGGCTAGATTTGAACTCAGGTCCTCCTGACTTCAGGACTGGTGCTCTATCTACTGCACCAACTAGCTGCCCCATGCAGGTGATTTTTAAAAGTCAATTCACTGAGTCTAAGCAGCAGACTTAAGAGGGAAGATACAGCTTCTTATGGGAATAAGTAGAAATCTAAAGCTGAAGAATGGGAATCTGGAAAGATGACCCATTGGACATGAGGAAAGACACCATATTGCTGAAATCTTGCTGGACTATAGACACAAAAGCAGTAATCCTACATCCCCTATCTCCTAAAATCTTTGCCTCTTAAGCATGGGAAAAGTCTGCTTTTTTTTCCTTTATTTTTCAATGTTTTCTTTGTCTTTTTAAACAGTGGAAATCAACAGCATTTACCAGTCAGGTTGTTCTTAATGGGGATATTGTTGAGAGAAGACCATTGAGGAGGAAACATCCCCAGAAAAGATTCTAAGAGCTAGGTCTCACACCAAGATTTTTCCAGAAGTACTCTATCTCTAGGGAAAGATTCAGAATCAACATACATAAAAAATGAATTATCTTTTGATAGCATTTCTCAGAGTGGAGATGCTGCTAAATAGTAAGGGAGTGACATAGTTGCTCTATGACTTGTGCTTGAAGAGTATCAGTTTGATAGCTGAATAAAAGAGAGAAGAAAGACTGAAGTCAAAAAAATCATTAGCTTGTTGCAGTATTCCAGACAACAAATGATGAGACAATCATGTGAGGAGAGAGAAGGGATGGATGTGGGAGATGATGAGGAATTAGAATTCTTGAGTCTTGGCAATTGATTAAATATGGGAGAGAGTGATGGAAATAGAAAAGTTGAAAATAATTATGTATTTGTGAATCTAAGTGAATTGAAGTGTGGTAGAATCCTCAACAGAGAGAAGTTGGAAAAAGAGGAGGATTTGGCAACAATGATGATGAGTTTTGTTTTGGATGTTTTGAGTTTAAGATGCTTATATATGGAACATTCAGTTAGAAATGGCCAATGGGCAATTGGTGGTATGCATTCAGAAAAGGGACTAGCTGGATACATAGATCTGTGGATGATCTACACAGAGATGATTCTTAAATCCATGGGAACTAATGAGATCACCAAGAAGCAAATAGATACACACATACACACACACACACACACACACACACAGAGAGAGAGAGAGAAAAGGTAGAGAGGGAAGAGAGAATAAGGCAGATATCATAAGTAGTTTAACACATAGGAATGAATCATGAATAATAGAATGGAGAATTAAATTATAAGTCACTTTATTCTGGGTATATCAAAAATACTTAGATAACAGGGAATTATTTTGAGTTAGATGAGACCTAACAACAACATATTTCAAATTATAGTGTATAGATATTTCTCAAGTAATACCCAGAAAGCCTTAGAACACTTATCAGTAGAAGAATGCAAAGTGTTAGCTTACATTAGTAACCACTAATGATCTCATGAAGCCCTAAAAAGACTACAGGTCAAACAAATAAATTATTCTAGGTAACAATAGAAATCTAGACCAGACTCCAATTAGTTTAATTTTATGAGACTTTTTCCCATTTTTAACTTTAACATAGTTGATTTTTAGCCTCCCTACACCAATAAATTGCCTGAAAAACTGTGTGCTCCAAATAGAATTAAAGCAATTATGTGTTGTGATTTATGGAGTTTTTTCATGTGGAAGGAGAGCTTTATAAAGCACACTCTTTCATTGTTTACACAATTGCAACAATGGAAAGAAGTATTTTTTCCTACCAGGTGCAAACCCAGTAGTACTTAGATTTTTTAAAAATAAGAAATGTTCCAGAAGTTGTTGTATTTAGCTTTCTGATCCTGCAGTATTTTGGCTATTAAGAGAAGCTGAGTATAGAGTCATGCTTCAGCTTTCAAAAAAGGAAGCCTGAAGTTTTTCACTTTGATGTGTTCTTTCTAATTCTGAAGGTTGTTTTAAATGCTTCACAAAAACACAAAACAAAAAATAACAACCCAAGAGATATGTAGCTTAGTAACTTGGAAAATGTGGCTGTGAAACATTGTAGAGAGAATGGAGGATATGTGTTTTCAGACTCTATCCTTTGCATGACATAAAATATCTAAATAGAAACTGGAAAGGTCAGTTATATTTCCCAAAATAATGGAAGTCTGTTACAATGAAATCAGTCTCAAGTCTTTTTAGTAACAATCTGTAGAAAGGCCCAGAAGTTTTTTTCAAGAAAGCAGTTATCAAAACTTATGGCCTCAGACACTTAACATGTCTTAGCTGTGTGACCTTGGGCAAGTCCCTTAACCCCAACTTTATCAGCAAAAAACAAACAAAAAACTTATGGCCTCAGATTTCTGTACTAAAAATATGAGTTACAAGCAAAGGAAATTAAAGATCCTAATGTAAGGAGGGAAATTTCACATCACAGCAATGATTGAGACTGATGCTATGAGACTCACAACTCAGGAATATGGCTTTGGAAAGATTCTTCTTTTCCAAAAGGAATAGAATAATTTGAGTTAATAAGAAAATTCAATCTATGGAGGTTTATAATTATGAGCAGCTAGATGATCAGAAAGCTCATGTGCAGGACTTGGAATCAGGAAGACCTCAATTTAATTTCTTTCTCAGACACTAATTGAACTTCTCTTTGCCTCAGTTTCTTCATTTGTAAAAATCCTTCTTCAGGGTTGTTCTTAGGACTAAATGAGATGTAAAGGGTTTTGCAAATCTCAAACCACAGTTGCTTTTAAAGAGCAGTTGAGTAAAATAAGCAAAACTAGAAACAGTAACAATATTATCACCAGCATAAACAGCAGACAACATGATCAAAAGCAAAAATAGATGAGTTTGGAGGAACAGATCACAAGACTGGCACTGAGGCATGACACATAGCATTACTGAAAAACTTTAATTATCTGGACATCTGCTGGAGCTCTGAAGAAAAGTGGCTAATAATTTTTTAACTTGTCTTAATTTTATCCCTTGTAAGTAGAGAAGCCATTAATGGGAACTTCTCTTTGGGGATCGATCTGATCCTTACTAACTGGGAGAAATTGTTGCCCACCAACCTCATCCCACTCCCACTACCTTTTCCTCCCCTGTAAAAATTATTTAAAAATTCTTTTATGTAAGGTAATTTACCCTATTATACTTCTCCCTTCTCCTAATGCATCACTCTTTCTTACTCCTTGATGTTGTTCTTTTTTTTTTTTTGGAGGGGGCGTTGTTTTTTGGATATCATCTCATCATAGTCAACTCAAATCTGTATCCTCTGTCTATGTATACTCCTAACTGACCCAATAATGATAAAGTTCTTAGGAATTGCAGTATCTTCTTCCCATGTAGGAATATAAACATTAATCTTATTTAGGCCCTTATGATTTCCCCTTCCTGTTTACTTTTTTATGCTTCTCTTGAGTCATATTTGAAAATCAAATTTCCTATTTTGCTCAGTCTTTTCATAAAGAATGCTTAAAAGTTGTCTATTAATGAAATGTTTATCCCTTCCTGAAGAAACATTCAATTTTACTGGTAGGTACTTCTTAGTTATACTCCTTGCCTCTTTGCTTTCTGGAATATTATTTACCTTTAATGTAGATGATTCTTTAAATTAGAAACTGCTAAATCCTGTGTTAGCCTCACTGTGGCTCCATGATATGTGAATTATTTCTTTTTGGATACTTGCTATATTTTCCCCTTGACCTGGGAACTCTGAAATATGATTATAATATTCTTGGAAGTTTTCATTTTGGGATCTCTTTCAGGAACTGCCTTGATATATTTTTTCCATTTTTTATTTTACCCTCGGGTTCCAGGATATCAAGACAGTTTCCCTTAATAATTTCTTGGCATATGATGTCTAGCTCTTTTATTGATCATGGCTTTCAGGTAGAACAATAATTTTTAAATTTTCTTTCCTGGAGCTATTTTCCAAGTTGGTTGTTTTTCCAGTCAGATACTTCATATTTTATTACATTTTTCATTCTTTGGATTTTGTTTTATTGTTTCTTGATCTTTTCTGCTTTTTAAGTTTTTCTTTTCAGTAAATATTTATACATCCTTTTCCAGTTTTTAGGCTTTCTTTTCCAAGCTTGGATGGCAAGAATCCAAGATGATTCTCTTGCATCACTCATTTCTTTTTTAATTTTTCCTCTACCTCTCTTATTTGATTTTTAAAATAAAAATTTTGAGCTCTTTGAGGAATTCTTTTTGGGCATGACACTAATTCATATTTTTCTTTGAGGCTTTTTATGTAACCATTTTGACATTGTTATCCACTGTTTGTGTTTTGATCTTCCCTGTCATCATGGTAATTTTCTATGGTCATTTTCTTTTTGTTGTTTGCTCATTTTCTCAGGCTATTTCTTGATTTTTAACTTTATGTTAAAGTTGGACTTTTCTCCTGGTACAGAGGGAGTAATATCCCAAGCTTTTGGTTTTTCATGCTGTTGTTTTCAGAGCTAATTCTTAAGATCTGTAAGTTTTCAGTTCTATTAAAGCAGTGTGATCTATAAAGAGATGTGTGGTCACTGCTCTCCTGGTTTGTGAACAACCACAAGCATTCTTTTCCACCCTGAAGCTATGACTAGTGATCATGCTCCCCTGTGGCTATGAGCTCTCATTTACTTATCCTCCTCCTTGCCCTAGGACCACAATCCAAGTCTGTGACCCAGATCCCAATCTATCAAAGATTAGGTGCAAAAACACTTTAAAAGCTATTCAATGAAATGGAATGACATGGAATAGGAACTATATTTGGATTGATGGAAGAGTCTGTCTCACCCGGTAGAGTTTGTATAAAACAAACCTAATTTAGTTTTGAGTGCCTGGCCAGTGTAATGGTAGAAGTTGTTCCAACCACATCCTTGAGAGAAAATTGCTTTGCATGGGAGGAAGAACAGAATCTTGATCTTCACTTCTACCCCATGGCCAGAGGAGGTCCTCTGGAACTTTGGAGAGTTGCAGGATTTGAACTTTTTCATCTGAGTCCTAACAGCGTGCCAGTAACAGTAGTTATTGGTATCAATGTCTATATCAAGAATTAAGGAAAAACTAAACCCACTGAGGAAAGGCAATTTTAAGATTCCACTAGCTTCCCAGCAGAAACTTATACCATGCATATGAAAACTTCATGAGTCTCTACTCTATGAAGGGGATAAAAAGACTTCAATTTAGCTAAGAGCTGTCTTACTCTTTTGCTATATATGTTCTCTAAATTTGAGCCCATTTCCCCCTGGATTTTGTAATGCTGAGAGAATCTATCACAAATTTAGAGGTGGAAGATCTTCATTACAACTCTTACTGAAAAGCTAATTAAAGCTACCTGATTAATATCAACTGATAATCTGGGAGGGAAGAACACTGGTGGGGGCTCCTATGCTATAGAAAAAATATCCTCCCAGCCCATCTGAGTTATTTTTAATACTTAGAGGGGAACAAATAATAACACATTCTGGAGACCCAATCTGACATTGAGTATGAGTTGAAAGAATTGCTCCGAACATGAATTTTGGAAACACATTGGTTTCTTATTTTTCAACCAATTTAAGTCAGAATTTTCTTCTAAAGTCTCTAATCATTATCCCAAGGACTGTCTGGAAAAATTCTATTTGTCTCAAAATATAGCTGTTCATCAGATACAGTGAGCTAGAACTTGAATTAATTAGTCTATTCAATGTCTATATGACTTATCACCTCTTCTACCAGAGGTTTTGGCTATAGAAAAATTGCTTTTGCTACAGGTGAAGATTGTAAAATGTTGAGTTTTATTTTCTTTTGAGAGAGAGCAAAGAGTTTCCTTCTAACTGGAGCTTTTTTAAAAGTTTGATTTTTTTTAAAAATGCATTTTTAACTTCCTTATCTTTTTTCTCCACCTTCTGAGAATTCTTTTACCTAAGGAGTTTCTTTACTCCATAACTAGGAAAACCAAAGAGAATTTATATTAACAAATAGAGAATACTCAGCAAGAAGTTTTGGGAAAGGAGGAAAAAATTTTCTACTTCCTGTTAAGTGGTATTAAGAGTGTGAAGGGGGCAGTGGAGTATGAGGGGTTAGGGATTGTTTTTTCCTTTCTCTCCCAAGAGATTTGCTAAATATTCAAGTAGCAGATCTTGGCTATGTGCTCTGAAGATTGTGTTCCAAGTCTTTAACTTAATTTGGCCTTTGGATGATTGGCAGTATCAGTTTGTTAATCATGAAAAGGAGATGAGTATCTCTGAATCTCTTTGCCAGCATATTTTCAAAACCCAAAATAATGTAGGAAGGATATTAAAGGCTGACAGGGTACAAGACAAATTACATGGCAGCAGAATGTTTGTTTTTCAGGAGTTTGTCTCCCCTGTGGGAACACATTTGTTGTTCTTACCTCACAAAGCTGATGATGAGAATCCTATTTGTTCTGTTGACAGGATCTTGTACTATTTTCTCTTCCTTTCTTCCTCTGGCAGATTTTGTCTATTTGGAAACACAATTGTTATTCTTTGCTTCTAAGTTCTCCCTCTTCTCCACTTCACAGTATTTTCATATTGTTTTGAATGATCCTGGAAATAAATATAAAACTAGATTGTGCATATTGGGAAAATGTGTAGCTTAGTGATTGAAAGAAAGAACACCAGATTAGGAAGGAAGAGAACTACAGTCTGATCCCAGCTTGACCATTGACTAACTGCTTGATTTTAGGTAAATCGTTTACCTTTTCCTTTCATCACCTAGGCAGCTAGTGGATAGAATACCAGAGCTAGAATCAGGAAGACCTAATTTCAGATATGATTTCATATACTTACTCGCTTATGAACTTAGACAAGTCTTTTAACATCCAAGTCTGCCTCAGTTTTTATAAGTTTAAAATGAGAATGATAGCATCTACCTCCTAGGGTTATTGTAAGAATAAATGAGATAATATTTTTAAAGCATTTAATAACAACTTGCTGGCACACAATAGATGCTTAATAAATGCTTATTCCTTTTCTTCCTCCCTCACCCATCAAACAGATGTAATGCCCCATTTGCCTATGACTCAAAGGGATTTTTCAGAAGATGGGGTGAAAAAAGTACACATTAAATAACTTTGATAAAGTTCTATAGAATTTAGGGCAATATGTACAATGGTGGGTTTTTAAAAAATATGTATCTTGTTGTCCTTTATATACCACACATCCAAAAGAATGATTGGCTGTCTTTAGGGTTCCAACTGCTACCCTTAATGGCAACTCTTATATGGTGATGATAATGTTGGAAAGACCTTGGAACTAGAAGCCAGAGGATTCTGTACCTTTCTCTGTAAATATGACAGGATCAACCAGTTCTTGATCCTGTGGAAAGGATATGGGGTTTGGACTCAGAAGACAGATTTGAATCCTAACTCTGCTACTCCCTACCTATGGGACTCTCTAGAAGTCATTTAACTTCTCTAGGCATCCATTTCTTCATTTATAAAAAAGAATAGTTGGGCTAGGTAACTATGGAGGTCTCTTTAAGCCCTGAATCTGGGCTTTTGAATATTTTCTTGACATGGGAATTGTCAACATACATTCTTAGAACATAAGCACCATATCTTTTGATCCAGCAGGATCTCTACTGGACCTGTATCCCAAAGAGATCTTAAAGGGAAAAAGACTCACATATGCAAATGTTTATAGTTGCCCCTTTTGTAGTGGCAAAGAACTGGAAAATGAGTGGCTGCCCCTTAGTTGGAGAATAGCTGAATAAGTTATAGTATGTGAATGTTATGGAATGTTATTGTTCTATAAAAGCTATTATTATTTTAAAAGGGGGACTGTAAGGAACTTTCTAGCAAGGATTATTCTGTCTTTTGAATTTATATCTCCAACACCCAAAACTATCTATGTGCTTAGCTCATAGTAGGTACTTACAAAATACTTGTTGATCGATTCCATACTTTTTTTTGGGTCTCCTTTATTTCTTTTGATCATAGACATACTTTACCAAAACATTTGTCTGGGTTTTGATATAGAATCTATTGCTAGGGAATATGATGAAGCTATAAAATGATCTCATCTATGAAAGAAAACCATTAATATGCCATAGCCCACTGAGCCAATCCATCCAGGTCTATAGCACAAAAAGTGACCAGAAAAATATACTTACTTCAATAGATCTTCCATCTCAACAACTCTAGAAGTAGAGATTACAATGCATCCATCCTTTTTAATTTTACATGATTTTTGTTAATGTCCTCTCATAAATCTTCCACATGACTTTTCCCAGAATGCTGGGGGCCTCGCCTAACTGCTTTTGAAATTAAATAGATACCAATGGAATATAGGACAAAATTAGAACCTGAGAAAGAATGAAGGAAATTGAGAGTTTTGGGTTTTTCCCCCCTCAGGCAATTGGGTTTAAGTGACTTGTCCAGGGTCACACAGCTAGGAAGTGTTAATTGAAACTAGATTTGAACTCAGGTCCTCCTGACTTCAGGGCTGGTGCTCTATCCATTGCACTACCTAGCTGCCCCGAAATTGAGAGTTTTGTCACACTACAGCTCTCAAATTTCCTCAAATAAGATGTTCTTGTGGGATTAGAGTAGATGGGAACACAGAATAAGTGAAATCTCAGCAGGGAGGTTGTCTACTGGTTTTGGAATCAAAGGATCTGGATTCATATCCCACCCCTGATACCACCTTGTGAACTTGACCATGTCTCTTACTTTCCCCTGATATTATATTTCCTCATCTGGAAAATGAGATATCCTTTGAGGTTCTTTCTAGCCTTAAATGTTTGATCCTATGAACCAGGCTTGAAGTTTGGCCATCTCAACAATGACCCCCTTTCCCAGAGCAACAACAAAAGTAATCTAGAGTAAGTTGAAGAAAGGGTTTCAGATCAAGTAGGATTTCATGATTTCTGGTGTCTGATGGCAAACTTGCCCATCAGTGTTTACATTCAATAGAAGCACATCTCAAGTTATCTGGGAGAACTAGCAATTTTGACACATGTAGGTTGTATAGTAGGAGTTTTTGGGAAGACAATTTTATAAGTAGTACACAATTACAAATATTTAAACAACTTATAACAGACTTGGGGGGTTAGATTTTGACATTCTAGCAACCCACTGTTTTAGAGTGTGCGCAGCTAATTTGACTTTTCTCTTGTGGTGTTCTTGTTTCCTGCCTCAGATATGATCTTCTGGAAATTCCTACTGTAAATCATCTCCCAATAGATTCCAATGCTAATGTATATTTAATTTTCATTTTTTTGTGTTGCTTCTTCCCCAATCACCACTATATATCTCTGCCTTCTACTGCTTAGTATAATTGATTATGAGAAAACATTCTCTTTTTAAACCTCCACTTGATGAATTTCTATGATGCAAACATTTTTCCCTTGAATCTTAGCATGTAATTTGTTTGGAGATCATGCATCTAAAAAAGCACACCCCTCTTTAAAATTTATGGGACAAGCAATAGGAAAATCACTTTCCACTCCTACCCTTGAATTTTGGTAATTTTTCAGTTATGTCTTCAAGAATGCTTTGAATACATTAGTGACCATTGAGGTGTATGTATTATGTGCATGTATGCATTGTGTGTGTGGGTTGTGGATAAGAAGTAAAGGTGGGGGAGATCTTGCTTTGTGTCTATCTAGAGTAAGTTACTCTGAGCTTCTATTTTCTCATCCATAAAATTAAATGATTAGAAAAGATGCTGCCACCCTTTAGTAAAATATGTGTTCATTCTAGAGAGTGTTTTGGAAGCCCAAAGGGCCACTAAACTATGAATATCCTTTGATACAATAGTGTTACTACTAGGTTTGTATTCCAAAGAGATTATAAAAGAGGAAAAAGGATCCACATGTACAGAAATGCTTATAGTAGCCCTTTTGTAGTGGCAAAGAACTAGAAACTGGATGCTCATCAGTTGGGGAATGGTTGAATAAGTTATGGTATATGAAAGTAATTAGGATATTATTGTTCTTTAAGAAACGATGAGCAGGCTGATTTCAGAAAAACCTAGAAAGACTTCCATGAATTGATGCTGAGTGAAGTGGACAGAATCAGTAGAACATTATACGCAGTAATATCAAGATTATGTGATGATTAACTATGATAAACATTGATCTCAGCAATGCAGTGATCCAAGACAATTCCAATAAACCTGGATTGGAAAATGACATCTACATCCAGAGAGAGGACTGTGGAGACTGAATGTGGGTTGAAGCATACTACTTTCACCTTTTTGTCAGAATTTTCTTTTCCTTTTGTTCTGATTTTTCTTTCACATGATGATTAATATGGAAATGTTTTAAATGATTATACATGTATAACCTATATCAAATTGTTTACTGTCTTGAGGAGAGGGGAGGGAAGGAGAAACAATTTGGAACTCAAAATCTTTCAAAAATGAATGTTGAAAACTGTTTTTCCATGTAATTAGAAAAATAAAATACTATTAAGAAGAAAAATAAAATAAAATATAAATGCCTTGAGGTTAGGGACTCTTCTCTTTTTGCATTTACAATACCTAGGAAAGTTTTGGCATATGGAGCATGACTGATAAATGCCTGTGGAATTGATGCTTCCAGATCTAAAAAAATTTTTAATGATGATACATGATTGGAAAAATACTATGGGATGAACTATGAGTGCAGATTGAAGCATACTTTCTCCCCTCCACTTTGTTTCCTACTTTTTTATTGCAACATGACTAAAAAGGAAATGTTTCATGTGACTTCATATGTATAAGGGCTATAATATTGCTTGCCTTCTCAATGGATGAGGGATGTACTAGAAGAAGAGAGAATTTAAAACTCAAATTTTATTAAAAGAAAATAAATAAATTTAAAAGCAAGAGTAAAATGCCATGGGATTTCAGGGTTGTGGAAGATAGGACTGGTATTTATATTTTCTTCTTTATATTCTTCAGCTTCTGAATCAGAAGGGACCTCCAAAGTCACCTATCTAATGCATGTCCGAACAGAAATCCCCTCTATAATTTAACTCAAATATTTATTAAGCATTTATTATGTAACAGACACTGTGCTAAGCACCAGGGATGCAAATAAGAATAGGAAAGATAGTTCTTGTCTTCAAGGAGCTTACAATTTAAAAAAGGAGTTAGGAAAGTGGTTGTGGGGACACCAAAGGGACATCTTTTCCTTGGAGTTGAAACCAAATAGAGCAGCAGATGCAAACATCCTAAACAAATAATTAAAGGATGAAAACTACTATTTACCAAACCAGCATAATGTAAGTGGAAAGACCACTGGATCTAGTGCTACAGGACCTAGGTTTAAATCCTACCCCTGACATTATCTGTGCATCTTGAGCAAGTCATTTTACTTCCATGGTCTTCAGTTTCCTTATCTGTAAAATGAGAAGTTAGACTGGATGGACCTTCCAAAATGCCTTTCAGTTCTAGATCTATGATCCCCTAATAGAGAACTCAGTTTCTCTCAGATACCTTTAATTATTTAAAAGCTTTTCCCTCCTGTAACTTTGATTATTGGCTACTGAAGGAAATGCAAAATTTAGATAAAAACACAGGTAAAGATCACTGATACAGATCACCTAGTCTGACTTCTCATTTTATAGGTGAGGAAACCTGAGGCAGAGAGAGATGAAGTGATTTATTTGTATGCCATATAGATAGTAAGTGGTAGAACCAGGGATCAATGGACATGTTTTTCAGTAGTCACTTATTATTTACCCAGCACCATTTGAGGTATTGGGAATACAAATACAAAGAATGAAACAGTCCTTACCTTCATAACTGGGTTTTCTCTCAAAATTCCATGGTTTTTCTATAATAATGCCCATCATCCTGCCCTTGTGGAAGACAGTTTGATTCTTCCTTTTGAAAATGCTTCTCAAATCCTCTTCAACTTTGACTATCTTTCCCTTTTCACATGTCTGGCTCCTGCCTACACATAAGTGTATATGGGTGTATCCATCTTGAAGCTTTTTTTTTCTTTAAAAATAATTTATAACTTTTGTTTTTACATTGTATTTATTTCCAAATAGATGAAGACAGACTTTCATTTCTCCTGGCATTCAACCTGTTTGCTTTTCCAGTCAGTCCCACAGTCCACAAAGTGTGTATGGATACTCGCTTCCTTCCCATGCAAAGGTCAAGGTGATAGCTGATGGTGTTTGATATTTGTTTTACATGCAGTGGAAACCATGGTGATAGATTTTGATAGGGTAAGGAAGACGTTGAGCATGAAAACTATTCTTTTGTAGTAAGTGTGAAGTAAAACTGGACTCATGTTTCCTGTGGCACTTCTTTACTAACCAGGAAAGCAGTTTCACAACTTATAAAGACATGCATCTCTATTCTGGGTAGAATGACTTTACCTTGGGAGAGGTCATATGGATTACTTGATGAAAATTCATTTCTGGTACTGGAGAACTAACTTAAGATGCATCTCCTGTTGACGACAGGTTAGAAGTATCTTCATAGCCTCCCCAAATCAAAGCACTCTTCCTGTGGGTATGCTTGTAATTACTTGAAACAGCTGAGTGCTTTCCTCATATTTACTCACATTTCAAAGGCTATAGAGTCCAGCTGTAAGGATTCCCAGCTCAGTGATCATTTTACTCACTTCTTCTGACATTTGGGGAATCACAGTCAGTTATTTTTCTCCCTATGTGGCACTAGATAAATATTATGGAAGAATGAATTCTGAAGCACAGATTAGGATTGTGAGCTATTTGGTTCCATGGCAGGGCTTGGGGCTGGGCAAGGGGAAAGCATTATCATTGCTTAGTCATCCAGTATTGTCAGCTTTTTAAAAATTTGTTTGTTTTTGTTCCAAGGCAAAGGAAGCTCCCCAAGAGGCCCAGATGGTGTTCACAGCCCGTCACGCCACTCTTGCCTTTCAAACACATGGAGAAACATGGAGGGAGCAGAAGGAGAAGAGGGCAGCCTTGATGGTGGGAATTTTAATTGGTGTGTTCGTCCTTTGTTGGATCCCCTTCTTCCTCACAGAGCTCATCACTCCACTCTGTTCCTGTAGCATTCCCCCCATCTGGAAAAGCATTTTCCTGTGGCTTGGCTACTCCAATTCTTTCTTCAACCCTTTGATTTATACAGCATTCAACAAAAACTATAACAGTGCCTTCAAAAGCCTTTTCATCAAACAGAGATAAAAAAAACCCTCAGGTAGTGATGGAGGAATGGTGGTTTTCTATGAGTCTACTTCTACCTCCCATCTTTTCAGTAATGAATGGAGCTTGTTTCCTTTTTCTTGCCCCTCTCATCCCAGGGTGGAGACAATGGAAAGAGCACTGAACCAGGCAGAAATCAGAAGAATTAGATTGGAATCCTGGCTCAGTCACAAACTTGCTAGGATCTTGAGCACATCATTTCCTCTCCACTTAAACCTCACTATTCTCATCTGTAAAATGAAGGGGTTGGACTAGTTGATCTCTGTGGTCCTTCCAATGCTGACATCCCGAGATCTGGGCAATCATGATGTTGCTAAAACCAAACCATTAGTCTGAGGCTCATGGGAGGAGCTGGAGAGAAGACTCAAGCATTTGGGACTCTTCAAATGAAAGAGAAATGGTGTGTATGGGGGAAAAAGAGCTCCTAGTAGCTGATTTATGTGAGAATCCAAGAACTGTATACTCAATGAATGTGGTGCATCAGCATCATTCACCTTGCTCTCTGTTCTTTTTCTCCCTCCTTTCCCCAGCCTGTAAAGTCTACCTAAGGGACTACAGTGTCACTCTCTGGTAGAGGAGTATTATGAGTTATTGGGTTGAGCCATAGGGAGAAAATATTTGCTAACTTTCCTATTCTTCAAACAGGAGAGAGAAATACAGAGAAAATAGACTGAACCATATCTCTAAGATGAGAGGATTAGACAAATAGCTTATCTGCACCTCTACACCTGTGATCCCTGTGCCTGTTCTCCATTGTAGCTACACTTGTGGCTAACAGGTGTAGCCAGTCCAAGAATTGACAAGAAATTCCGAGACTTGATGGATCTGGGGTTACATCTATTTAGGTAACTGTGGGATGACTAAATGCCTGATATTTCCTCATATTTAAACCTTATGCCAGTGACAGCATTGCTCTCCAAGAAACAAATCTTGATTGAGGGAACAGACAAAATCTCTGGACAAACATGGGAAACTGCTGAATTTATTTCCTTGATAGGAAGAAGATGAAACTATTGGCTTTATTCTCTCCAATCACATTCTTAAATCTTCAATTTAAATCTCCTAAAACCCACTAGTCTTTGGGGCAGGAGGGACAATTTTCTTTAGGAGTCAGATAGAACATGGTACTGGGTACTTTTGGATGAGTAGAAATGATTATCTTGGCTAAAATAATACATTGGCGTCGAACTCAAATAGAAGTGAGAGCTATTAATCATATATAAGAATCCCTGTGGGCTGTACCTTGACTTAATATTGTTAATTAATTATTAATAATGAATTAATATTTTCTATATCCTATTGTATTTTATTTTGTTAAATACTTTCCAATAACATTTTATTATTCACAAAGATGTGTTGCAGGCCAGGTGCTTAATTCTTATGCTATAGGTAAATTCTTATACTTTGTTTGGATCTCCATGTGTCTTGCTAGGTTTCTGTGCCCACCTAAAGAATGATAATCCACAGTAATGATATAATGCTTCAACATCCAAATTCCTCAGAAACTACCTATTTTATGAATGCATTTTAGAGGTTTGGTTAATAGAATTGAGGGCAAATATATAATGGGATGGGGAAGAGGTAAAATGTTCCAGATCAAAATATAAAGAGGCAAGTGTTAAGTGTCTGAGACCAGATTTGAACTCAGGTTCTCCTGACTTCAGGGCTGGTGCTCTATTCACTGCACCACCTAGCTGCCCCAATTATGTTCTTTTCTATGATTGTAAATGACCAACCCTGCTATGAGCCCTATTTGATGAGGAGCCCAGTGTGGTCAACCTACCTAGATTAGGCAACAGGTCTTCTCCAACCTGTTATAAATTGGAAGTGGAGAGAGAGGATATATCTGGCTGTGTCCTTAGCAGGGAGTAGGGCCAGCAACTTCCTCTATTTCTCTACATCAGAAAAAGTGGAAAGGAGAAGGAGGATAATTGTACTCTAAACAAAAGTAGAGATGGGCGAGAGAACTGACTGACTTCAAGGATGCCATTCCTGTAGTATCATTGCTGAAAGGTAATTAATCATAATTCCCAAGACTTGGCAAACCCCAGTCAAAACTGGAAAATTGACCACCTTTGCCTCCTTTTTTTGATGACATCTCCCGATTCTACCCTAGCTACTTAGTGATAAAATAACTCAAAATAAGAAATTAGTGACTTTCAACTTGTTCATTTTTAAGAGGTCTATAGGTGGAATCGCATCAGCGATTAATAGGTATGGCTAGGACAAGAACTGCTAGGCATTCCTGGAATTTGATGCATCTGAGATTAATAATGACTTAGGGTAATGGTAGGATGAACTAAATGATATTTCCCCAAATTTAAAGGTGGAATATAATGTTTAACTGACCAAAAAGAACATGGTGGGATCTTAGGCACTGGGCAACCTACATAGGAGAAATAATTGTGGGTGTAAGTATATGGGGAGATCTTAGAAACTCTTAAAATCATACCACATATGACAGCACTATTATTCATCTATAAATATCTTTTTACTTCCTTACTCTATTTGTAACTATTCAATATTTATTGAAGGCAGAAGGCTAAGTGTGGGGGATAGAGAAGTCTTGGTCCATGTCCCCAAAGAGCTTATAGTCTCACAGAAAGGAGAAGGTATAAACACTGAAAAAAAGCAATTTTAAAAATATGAAAGGCAATACAAAAAGCTTTCAACTTAGAGACCCAACTGACTTCTGAGCTCTCAGTGTGTATGAACTCCATTTTGTCCTAAAGTGGATGAAAAGTATATGTTGTGGAAGAAGAATAGGCCCACCTATCAAACCTCAGGATGCTCCTGTCATTAACAAACCATAAAAATTAGAAAGTCTGCATTCTTTTTGGATCCTAGCTCATCATAACTTCTGTGTGCAGTGACTGAACATGGAAGGACTTAGCTAGGTCCATACCCATGCTAGGATGTTTTGATGGATTGTCCTACTTGGGGAAGCTTGGAATCCAGGTGAAAATTCTTGTCCTTTATCTTCCCATCTCATCAACAATCTTCATCCCAGTTCTACTTTGATATGCTCAGTAACTCTTTCTGGGTTTTCAGTGCAAAATTACTGCATAGAATCCTGGACTATAATGACTCATTGAGTCTCTCCCTCTCTTTTTAGTACTACAATGGAAGGACCTCAGACACAGGTGAATCTCCATTTTCAGTTGGATAATTGGTCATGATATAGCCTATTTTGATTCAGGACACTTGTATTGTATCTACTCTGCTAGTGAAAACAGAGTAAATGCTCCTTCCTGCCTTCAAGGATGTTTGGCTTGATTCTTTGAACAGATTCATTGAATGGCTAAGAATGGTGGGATGAAAAATGATTGAATCATAAAGAAGAGAATATGGTTTAATTGAGCAGGACTCTAAGCCTGGGGCAGCCAACTATTTCTGACTGTGTGATTTTGTGAATTCTGTGCCTCTTGCTTCTCAGTATATGATGAATATGTACATGTACATAATCTTTTGCTCTACTGAGGCACCTAGGCAGGGTGGTTGATAGAATATTGGGCCTGGAATCAAGAAGACCTAATTTCAATTTCAGACACTTAATAGCTTAATAGCTATGTTGCCTTGTGCAAGTCAACTAAACCTATTTGCCTCAGTTTTCTCATCTGTAAAATTAAGATGATCATAGTACTGATCTGCCAGGGTTGTTGTGAGGATCAGATAATAATTGTAAAGCTTTTTGCATAATACCTTGTATATAGTAGGTACAACATGAATGTTAACTATTATTATGGATATGTATGAATATATGTATGTGTAAACACATATATAAATATGTGTAAATATGTATCTGTGTATAGAAAGATAAATGCTTAGAAAATAATTTCTTTTTCTCTTTTGAATAGACGTGATTTTATTAGATTAGAAAGATCCCAATAAGAAACTTCTTCTATCAGTGTGGGTTTGTACCTTCTCTGAAACTTTAAGTCTTTGAAAGTTAGCTGAGAAGTTAAGGCTTTTGTTCAGGATCACAAAGCCTGTATGTGACAGAAGTTGGATTGGAAGTTTCCCCATTTGTTATTCTTCAATTCAGTGTCTCTTTGAACTCTTCCACAGATGCCTGTTTAAGTCTCTGAGATATACTTGAAAAAGTAAGCACCAAAAATCTGGCAATTTGAGATATTTCCAGATAATTAGGTCCCAGATGCTTTCCTAGGCCCACCCCATCCCTAAATCCCAGCTTTTTGCAGTTGATTCAAGTAGAGAAAGCCTCAGTTCTTTGACTTCCTACCTGATGACTGTTTTTACTGGACTTCCTGGGTTATCTTCACTTTAGATGATAAAATAATCATTTGAACTGTTAAAGAATGTCATGCATTTTACCATGGTTGTCAAAAATAGATCAAAGCTGCAGAGGATTTTCCAAGGCCACGGATTAAGTGTAAAGAATGAAACCAGAATTCAAACTCTTGGTCCTCAGATTCAAAATCTAGAATACTTTCTTTTCATTACTACAATGATATCACAGTACTTCTCAACAGAAAGTGATACCTCTTTCTGTATATATCTCTTTACTCATCCTTTGGATTAACAAATTCCTCTTGGAAAAGATTTAATCCTTGATGTTCTTTAGTGTGAATTCACCTTAATTATTTAAATTCCTATTTAGCCAAGTCCCATTATTTAGACTGGAACCATGAGGAGAAATTTTGTGGAAGGCTTAGCTTGGGTGAGGGGAGCTTTGTTCCACCAAAAAGCAGCATAAGAATATTTAGAGAACAAGAGAGAAGAGGCAAGACACTGCAAAAAGGAGGTGGGAAAGTCACAAATTTATTTTACTTTCTATTTTGTTTAAATTCTATCCTGGTGGCAGCTAAGTGCTGGACTAGTTTGGAAGGCTTACTTCTTCCTTTCTTTTATGCAGGCCTGTCTTCCTCTTGCTTAGAAGAGGCAGGGAAAAGATAAAGATTTCTATATTCTATGGAACTTTAGAGCACATATCTAAAAATGTCAAGGGCTACTGTGAAATAAGAGCTTTATTTGTATAGGGAGCAAGGAGGAAGAAATGAGTGGTAATTCTGGTACATGGAAATTGTAGTGGTAGTTATTTAGTCATTTTTTCCATCGTATCCAACTCTTCACGACTCCATTTGAGGTTTTCTTGGCAAAAATGATAGAGTACTTTGCCATTTCCTTTTACAGATGAGGAAACTGAGACAATAAAGTTAAGTGAAGAACAATGAGAATCTCAAGGCTAGTAAATATCTGAGCCTAGACTTGAAGTAAGGAAGATGAGTCTTCCTGACTCCAGCTCCTATATTCAATCCATGGTGCCACCAAGCTGTCCAATTGTGGTGGTAGAACAGGGCTAAATAGTATTTTAAGTCTTAGGACTTTGGACACTCAAAGAACAAAAGGAGGGAGACTAGAAGTTGCCAAAAGTGAATTTCTCTCTGAAATTTTGCCAAAGATCAAATCTGCTGGCCCAACCTTTGCTAGAAGCTTGGTCTGCTTATATTTAATTACATGTAATTCATTTTGTTGATATTACTTGAAATCTTATTAATTAGCAAGTCATTTGGGGTTACCAGGCAAAGACTAGATGGAGGATGAGGTTTGGTCATCAGTCAGTCACAGTTAATGCTTACTCTATTTGCTGTTTCTGTGAAGGCTTTCATAATTCTACAATTACTAGTGGTTCATCTTGTTTTAACTTTGTATATATTTATATCTAGGCTTGTTTCATGTTTAACTTGATGGAAAGTAAGCTCCTTGAGACTAAGGACAATTTCATATTTGTCTTCGGAGCAGTAGAATATCAATCTCATCTGCACTAATTACTCTTCTTCCTAGGCTTTTGAGACACCACTCTCTCCTGGTTTCTTTTTCTGCTATATAATAGCTTCTTCTCAGTCTACTTTGCAGGATCTTCACCCAAATCATTTCCTCGAGCTACTGGTATCCCACTTTGTTGTTTTTTGGATTCTTTTCTTCCTTATTCTCCTTCATCTGATGATCTCATCAATTTACATGGATTTAATTGCCATCTCTTGTTGAAGATTCCCAAACTTATCTATCCTGTTGCAATCTCTCTGCTAATCTCTGATCTTGCTTCTGCAATTGCCTTTGACATTTTAAACTGAATGTCCATTGGACATCTTAAACTCTACATGTCCCAAACAGAACCAGTTACTTTCCCCTGTAAACCTTCCCTCACTCCCCCCCCTTTTTTTTTTTCTTATTGTATCATCCCAGCATCTCAGGCTCACAACCTAGAAGTCACCCTGTATTTCTCACTATCTTTCCTCTACCACATCTAAGCTGTTGCCAAAGCAACGCTTTTCTAGTATGTCTCAAATATACCCCACTTTCTCCTCTGATTCGGCTCAAGACATGCGACAGGGTAACAGACAAGGTCCTGAAAAAAAGGAAAAGTGTGGGTTGAAACCGAAGACCATCAAGCAAAGTATCTAGTCAGGGTTATCTTGCAACAGAAAAGAGAGGTGGGTCCTGTTTATGCCGATTATCATAACATGTTTATTTGCTTTTTATTGATACATTTTGTTTTGTCATCCCAGTCACTTTCTGATGACCCATTTCCAAAAATATGTTTATTTAAACCGGATAATCAGATTATATCTAAGAGTAAATTAATCAAATATATAAATAAAATGTTTTGCTTTGGTGAAGTCTAATAATATCTACAAATATAATTCATTTTCACTTTTTCCAAAGTGTTTTTGAAACCTGGACTTTTTGCATTCTTTGACACTGATCACCACTGACTTCTGGACAATCTTTGCTCAGAGCCTCCCCAGTGTGATGAAGTAGGGGTAAGAATCCTTACTTCGTTACCCAACCTCTCTGGACCTTAGTCTCCTCATATATGAAATGAGGGACTTGAATTAAAGGACTGCTACATCATTGTTCTAACAGCTTATTCTCTGTCTCACTGGCTTCTCATCTCTCTGTATCTGTCATTGTCTCTCTTGTGGATACGCCCCTAACTCTTCTCTCTACACACAAATATAATCTCTCCTTGAACTGTCTTCCAAGATAGAAGTCATAGAGTTTGAGATGTTAAGGAGCTTAGGGAATCAATCATTTAATTTAGAGATTTTTAACCTTTTTTTTTTTTTTGTCATGGACTAGTCTGATGAAGCCTATGTAATCCTTCTCTGAATGATGTTATTAAATGTATAAAATAAATTACATAGGATTACAAAAGAAACCAATTACACTGAAGTTAATTATTAAAAGAAAAAATAGTGCCCATATTATGAATACTTGATTCAAATTCACCTCTTATTTTATAGGTGAGAAAGCTGAGGTACAAGAGGTTCAGTGACTTTCAGTCACACAGGTAAGAAGTGTTAGAGGTGGAATTTAAACCCTGACCTTTTGACTTTAAACATAGTGCTCTTTCTACTGCACCATGCTGTTTTCCCAGACCTACACTACCAAAGGCCTACAAAACATTTCCCCTTGGTTGTCCCACTGACAAATAAAAGTCAACTTGTTCAAAACTGAGTTTATTATTTTTCTCTTAAACTTTCTCCCTTTGTGATTTCACCATTTCATTTAGCAGCATACCAAGCTGTCCAAAGGTGACTTTGACTGAAACAAAAAGATAAAATTTAATGGGATAAAAGTAGGATCTTTTTGGGTTAAAAAAAACTGCACAACATTGTTGGTGGAGCTGTGAACGGATACAGCCATTCTGGAGAACAATTTGGAGCTATGCTCAAAAAGTTATCAAACTGTGCATACCCTTTGACCCAGCAGCATTTCTATTGGGCTTATATCCCAAAGAAATCATAAAGAAAGGAAAAGGCCTCACATGTGCAAGAATGTTTGTGGGAGCCCTTTTTGTAGTGGCTAGAAACTGGAAATTGAATAGATGCCCTTCAATTGGAGAATGGCTGAATAAATTATGGTATATGAACATTATGGAATATTATTGTTCTGTAAGAAATGACCAGCAAGATGATTTCAGAGAGGCCTGGAGAGACATGAACTGATGCTGAGTGAAATGAGCAGAACCAGGAGATCATTATACACGGCAACAACAGTACTATATGACAATTAATTCTGATGGACATGGCTCTCTTCAACAATGATATGTTTCAAACCACCTCCAATTGTTCACTGAAGAAAGCCATATACACCCAGAGAGAGGGATGCGAAATGTGGACCACAACATAACATTCTCATACTCCTTGATTGATGTTTGCTTACATTGTGTTTCCTTTATCTTGATATATCGTTTGTGTAGATAAGATTTTTCTTGCACAACAATGATAAGTTTGGAAATATGTATACATATATTCGATTTGCCAATATTTTAACATAATTAACATGTAGTGGATATCCTGCCATCTAGGGAAGGGGTGGGGAAGTTGGGGGGAAAAATTTGTAACGGAAAGCTATGTAAGGGTTATTGTTGAAGAATTACCCACACATATGTTATGCAAATAAAATAAAATTTAAAAAAAAATAAATAAAAAGGAAAAAAAAAACTGCACAAGTAAAGGATGAGAAATTTGCTAGGCAAAAATCTATAAAAAAGACCCAGTAGGTATAAGCTTGCTACAAATAACTGTGAGTGCTCTCTTTGAGTCTTCCTGTTTCCCTGGCCTTTGACATCTTTTCATTTGCCTAGTACTAACTCCACAATGTCTCTCCAAGTCTGTCCTTACCTTTCTGCTGCCACTAAAGCAAAGGCTCTTAGTCTAGCCTACTTGTCCTGTTAGTCTTTGTTGTTGTCTGTCCTTTCTCAAAAAAGGACCATGACATCCGGGAGGTGCCATGATAGGCAAGTGAATTGAATTTAACTGAAAGGGGGCTGTGCAAGGTGACCTACTTCATTTTCCCCTCCAGAGCCATCTGAGTTCAGTGGCCAGATATAGATCAGAAAGACTAGAGATGGCCCTAAATGCAGGCTCTTTTCCACTGCCAAAACAACAGATAGGATTGATCATAAGATCAGATTGAGAACATCTTTTGCCGCTCAATCAAGAGTGAGAAGACAAGCCCAGAAATGCTGTGACATTCTCCAACTCAAAATGTTTTTGTGTGGTCTCCTAATAAAGCACACATTTCTTTCATAATTAAAGGACTTCATAATCTGGTTCCAGTCTACCTTTTTTAGCCTTTCCTCATGTTACTTCCTTCCATGTACTTTGTTTCAACCAAACTGGATTATTTTTATTTCTGGAGTACATTCCTACATTGTCTCCTTGCTCAGGCTCTTCTCAATGTCTGGAATATTCTCCCTCTTCAATTCCTACATAACAATCAATCAATAAATGTTTATTAAGTACCCATTATCTGTCCAGGCACTGTGGTAAGGACTGGTCATCTTCTCCATCACCAATTACTTCCTTTGCTAGATATGCTTATTCCTTTGATGCACTTGTCACATTCCAAGTTGCGAGAAGCATTTTTTTTCCCTTTTAGTTTTGTATTACCTCCCAGAGCTAGCATATTTGGTGCACAGTAGATATTTAATATATATTTGCTAGATTGAAAGCTTGTTTTTCACAATAAACCCAGTTTTATTTAATTATTACATTCTTGCACCAACATCCATAACCAAATCTTAGGATTTTATTTAACTAGAAATTATTCTTTTTTAAAAATTTTGTATATATATATATAGTGTTACCTTGCTGTACAGGAAAAAAAAAACCCTGAGAAGGAAAACATAATGTAAGCAAACATCAATAGGGAGTGTAAAAATGCTATGTTGTGGTCCAGACTCGGATCCCACAGGCCTCTCCCTGGGGGCACGTGGCTTTTTTCATCACTAAACAACTGGAACTGGTTTGAAACATCATTGTTGAAGAGAGCTATGTCCATCAGAATTGATCATAGAGACTTATTGTTGCCGTGTACAATGATCTCCTGGTTCTGCTCATTTCACTCAGCATCAGTTCATGCAAGTCTCTCCAGGCCTCTCTGAAATCATCTTGTTGGTCGTTTCTTACAGAACAATAATATTCCATGACATCCACATACCATAATTTAGCCACTCTCCAATTAATGGGCATCCATTCAGTTTCCAGTTTCTAGCCACTACAAAAAGGACTGCCACAAACATTCTTGCACATGTGAGTCCCTTTCCTTCCTTTAAGATCTCTTTGGGAAATAGGCCCAATAAAAACACTGCTGGATCACAGGGTATGCACAGTTTGATAACTTTTTGAGCATAGCTCCAAATTGCTCTCCAGAATGGCTGGACCTGTTCACAGTTCCACCAACAATGTATCAGTTCCCAGCTTTCCCACATCCCCTCCAACATTCATCATTATCTTTTCCTGTTATTTTAGCCAATCTGACAGGTGTGTAGTGGTACCTCAGAGTTGTCTTAATTTGCATTTCTCTGATCAACTAGAAATTATTAACAACAATAGACATGGAATTTTGACTCCCAAATTTGATTATTCACTCACTGTTGTCATCAGCTTAGTAGTGGTTTATTGTCAATCATAGACAGTTGAATCCAAACTGGAGAAATTTTTCTGCTAGAAACTCCTGGACGTTCTAATATCACCTTCTTTCCAATAGGCTAGTGTTTGAATATAATCTGTTCAGGGCTACTCAAGTAATAACACATATGTCAGTTAGGAAGAAGAGAGAGCACACATTTTAGAATTCACTATCCAAAGTGGTAGGATCATGTCAGATCCTTTGCTGATAAGCCCACTAATGTGCAAGTGAGTGACATGGGCATGAAGGTAGCTAGCCAATGCTGATAGTTGTGCTTGTGGTTTAGATGGAAAACTCTAGATTAAGCCTATTGGGAAGTGATATCACCTAGCTTTCCCAAGACTGAGTGATGAGAATAAGGTTGCAGAATTGTTCGTGACCTCAATGGTTATCTAGCCAAACTTACCCAAACTACAACTCTTAATACTGGTGTTCCTACAATGCTATCTGGCCTTGTTTGAAGATATGTGTAATGTGACTAAAGTGATGTACTTGGAATTAGGAAAACATGAATTCAAAATTTACCTTTTGACACTGAAACTGGGAAAGTCACTTTAATCTCTCTGGGCCTCAGTTTCCCCATCTGCAAAGTGAGGATAGATTTAATGACCTATATGATCCATATTAGCTCTAAACCTCTGATCTTAAGATTTACAGTGACAAGGAGCTCATTATTTCCCAAGGCAGCCCATTCCATTTTTAGAAAACTCTTGTCATTAACTTTTTCCTCATGTAGACCCCAAATCTTTGTTCTTGCAATTTCCATAGGATGGTCCTATTTCTTCCCTCTGGAAATCTTTTCTATCTCCAAGAACTTGAAAACACATCAAGTCTCTACATTTCTTTTCTCCAGATTAAATATTCCCATTGAATTGATCATATAGCCTGATCTCCAGTTCCCTCATTCTTGTCCCTCTCTTCTGAATGCATTGTAGTTTAACACTTCTCCTAGAATGTGATATCAGAATTGGGCACCATATTCCAAATGTGATCTAAAAAGGATAGGCTATAGAATTAACTTCTCTTGCTCTAGACACTACATTTTTATTAGTCTCAGCACAATTACATGTACTGAGTTTATTAAAACTACAAGATCTTTTTCACAAAGATTTTTGACTAGCAAATTTCTTTATTCTGTACTTATGCAATTTTTTATAGCCCTTGTTCAAGATCTACTTTTATCCCATTTTTATCTTTTCACTCCAGTCCATCATTTGTTTGTCAAGCTTGATCTGTCATCCAGTCACAGTGAATCAATATCCATATCAAGTTCTTGTCATTTTTAAATTTGATAAGCACATCATGTATTTCCATCCATGTCAAAATCTTGAACAAGGCAGAGGCAAAAATAGAACCTTGTGGCATTTCCTGCCATCTTGTGGATGTATTCTAAAGGAATGGAAACTAATTTTAAATAATTTCATTAGTCCACCTGAAAAATAAGTAGAAATATATAAAGTATCCCCTTCAAAACAAAACAAAACAAAATGCAACTAAATAGAAATATTATTTAATTATTTGTTGGGGGTTATTTGCCCCATCGTTATTTCCATTAGCCTGGATAATCAGAAATGATTGCAGCATGACATACACAAATCCTTGTCCTCATAATTCTTTCTCTCACAGCCAATATAGGGAATTATGTGCCATTAAACACTAGGGAAAAAAAATTCTAAGCTTAGTAACAGAGTCCAGTTGACCAGGATTTCTAAGTGATTGCTTGATAAATTGTTTAATGCTTCTCTGGAAATTCAAATAGTTTACCAACCTGACTTAACCGCTAGAGATTTCTTCCCCTCATATCAAAACACCATAAGATAGTCTTGACTATTTGGTTGACCTAAATGTCAAAAACACCAAAAGCCCTCCAAATTGCTTCCATTTTACAGGAGGATATCTTGTTCCCTGCTAGTAAATAGGTGGGATTTGCTGCTTGCAGATAAACCAAAGTACATGAGGAAGTGACTTTAATGCTTTTTATATTCCAAAGGGAAAGGGCAGAGAAGTGTTACTCAGTTTGGTGGAGGTATTATCAGGTCTCATTAGGCCTCATTAGCATAGAACTGAGTGTTCATGAATCCAGAGTGGATTTTTTTAAAAGTTCATATACTTTACCGGTGCCTTATGTATTTCTGTGTACTATTTGATCAAAAGTGAATGGAGTTAAAGCTATACCTGTCTGGTATGTTTAAGCTTCACAGTTCTTTGTCCAAAAATTCTGGCTAGTGTTTGGCCACAAAATCCATCCATGAAGCCCATTCTGAAATCTCATTTTCTTTTAGCACAGTTATATTGCCAATATTAACTGCAATCTTGAGACATGAAACTCAGTTTTGGTTCAGTGACCCACTGTTTATGGCATAAAGCCCATTTTCCTTAGTCTAGCATAAATTACCCTCTGATCTAATGCCTACTGACATGTCCAAGTTCAACTCTCATTACTCCCTCCTTTACTATTCCACTCTAACTTAAAATGGTCTCTTAATGGAGAAGCAAAAAATTGCAAGAAGGAAGACAGAAGTTTATGTTCTAGCCTTTCATAAGCTATGCACTTAATGCTTTCTAAGCCTCCATATCCCTAATGATGAAATGGGGCTACAAAATCTCAGGTTGTTGTGAGGATCAAATGAGATAACAGATGTAATGATAATAGCTAGCATTTATATATCACCTACTATGTGCCATAAATTGTGCTAAGTGCTTTAGAGATACCTCATTTGATCCTGCCAGTAAGTAAATTTATTATGCCCATTTTACAGTTAAGGAAACTGAGGCAAACAGAGGTTAAGTGATTGCCCAAGTAAACTAGTAAGTGTCTGAGCTGGAGTTAATGTAAAGTGCTATATAGGTGGCAGAAATTATTGCCTTGCGATTTCCTGTTACTGGACTGCACCTCCTTTGCTCCATAATGGAGCCCTTCCAGGTCCCAGTTTAAATTCCCATTTTGTACAAAACTTCCCCTGCTTCCCTGAAGTGTCTGGTACCTGAGAAGAGCTCACTGGAGACTCGAAGCCAGACCCAGAGGTGATGCTACAGGCCCCTCTGCTCTCAGTCGGCAGGATGATGGCAGAAGAGGTATTGAGGGAGCACCTCTCTACGTAGATGAGCACTGTTAATGGGATGGGGTGGATGGGAAGGAGAAGTGGCTGGAGAGCATTGCAGAGAATAAGGGAAGCTGGACCAACAGCAAAGTAGACCAGACCCTCTGTCGAAGTTCCAAGGCCGGGGGGCTCAGGTCGAGAGGGGAGTTGGGCTAAGCTGGAAGAAATGGTTCCCAGTGCTAAAGCATGCTGGTATTGCCTGGGGGGCCGAGAACTCTGCCCCCAGAAGTCGGAAGGCATTTTACAGTTGGCTTATTGGATCTCAGAGTGAGAATTCACAGAAGCCATCCAGGCTAAACCCCTCATTTTGCAGATCCAAGTGAGATTAAATGGTGAGTTTCATGCAAGTTCATGCAATGTTGGAAGTAGGATTTGAACCAAGATCTCTTGTTCTTTCCATTGCAATTTTCTCTTAGGTCAAGGGTGGGGAGGCCACTCAAGGTTCCAGTGAAATCCCAAGTGAACTTCCCTAAGGGCTAAATAGTGATGTCCTCATAGGGTGGGACCTGGAGTAGGGCCTTTGTCTTGGGCCCTAACTAACACTGGTGTAGGCAGAATTGCTCTTTCTGTTCTCTAAATCCTTATTACACTAATCATACCTTTCTTGGAGTACTTATTCACTGGCTTGTAATTTCTAAGTTTATAGCACTATTTTCCCATTTAGGCTGCAAGTTCCCAGACCAAAGAACCTGTTTCTGCTAAGTCAGTGTATCCTTCATTGCTTTCTCTTTCTCCCTACCCCCCCAACCTAGAATAGTGCCTTGCACAAGAGGGGTGGAATGAATGAGTTAATTTTTATTTTATAGAGACTTTATGCAAATATGTTTCCTGATATCTTAATTATGTGTAATGTTATTTTGGATGTAAAAGAAAAATCTATACAGAAAAGAAATATTGGCCACATTACATCTTATTCTGTGGAAGGGCTTTTACTCTAGTTATATCCTTTGTGTTGAATGACTGTCATTAACACTTGGCATGGGAATGAAAGGAAGCAAAAAAAAAAAAAAATCCAGGATATTTGAACAGTCTGCCAGTGTCTCTGGGCTGCTACTATCATGTTTCATAACGTGGTAATCCATCTCCAGGCTAGAAAAATCAATTAAAGCTGCCAGCCGATGAGTTTTCTCAGGAAATATGGGATTTCACCTTGGACAGCAGTATTTCATTCTTGCGGCATTCCTGATGAGAAAGTGTAGTGAGAGATTAATTAGAATAGCTCACATTTATATGATGCCACATGCTTTGCAAATGACTTATCCTGTAACTATCCTATAAAGATGGATGGTGATGCATCAACTTCTTTTCCCACATACTAGTCTTCTTAACAGACCTGCGCTACTCTTCTCACGTGTTTTCCTCTTCTCCAGTGCCTCTGTGGAGACTGAACAGGAAAAATGAAAATCTCATCTAATTCACTTTATGCAACACATATGGACCGTCACTGTTTAAAGTAACTTTCTTAAGTATGTAAAGAAAGTAAGCTTTCTCAAACATGGAGAATTATTTTGTAGTCTTACTAAATACACATTGCCAAATTATGCCATTTAAGCTCTCCAGACACTCATCTCAGTTCTTGAAACCTTCTCTAAGACTACCTAGAGAAGGGCATGTATGCTGCTCTGGTATTCTTTCTACAGTGATGTAAATGGTAATTCATAGCTGCTACTTTTATAATATGTTTCAATAAGCATGGTTTTTTATTTTTTATATTCTGACCTCCAACATTAAACTGGACAAGTACCACAAGCAACCTATCCTCCTTCCCCTAATTTCTTTATTAGAAGACGGTTTTATAATCTTTTTTGTGTGTGTTATTGAGTGGCCCTGACAATATAGTGAGTTTATGTTTATGGATCCCTGCTTATAACACCAATATTTTAAAATATTTGAAAAAATGTAAATTTAATTTATGGGTTAGTGGAAATTTTGTGTAATTGCTTTTCTCTTCCAAGTGCAAGGGACCCCTGAAATCTGTTCATAAATCCCCTCCACCCCTCCAAGAGTGTGAATTCCAAGTTAAGAATTCTAGGATCAGAAGTTCACTAAGAGTAGATGACATAACTTTGATATATCCTCCACATGGGAATCTTAGAAGTCAAAGGCCAAGTAATTCAAACCAATTCAATCAATTATCTGACAAATTGATGGGAGTGTCACTACTTCATAAAGTAGACCATTATATAGTTTTGAACAGATCTTTAGGAAATTTTTTCCTTAAACATGCTATAACTTTGCATTACATAATTTGAATTACACAATTCCTGGTTCTACCCTCTAGAGTTAAATAAAACAAGTCAAATTGGAGAGTTGACCGTATCTTACTATCATTCCTACAAAGGAAATTTCAATCAAGGGCCTAATGATTCCACTTAGCATCCCCAGCTATGATTTTCCAGACTCTCTCTGGATACTACTTCCTTTATTACATTATAAGCTCCCTGAGAACTGGGACGGACTCCTTTTTAGTATTTTTGTCTCCAAATTAAGTGTTCTTGGTATACTGTATACTACTTAATAAATAATTTTAAAAATTCATTCATCTTCCAGGTGCTAGTCCTTCAAATAATGAAGATAGCTATTATGTCTTGCTTCTCCTTATCCTCTCAGTAAGGTCACTTTTCTAAACATCACCAGTTCTTTTAAATGACTCTTATTGCACATAGTATGGAAACAGTTGCCCTCTTTTGGATGTTCTCTAGCTTGCCAATGTCCTTCTAAAAATGTTCTGCTTAGAAGTGTACCCAATCTGATCAGGGTCGAGCTTAATGGGACTCTACCCTCCTTCTGGATACTAAAATATAGCCTAGGGGCACATTTGGTTTGGGGGTTGCTAAATCACAGCACTACAATTCCCAAGTCTTTGTCAAACACACTGTCTCATGTTTGGTCACATCTCCATAAACCTCTATTTGAACAGTTGGGTTCTTGAACCCAAATGGAGGACACTGATCTTTAATCAACGACATTTTATTATATCCAGCTTACTTTCTCATATTGGTCACCAAATTAATATCCCTAATTAATGCTAAATGTCCATTCTGAGGCCATTGCATTATTATCATTAAATCTCCTCAGTGTTATACTTTCCATGTCTAGAGTTCTCTTTATATCTAGGTATGAGATGAAGTCTCCCAAATTCCTTTAGTGTTTACTGTCTAATTTTTCTTGTACAAATCTTTAGCCTTCCTGTTCTCTTTACAGATCTTCTGCCCATTCTGCCCATCTTTGTTCTGAAACATTGTCTTTGTCTTAACTGGGTAAATTTGCCATCCAGATTCTTCTTGGCATTTATCTTGTACTCTTAGGTTAAATCCTCCACTAGCCTTTCCCTTGTCATGGCCTGACAAGCCAAGATCAGGACAGAAAAGGTTAGCTATTGTCAGTCTGGAAAGAGAGAAGGCTAAGAGGAAATATGAATAAAAAATCATGAATAGATAATGAGGGACAAAAATTTATTCATTAAACACCAGAATTATTTAGGATTCCGTGCCCTACTTCTTGAAACCTGAAGGCTGTAGTTTTAAGACAAATAAAATAGAGTTCTACTTAACATGGCAGGAAGCAACTCATTGCTCAAAGAGATGGTATGGGCTAAAAAGATAAACTATCTTTGAGAAAGACCAGAAAATTACTGAGTGACAGACTCATAATTAAATAGAAAGAAAAGCTAAATGAGAAAGGCACCAAAGAGAATCACTGGGGGTATCCATGGCTTAGTGGCTCACAAGTATAAATTGAGGCCTTTGAAGAACCTAAGGCCAGCCCAAGAAAGCACATGATATCCCACAGCACAGGGATGCAAATCCTCTTTCTGCAGCTACAAGGGAAAAACAATATATTATTCAAACCAGTTGTTCTGCGTTGAAGATAGTCATATACATCCAGAGAGAGGCCTGTGGGAACTGAGAGTGAACCACAACACAGCATTTTAATGCTTTCTGTGAATATTTCCATGCATTTTGTTTTCCTTCTTAGGTTGTTTTTTTCTTCTTCTCTTTCTAGATCTGATGTTTCTTGTGCAGTAAGATAACTGTATAGATATGTATACATGTATTGTATTTGTCATATAATTTATCTTATCTAGCATGTATTAGATTACCTGTCATCTAGGGGTGGGGGGTGGGGGGAAGGAAAGGAAAAGCTTGGGGAAAAAAAAAAAAGGTTTTTTGCAAAAGTCAATGTTGAAAGGTCACTCATATGTTTTGTAAATAAAAAGCTTTATAAAAAAAAAAAACAACAAAAAAAACAAACAATATATTGAGAGTCAAGAGAACTGAATACAAGACCCAACTTGGCTGTTCATTCTCATTCATCAAACGATAGGACTAGGAAAAAAATATAAAGTGCTACATAACCCCTCTCAAAGTGTAATAAAAATGATGCTCTCCTTTTTAATCATTATTCTTCTGCACCCCAGAACTCTGGTCCCAGCTTCTTGATTCCTGGTTCTGAGATTAAAGGCCCTTTCTCAACAGATTTCTCAACAGATCTTTCAAGGCCTGCCAACACACAATCATTTTCCCTCTTCCCTTGAGAACTCTGAGCTTTCAGAACTTCAGTGCAGAGCAACTTCACTTCCACACTTGCTTTCCATGGATGTCTACAAAGATTTCAGCTTTTCAAAGTGTAAGTGAAGAAGCTTATTAGAAGTGAGTTAATGTACTCAGCTAATAAGACCCCAGGCCTGGCAGAGTCTAGTGCCAGAATAAGGTTACCTTCCCCTAAGGCTCCAGGGATCCACTTAGTAAAAAATTCTCATAAAGCCTTGCATTTTCTGAATCAAAGGCTCTCTAAACCAATTTCATATTCTTGCTTGAGCTCCTTTCCATACATTTCCTATTACTCTAGGGTCCCCCCCCCCAGCAGTCATAGTAACTGGCATCTCAGAAATATTCACAGAAGTTTAGGGAAAAAAGTCAAATCAGCAACTGTGATTGTCATATTTTAAGAAGTAAATGAACAATGGGGACTCCCAACAGACTATCTGTGCATGATGACATTAGGTCTTGTTCTTCCATCTGCTCTGTTAATTCTCAGACCTATGAGGTCATATGTCAACTGTGATAAGAGTAAAATGTGTCTCTCCTCTAAAAAGTCTGGCCAGATTATTCCTGCTTACGGCTAGCTCTCTCTCCTCTGAACTCAGAACAGTCACTGTCTTGTCAGTACGATTTATCATATAATACTTACATAATTATGAATTTCTAGTAGTACTGAACTTTTGACCCACTAACAACTAACTCCACAATGGCTAGGATACTCTCTAACATTTCTTTGTATTTTCATAAAGCCGGTCTCCAACTTTAAATAAAATAGATAGTTGCTCTATCAATATTTATTGATAATCCCCCTCCCTCTTTCTCTCTCCCACTTCTCTCCCTCTTCCTCTCTCCTCCCATTCTTCTTCCTCTCTAACTCACCACCCTCAGCACAGAAGCTTTAATCTACTGGTTTTTTCTAACCTGTTCTGGTAAGTTCCTTAGGAACAAAGTAAGCTCATCATATTGGTACCAACTTAGCATGGAGAGTTGAATGACTATAGCCCTACTGTAGCTCAGACTCTCAAACTCAAATGATTTATCTGCCACGGCCTCCCCCAGTAATAGGTTACTAGGTGTATACTACTATACCTGGATCTTTTTCTTTCTCACTTCAGAATTTTTTTACTGGTCAGTGCAGTTGAAGTATAAAATATCCCACTTGTGCCTAACCATTTTCATACTTCCCTAAACATTTTTAACCAATCTAGCAAAAACTGATTAGGAGTCTGTTCTTGTCTTACAGAGACCAGGAAACTGAGCAGCAAAAAGCTCTTGCTGCTTGGCCCCTGATACTGCCTGTCCTGTTTTGACTAAGAAAGAAAGTGTCTCCTTTCTAAGTCTTGTGAAAATTGTGGTGATAAGATGTACTTTCTGAAGTAGATGTTTGTTCTAGTTCCCAAGAGGAGATTTTCTTAAGAACACAGTTGAGAAAAAAGAACAAATATCATGGGTATCATATATAAATTACTGAGGGGAATGTAGATTTTTAAATGGTGTAGAGAAATCAGAGAAGGAAAGCAGGACGTGAAGCTGGTGAAGGTGGATGAGTCAAGAATCAGTGTGGCCAATGTTACTTTGCAAATGAACTGAGACCCAAAAAACAGACTAGAAGTCAAGCCAATTTAGCATAGTTAGTCATTATTGTTTAGTCATTTTCCAACCCTTCGTGGCCTGGCCTCATTTAGGGTTTTCTTGGCAAAGAACTGGAACATTTTACCATTTCCTTCTCCAACCCATTTTACAGATGTGGAACTGAAGCCAACAGGGTCAAGTGACTTGTCCAGAGTTACACGGCTAGTTAAGTGTCTGAGGCCACATCAGGACTCGGGTCTTCCTGACTCCAGGCCCAGTGCCAGAGGTCAAAGGACAGAGCTGATAACTTCCCAGACCTCTGTCCCTTCTGAAGCAGCATTCCAAGAAGAGAATTTCAAAACCATTGAATAAAAGCTGACTGAGAAAGATGGAGAGATATGGGATGAAGGAAGTGAATGCTGATGGAGTGGGGAGCTGTACCCCCTGGAGGGAACGGCTTATCAATCCCAGCATCTTTGGGAGATGGAGGCAGGTCTGAAAATGGCACTTCAGCAGAAGGTGACAGCTGAGGCAGGGAGGAAACACAGGCTAACAGATTTCTTCAGGTATTAGGGGAGTCTGAAAACAGCCAGAGCTGACAGTTAGCTGGAGTAAAGAGCAGCCCTGGACCTGGTGGGGAGTGGGCCCAGTGCTAAGGATGGTGGGCATGAGGGAGCCACACATTATAAACAAGGAAACCCCTAAGAGAAGTTACTGGCTGCTCTGCAGAACTGGAGCCAGCAGACCTGTGGAGAAGGAATAAATTTGTGTCCAAAGAAGAACTGGACTCTTAATTGAACACAAGATAGATAATTTTGACTATATTAAGTTTAAAAGTTTTTGTACAAACAAAACCAATGCAGTCAAGATTAGAATGGAAGCAATAAATTGGGAAATCATCTTTACATTTAATGGTTCTGATAAAGGCCTCATTTCTAAAATATATAGAGAACTGTCTCATATTTATAAGAATTCAAGCCACTCTCCAATCGATAAATGGTCAAAGGATATGAACAGACAATTTTCAGATGATGAAATTAAAACTATTTCTAGTCATATGAAAAGGTGCTCCAAATCACTATTGATCAGAGAAATGTCAATTAAGACAATTCTGAGATACCACTACACACCTGTCAGATTGGCCAAAATGACAGGAAAAGATAATGATGAATGTTGGAGGGGACGTGGGAAAACTGGGACACTGATACATTGTTGGTGAAACTGTGAACGGATCCAACCATTCTGGAGAGCAATTTGGAGCTATGCTCAAAAAGTTATCAAACTGTGCATACTCTTTGAACCAGCAGTGTTTCTACTGGGCCTATATCCCAAAGAGATCTTAGAAGAGGGAAAGGGACCCACCTGTGCAAGAATGTTTGTGGCAGCCCTTTTTGTAGTGGCTAGAAACTGGAAACTGAAGGGATGCCCATCAACTGGAGAATGGATGAATAAATTATGGTATATGAATATTATAGAATATTATTGTTCTGTGAGAAACGACCAGCAGGACGATTTCAGAGAGGCCTGGAGAGACTTGCATGAACTGATGCTGAGAGAAATGAGCAGAACCAGGAGATCACTATACACAGCAACAACAATACTATATGATGATCAATTCTGATGGACATGGCTCTCTTCAACAATGAAATGTTTCAAACCACTTCCAATTGTTCAGTGAAGAAAGACACAGACACAGAGAGAGGGATAAGAGATATGGACTACAATATAACATTTTCATGCTCTCTACTGATGTTTGCTTGCATTGTGTTTCCCTTCTTAGATTTTTTTTTTCTTGTAGATCTGACTTTTCTTGCACAGCAAAGTAACTAAAAATATGTATACACATTTTTGATTTGTCAAGTATTTTAACATGATTAACATGTAGTAGACTTCCTGCCATCTAGGGGAGGAGTGGGGACTAGGGGGGAAAGCTTTGCAAGGGCCAATGTTGAAAAATTACCCATACATATGTTTTGCAAATAAAAAGCTTAAAAAAAAAAAAAAAAAAAAGGAACTGGAGCCAGGAGCTGTCTGGGCCCAGGACCCATGGATTCCCTCTATGGGCCTCCATTTGCGTAGCTCCCCTGGGCCCATGTAGTCACCCATGGGTAGAGACTTTAATCACTTAATTCCTAAAGACTTAAGGAGGGGTTTTATTATTTTGTTTTCTCTGTTATTTGACTAAAATATATTTGTTATGAAATAAGTGTTCACATGGCAAGAGTGAGAAAGAACCAATGGACAGCCTACATGCCTTGTTAGTATTCTCACAGAGCAAAGCGAACACAAGCGAAGATTCCTGTATACTGGGTGGATCTGTCCTGGTGGATCTGAGAGCTGTACAAGATGGACAGGCACAAATAAGATATGATCTTGCAGTGGTAGAAAGAGCACCCAAATTGAGGTATCCATCAGCCTGTTGGAACCCTGCTGAATAGGCTACATTGAAGCTTTTTTTTTTTTTTTTTAAACCACCTTCAAAAAGAGACACCAATGGCACTCAAGGATTGCATTTTCTTTCAGAAGTTTCATGTGTGCATATCTTATTTTTCCCAAAACATCTGTCAACTTTTCCAAGTCAAGGATTTTGGTACTTGTATTATCCCTTGGGCTAAACATGTAAGTAGTCAATAAGTTGACTATGCTCAACTGGAATACAATACATTTGTAATACTGTCTTGTACTAAACACCTAAAATGTCTATGTTATATACTCAATCCAACTGACAGGGCAGAATAAATATTTCTTGATCACCCTATTATCCTTTCTCCTAAAATTATTTCATATATATTTTGTATAAACTTATACATATATATATATGAATATAAAATTTGTCTTCCCCATTAGAAAGTAAACTCCTTGAAGGCAGGTTTTGTTTCAGATATGTATATGTGTGTGTGTGTGTGTGTGTGTGTATATATACACATATATATATATATATATATATATATATATATATATATATATATATAAAATTTTGTCTTCCTGATTAGAAGGTAAGCTTCTTGAAGGCAGGCTTTATTTCATTTGTTTTTGAATTCTCAGTGCCTGGCACAAAATAGCCAGTTAGTAAATGCTTACGGATTGAATACACAGTGAAAAAGTACAATGAAGCATCTTTGAAGAGGCCTAAGAAGTCTCTTGGTACTCAAGTATAAAATAAACATTTTAATATCTCCCTGGAAATGACAGTCTAGAACTTTGAAGTGTTGTTCCTGTTTCAGGAAATGTAAGCATCACCAAATAAGTGCAGAACATTTCTCATTTTTGTCTTTTTTTTTTTTTTGCTTATTTCAGTTCCAAGAGCAGTAAAGGTATTCCTAATAGTTTTGAGTACTGAGTTTTGTAAAACAACATAGAAGCATAAATTTCCAAAACCTTATGCATCTGAGGAGTTATCTAGCCCAACAGAGATCTTATTCCAAGAGTCATCAAGCTTAAAGATTAAGGGTAAACTTGCTATCCCTCAAAGCAGTTGATTCTATTTTTGGTCAAATTTAACTGTTAAGAGGTTTTCCATTATATTGAGGCAACAATCTGTCTTCATCAAACTTCTCAGTGGTTTATGGTCTGCTTTTTTTGGTTAAAGCAGAACTGAAGATTGCTATCATATCTATCCTGAGTCTTTCCTTTTCAAAACCCTGAATGGCATGGTTGAGTCTGAGTAACCTCACTATCATTATCAGTCTCCAAAGGGTTTCTGGCTAATATATATTTTCTGTCCATTTAAGAAGGATATCCAAAGACACTATTTCATCATTTCCAACCTGACAATTTTCTTGGATTTCATGATATCCTGAAACTCATCATTCTGCAAAATGAAATCAACTCTAAAATTCACTTCCTCAGCTTATTTCCCACCTTAGCTCATCATTCCCCAAGATTATATCAATATCACAGATCTTCAGTACTCATTAATCCTAGTGGGGTCTTTCTCTCTGATAGGAAACAGACAGTAGAGATTGGGCACCTGAGAGCTTCTCACAGATCCTCAGTTAGAGGAGGGCATTCTGGGAATTCATCTTATCATTTCCCACTTCGCTGCTTTCCTAGATCTCTAGAAGGAAACTCACCATTCTGGAAGATGAAATCAACTTTTAAAACTGGTTTCCTCAGATCATTTCCCATGCTGGCTAGGGGACTTCATCAGGTCCCATGATGGATAAATTCCCTCATTTTGTCCCCCACTGATTTCCAACTTCTTTTTATGTGTTGCCTGCTCTCATTAGATTGTTAGTTCCTTGAGGGCAGGAACAATATTATGTCTGTCTTTGTATCCCCAGAGCTTAGTACAGTGCCTGACATGGAACAGAAGTATAATAAATGTTTAAAGACTACTGACTGACAAAATCAGCTTTTCTGCCATTTCAAATCCAAGTATTTACTGAATGTCTATCATGCACAAGATAATGTGTTTGGGGTGTTACAAGGGATGCAAAGAAGAATAAGACAAGGTCTTTGCCCTCACTCAAAGGGTTTAAAGGCAAGGAGAACTCTCAATAAGGAGTGGATAGTGACTATTCCATAGGAGCTATTCATTTTCTCTCTTCACAATTATTACTGTCAACGCTTTATTTTTCAAGGAGACTAAACATCACGTCTTTGGCTTCATATACCTCTTCTCTCACCTTATACTTACTTTTCCTATTAGACTATTGTTATTAGTGGAAACAAAAGTATTACTCAGTTTTCTGAAATCCACATTAATTCATTTTAAATTCTTTGATAAACCAAAGTATCTTTTGGTAAGTCATCAATTCTGTTTTTCCCAGAAAGTCGGAACTAGCCCCAGAGACAGAAAGTACAGCAAGGAAGATTCTGCATTCATAAGAGATTTTTGTTCAAGTAAGACTAGATGGTGTCTCAAATCATTACCAAACCTTATATTCTATGATTGTCATCTTTAAAGTCTCTAAGCAAAACATAAGCCTGATCTAGAATTTGGTTGGACAAGCTAAGTTCTGGAGTTACAAAGAAAGACATAAGATAATTTCTGTCCTCAAGAAACTAAAATTCTAATGAGAGAAGACAACACATAAAAAAGAACCTGAAAATCAGTGGATGAAGGAAGTTATCCATTATGGGGTGTGATGAAATGCTGATATTAAGGCTGAGGAGACCTTGAAATGTGTTATTGGGAGCTGTGAGGAGTTCTTTTTAGAAGAATTTTTGATACAAGTTATATTTCTGGAAAAACAGGATTAGAAAGTTACTTAGACACATAGGGACAGGCTATATGATCTCCAGAATTCTGTAAGTTTGGATAACATTCAGTTTCAATGGAAAACATTAGTTTTTTTGAAGGTCTTTCTGTGAGCTGATGCCATTTGGCATTTGAGTGCAATTTTAAATTGAATATGCTTAGGGCAGAGCTCATTTAGCCCTCAAGGAGAGAGGTAGCATGGCATAATGCTTGATGCCCCACACTTGGAGTCAGGAAGACCCAAGGTTCAAATCCCCATCCTCATATGCTTCTCAGTCATGTGACTCTAAGGAAGTCATTTATTCTCTCTCTCTTTTTTTTCCAATCTCTCATATAAATAAATAAAACAAGAATAAAGTGGCTCTCAGGCTGAAAATAGATAATGTATGTAAAGTACTTTCTAAGCCTTAAAATGCCATGTAAACATCAAATATTATTATAACCAAAATTTCTAATAATGCAATTTTTCATAACACTTAAATTTACGTATGAGATTGGGGAAAGACATGTGACAGCCAAATATCACACTTCATATTGAAATTGAGGTTCCCAACTGACCATTTCTAAGATTCTTAACAAAATCACTAGGGAAAAAATCCCCACTCTTATTTTAGAAGAATCACTCTGAGGGGGCTACAGATCCTCTCAATAGGCAATAGATCCTATCCATAGTGTTAGTCTTAGAATCTCAGAATTGAAAGGGGATTCAGAGGCCATGCTGTCCAACCTGCAGTTACACAAGAATTCCCTCATACAACACAGAACACAAGGGCTCTCCCAGCCTTTGTGTGATGACCTTTACTGGGGAGGAATTCATAACTTCCCAGATAACCCATTCAACTTTTGAACTGTTCTAAATATTAGGACTTTTTTATTGTGAAAAGTCAAAATCTGCCTTTGTGCAACTTCCACGTGGTTCTGTTCTCTAGGACCAAAGAGGAGCAAGTCCAATCCCTTTTACATGATGGTCCTTTAGGATACTCAAAGAGAACTCACCTCTCGTTACTATTCTCTTTTCTTGGCTAAATGTCCCCAATTTCTTCAACTGATTCTTATATGACCTGAACTAAGGACCTTTATCACCTTGGTTGCCTTTCTCTCGATGTCCTCCAGCTTATTGAGTTGCTTCCCAAAATGTGGTATTCACAGACAATTTGGTCAAAATCTTGCGCTTACCTCCTTGAATTCTTTCACAGTCTTAAAATATAGCCTCTGTTTTTCTAATAGTTCCAGATATTCATCATTTAACTGGTCTCTTCTCATTTTGTTCTCTTGCTTTTTCTTCTCCAACTGTTAAAAATTTTAAGAAAAGATAGTAAAAAAGGATTCTCTGTACCAGGTTCACTAACAATCTTAATTCAAAATTCTAAAAACGCATCACTTGAGAGTTGGAAAGGCCCTAAGAAATCAGATTGCTTGAATGAAAAGAAGTGACTCCCTTTTTTCTCATGGTTCTCAAGACACAATCTAGGATAAATAGATGTTTCTTGCCTCTAACTATCATTTCCAATCCCTACCTCTGCAACCTACCAACCCCTAGTGACCAGTCTTCCTTTGAGATCCACTCTATCCACATATGTCATCCTATCCAGATCTTAGCAGCTAGTATCTACCAGATCATAGGTCATTTCTCCCTTTGCTTAAGGAATTTAGTACCTGGCTCAGTTCTACTCTTTATACCAAAACTTACCCTTTTGCTTATGGACTTCAATGCTGATATCCTCTCATGTACCTTTGCCTACCAATTTATCAATCTTCTCAACTCCATGATGTGTTGTGTACATTCATTCTACTCAAATATACTTGCCTCGGTCTATCTTTCCAACCTCATTATATATCTTTCCTCTTCCTATACTCCACAGGTTCCTGCTAAATGTCTCCAATTTTTTCAAATGAGTTCTTACCTGGTTTGAACTAAAGGCCTTTTTTCACCTTGGTTGCCCCTCTCTTAATATCCTCCAGCTTAATGAGTTGCTTCCCAAAATATGGTACCCACAGACAATTTACTCAAAACCTTGCTCTTACCTCCTTGGATTTGTATTTCCAGTACAATGGCCTTAATTTTTTCAATGAAACATGAAACAAGGTCTTATGCTAAAGAGGAGGAGGGGAAGCATGCAACAGATAGTTTCAGAATAGATTTGGAAAAAGAGTTGTAGAGAGTTTGATAGACAGTTGATCAGGAGAGTGTAAAAAGAATCACATATCAATGAGGACTCATTTGAGATTAAGTAACAGAAATATTTAGGGCTAGCTAGCAGACTGTTCCTCAGACATGACACAGCACCTCCCATCTGTCTGCAGTGGCTATCCCCATGCCTAAAATAGGCTCTCTCGTTACCTACTTCTCAGAGAATCCTTCCCTTCCTTTAAGACATAGTCCAAGTACCATCTTTTATAGGAAGTCTCTCCCTAACTGCTAAGGTTCTTTTTCCTTAAGTTTTATTTATTTTGAACACACACACACACGTAATATACCAATTGTCTTTAGATAGAATGTAAGCTCATTCTTCGGATTTGTATTTCCATTTCCTCAAACAGCACTTGGCACAGAGTAAACACTTGAGAAATGTCTTTTAATTGGTTGCCTTCACTTAATTTTCCAGTCCTTTCCCGGCTTTCTCAATTATCGTCTCTGCTCTAGATTCCCTTTCCTCTCTTCAAAGCTTGATCCTTTAGTTAGCTAGTTCCACTTTATCCTGGCCTCTACCCGAGCCTCTTAACCTTATGTCCTATCATCCTTCATCCTTTCCCAATCCAGAGCTCTGAAACACTCCTCCCACCTGACTTCTCTTCTCCTACACCACTGAATATTTCTAGGAAAAGTTTTAACTGTAGTCTGGGCTCCCTAAAAATTTGTTATCTAATGGATCCATCTAATTGATGCTATTCTTTTTATGCTTTCCTGATCAACTATCAAACTCTCCAGAACTGCTCTTCCAAACCTATTCTCAAACCATGTATGACATGCACTCCCTACCCCCCCCCCCCCCCCCCGAGCATAGGCCCTTGCTTCATACTTTATTGAAAAAAAATAAAGGACATCCGCCTGCAGCAATCTATCCTTGAAATTATCTCGGGATCAACCTTGACTCTCTCCTACTTTGCCCTTCTATTTAATGAGAAGGTGTTTTTTTTTCCTTGCTAAGATCAATCCTTTTAGAGCTTAGTCTCATTTCCTCCTGTCTCTTGGAGGAGCTTGCCCCTATCAATCAATTCCACTTCTTCTAATGTCTAACTAGACTCTTCCCTGTTGCTTATAAACATGACTTTATTCACTGACCCTTTCCCTGCTACCTATAAACATGTCTAAGTCTTTTCTATCTTTAAAAAGCCTGTAATTAAACTTTTCATATTCAAGAATCATATTTCCTTTCAGAGGCAATGGGCATAGATAACTTTTTCTAGGAACTTGCCTCTGAAAGGAAATATCGATAATTGCCTACATTTTACTATCTAGGGATGGGAACCTGTGGTAGCCAAGGTAGATTTACTTTATCTTTTTAAAAATACAGATAAAATGAAATTTTATACTGATTTTTAAGGCAAAATCCACTGACAGCATAAGTAGTTATTGCAGGTTTATTTTTAATAGGCCCACAAGAAAAAGATTAGCTAGGTATTATCTGAAAGAAACAGGTAGTTATGAGTCAGTGTTCCACAAACTTGGTGAGCCTATTTCACAAATGATAAAATACGACAATGTCTATGGTAGTCAGTGTTAACTACATTAACATGTAGATATAATTAATCTACATCCTAATCCACAGGTAGGATAGGTCTGAGATAAACTGTGAAGCAGGTAGTGACTATTTCTTTCTACTCCTTTTCCATCCTGGGGCTCATTAACCTTCTGAGGACCGACAGTATGTTAATTGATTATTTCTTGGTTATAATTATAATTTAGTAGAAGTTCCCAAAACGCTTTCAAGATCCAATAATTTCTAATGTTAGAATTTCAGGCATTATGACATTTCAATGGGGGAGCTACTTTGGGCCAAAGGGCTTTCCCAGTACTCCTCAAATCACACCACATAATGAAGGCCCAACTTCACCAGTTGGCTCTGCCCATGGAGGAATCTGGAAAAAGAGCTCCAATTCTTTCTGGAGAGATGGGGTGTCACTGGAGGGCTTATTCATGCAGTATATTCATTGGACCTTCTCTATTAGAGGAATGAGTGGTATCCTAATCTATAATTATAATTTTATCACAATTATAACGCTATTCACTTATTTATTATAAAGGTGAATTGCTCCTCTTGAGTGATTTTTTTTTCTTCTTACAAATGAAGTTTCAAGTGTAGAGGGAGAAGAGAAACCCAGCTGACCTTCATCCGATTTTGTTTAATTCCATCTACAATCTGTTCCATCTGTCGCAAAAACTGGTCACGGGCAGCAGAGGAGGCCATTGCTCTGGAAGAAAAGCCATTTGATGTTATTCTGGGAGATCCCTTGGGACTCAAGTCACTAGATCAAAACTGATAATTTGAGAGTAACATTAACTCTTTCCTGGAGGGATACCAGTGGAGATTTCAAGTCCCTGAGAAACGAATACACTAGAAGCAGTTTGTGTGGTACAGAGAAAGGAGTGCTGGAAATCAAGTTAGGAAGACCTGCAATCAAATCCTGCCTGTCTCTGACACTTACTGGCTGTGTGATTGGGAAATTCATTTAACTTTCTTAGTCTGTTTTTCATCTGTAAAAGGGGGATAATAATGATACTCATATTACAGTGCTGTTGTGAGGATCTAAAGAGATGATACATGTGAATTGCTAAGTGCTATCTATATTAATGCTAGCCAATATTATTACAATTACACATTATCTTTGTTTAAGTATTCTTCTCCTTCCACTTTTCTTAAATGCTGGGTATTTAAAAAAAGTAATAGTTTTTCATCTAATTTATTTTTTAAATTATTAAATAACTTTTTTTAAGAAGTAAAAAGAATTTTGGAACTGAAGTTCTTGGTTTTTTATGATTTTGAGATATGCCAAGAAAATTGGAAAAAGAAGGTAAACAAATGAGTAAGAGAAAACAGAATTGAGGGGCAGCTAGGTGGCGGGGCAGCTAGGTGGCGCAGTGGATAGAGCACCAGCCCTGAAGTCAGGAGGACCTGAATTCAAATCTGGTCTCAGACACTTAACATTTCCTAGCTGTGTGACTCTGGGCAAGTCACTTAACCCCAATTGCCTCAGCAAAAAAAAAAAAAAAAGAGAGAGAGAGAGAGAAAACAGAATTGAAAAATAATTATAATGTACAATTCTATCCTTAGAGAACACATGAGGTATTACACCCCTTTTAAATTTAAACCATGGATGGAGGAGCCAAGTGTACAGAAATGACTCTAATGTGAAAACTAAGAAAAATAATATCCAGGATTTAGTTAAAGAACAACAATAATAAAAGGAACAAAGAATTAAAAATGTTAGTTACCCAGATGATGGATGGACCATATTACCAAAAATTGTGGTTTTGACATTGAGCTGGCTAGGCAGAACTAGTGAGGGATAAAAGATGGTGCTAAGTGTTAAACAAGTACCTAGTGAATGTGAAAAGACTTAAAAGAAATAATTCTTTTCTCTGGAAGATTTATGTGAAAATATGGAAGAGAATCACACTAGATGAGAAGGCAAGGTTAGTTTGTTAGTACAAATATTGAAAGTTTTGCCCAAATTAAAGAGATCACAGATACATTTTCAAATAAAAATTCTCAAATGTTTATTGATTTAAAAAGATTCACCAAAAAAAAAATCTTTTAAATAGCAAGATTACGAGTACATTTCAAAGAGGATTTGATTTATAAATAATTTATTACAGGAACAAACCAACTATATAAATCAAGATATATTTATACTCAGCAGCAAGCAGGGACTGCTTCTCTAAGAATGGCATCCTCCCCTACATCCTCAGTGGATTATGTATACTTTTTAAAAGCTACATTATTTTATTCCATCCACAATACAAAGATAGTTAATTTCAAAGTACAGTGTACAGCATTTTATTGGAAGGGAAAACCAAGTGGTAATATTTACTTACTGTTGGAAGTTTTCATGAATTGAATTCAGCAAAGAAATCTGGGGAAGAAAAATTCTGTAAGCAGAAGGTTAACTGATTTTGAATCTGAAGGTGAACTGATTTCAATGTTAGGAAGCCTACTTTTATTCAACATTGCTAGGAAGTTCATGCCTTGCTTATTATGCTCACTAAGGGACAGACATTTTCCAACTAAGATGTCCCCAAGAAATTACCTTATCACTCTTATATATGGAACTTCCTATTTTAAAAAGATGCATTTTAAAAGGGATTTTCTATTTATATAAAAGAAAAAAATCATAACAGAAAAGACAATTCACAAGTGTAGAAGTAATCATTTACCAAAGGAAATCTGAATCCCAGGGTCAAACAAGGCAGAAACTTGTTTAAAATCAATGCCATCTGGGTGGCACTGCCACCACTGTTCATTCTAATATACGATATTTTCAATTGCTGGGAACCTATCAGTGGTTCGGTCATATGGAAAGCAAGAAGAATGTGTGCAGCCACAAGATTTCTTTTTTCTTTTTCACAGTTGTCTTCTTGCCAAATCCAATTCAGCGCGATCCTTCATGGGTCATTTTTGGATTCATTACTAGTGTGCTACCTCAGAGAAACTACTCCAGACCCATCCAGGAAGAAATTCCAAGGTTCTAAATTCTAAACTACCAGATCAAGAAAGATGCTGGGTGAATAGTCAGCACCTTGGTTCTAGTCCTGACACTAGAGGCTTTGTGGCCCCTAGTAAACTACTTCCCCTCTCTGATTTAAAGATTTACTAGCTACAAATGAGAATGAGAATCCCTTGCTCTCCCTACCTCATGCACAAAACATGGGTATAATTCAACACAGTTTAAAATAGAAATTTAAAGTGGTTTCACCATAAAAAGTTTCAAAAATAAAATATTTACAGACATGAAAATAACTTGAAAATACAAAAAAGCACTATATAAATGCAAATAATTTTGATTATAGAATTAGTAGGAGAGTGATTGGAACTAGTACTTTAATTTCAACTCCTAAAGGAGTTGAAATATTGTTGTTCAATGTAGGCTGGCACCTTCTTTCCAAGTTAAAATCTCAGAATATTGCCCAGAGAACTGAAAAGTTAAATAGATAGCATTAGTAACATTAAATATTAAAGGGGAAGAAAAATATAACTTCTGGTAAAATGACTAGATCAAGAAGAATTCATGAACAATAAAGTGCTTTGAGTATGGGATATTCCAGAGTTCACGATGATCTCCCCAAAGCAGCCAAAACAAATTCCCAAGAACACTGGGGTGCAGGACAGACCCCTAATGTTCAACCCACATCCTTCTTGTCCCCTTCTACTTCTGGCTTAAAATGAACATAACAGAAAGTGATAGTAAACATTATTTAAAAATAAATGTAAAAAGTTCAATCAACAGGAGTCACAAATACAGATAATGATAATCAACAGAGATAGAGATTCAGAAATAGGTGACAAAGTGTTTGTGGTAATGCTTCCTATAAATTTCTAACACTCATCTTATAGGATGATAGTTAGAAAGGACATCAAAAGCCAGCCAGTTCAAATCCCTAATTATACATATCAAGAAACTATCTCAGAGAGGTTACATGACTTGCCAATGTCATACAGGTAGTAAGTAGAAAAGCCAGTATTTGATTCCAAGTCCTCTGGAAACGAGATACCTCTTGTTTAGAACGGACTAAATGTGAACATAAACTAAATAAATTTATTTCCCTCATTCTATCCTATGGCCAGACAATATCAAATCACTGAGAATGATTCTTGATACTTGTTGGTCTATCACATAATAGGCACTTTATAAATACTCCCTGATTGAGTGATTCACAACTTGAACACTGAACCAAAATGTCCCTACTTCAATAATGTGATTTTCTTGACATTTTATAAAGCCTTGATCAGAAATATTTGGTAAGAAATCTCAAATGTTTCAAATAGCTAAAAGAAGATATTGAGAAGATGGGGAAAAATACATGAGCTATTATTTCACATGCAGAATATACATTCCAATGTTTTGTAGAGAAGAACCTAACCACTGCTTAATCATCACATGGATATAGTTATAAACTCATCCATTTTGCAGGAATTAAGTGTTCATAACGCTGAAGGGGGAGAATTTAGGTTTAAATGACAAAGAAGCTTCTGGTGAAAACAAAACCCCAATGACATCTTTAAACAGCTCCAAGAATTCTACAAATGTATGGTCTTAATTGAGTCTAATTGATCACAGTACTGACTAATATGGCAACAAACTGGGCAAAGGGAAGGACAAAACAAAACACCATAAATAGCCTCTATATTAATGCTCTTTGCTAGTTCTTTACCACAAGCTGCTATTAGCAGAACCCAGAGGCCCTTTGTGGAAATGTGGAAAACTTCTCTGGTTCAGTCTCTTCATCTGAAAAACTGGTTGAATTAAATTATCTTGAAAGTGGTCCACTGATTCCATGAAGCTAGGCTTGAGGGAAGAACTGCTATGGGGATGATGCAAAAAGGAGAGATGAGAGCATGATACCCCAAAAGGCTTCCTGAAGGTGACTGTCAAACCAGTTTTTTATAGGAGATGATAAAAATACAGAATAGTAGAGCTGTGAAAGAAGGGTCCTCTTGGTATATAGCAAATTAAATATTTTAATTTCTTTACAGAGAACCTATAAATCCAGGATTTGATCTGCACAATAAAGATTAACTATGTTTTCATAAACATAATGATTCTAAAATGAAGTATTTACAAATGTGTTCCATACACTACAAGTGTTCAGTTAGGATTTTTAAATTAGACTCTTGTCAAGTCATTTAATCTTACTTGGCCTCAGTTTCCTTATATTTTTTTAAATGGAGTTGGGGGCTGGGATGTATAGGTGACTTATGGCTTCAAAGGTCATATTTTTTCTTCTCTCTAAATTCAAATTCAATAATATATTTTAAAAGTGCAGGGCACTGTGCTAGGAACATTATTATCCCCAATTACATAACTAGTAATAAAGCAAAAAGTTGACAAGGTATTATTATGTATCAAGACTTTCTCTGCAGCGAAAAGCAATTTCCATGAAAAACTCTTGATATTTCAGAGAAGTGTTGTTTTTCTTCCATGGCACAAATTTTTTTCCTTTAGATCTCTTTGTCCTCTCTGACTTCATCTAATAGTTTTCCTCTGTTTCAATGGACTAAATTAGGATACTCACTGTTATAAGTCGTATCGAAATCCTGGGGTCTTCTACAAACTTAATAACTGCACAAAACTCACTCCCTTTTTCCTTGGTGACCCTTCACTCAATCAGTCCAAAATTTAATTTAGCTTAGAATTAAAGATTTTTAAAGGTATTTTCAAATCATTTTACAAATGGAAACAGATTAATTGAGAAGTGGTTTATCCAGTTCACAAAGATAGTGGCAGATGAAAGACTGGAACATGGGTGTTCTTAAGAACATTATGAAAGTGTTCTTAAGTTACAGCATTTGTGAAGCTATGATCTCTCCAAGGGCAGGGCTGAGTCCCTCTTTATATAAGGCCTGATGTTCCCTTGTACACATGAGTAAAAGGTGAGAAATAAACTAAAGGCTAAAAGGTTTCACATGGAATATTCCTGAAGCAATTTTGAAGTTATTTTCTCCACTTTGTCTTCTCATCCATCTACTCTGAATCTTGAATGCATATATATGTGTATGATTACAGATGTTTGTATGTATGTGTGAGAGAAAGAGAGACTCATACAGACAGAACATCTGTAGATTCCCAGGGAGTATTCTAAGCATAAAACTCATTTCTGATCTGTGTGTGTGTATATGTGTGTGTATGTATGTGTATGTGTGTGTGTATGTGCGCGCGTGCGCATGCGCGCATGAGCCATTTAAACTGTGTTCCTGCTTCTAGCATTAATTGGTTATTTAATTATCACTCTCCCTTGGATTAAATTTCTTACCTCTTTTTCCAAATAAACCTTCTTATCATCCAGTGTGTTATATAGAGTGAAAAACTGCTTGGTTTCTTTGTGGGTTGCTGACACTGCATGAAATAAACAAACAAACAAAAAAATCAGTGAACTATAAAAAAAAAATGCTTCCTGGAAGCCAATTTTTTTTTCTTCCCATTAATCTGAAAGGTATACGCTATAAAACTGGAGATTATTCTGTGTTTATGACAATTTGTCATTAGGACCAAAGTTATGGGCCCCACAAGAAAAACAGTCTATGGTGATCATTTATGTGACTCTGTGAATAAAGTCAATATTCTCAGTTACATGAAATGTCAGACCAATGGGCTGCCATCTGAGCATCCTGACTGCATACCGAACACATTAAAGATGTTCATGGCTTCTTATGACAAGAGTTTCTAGTCATCAATAATCATCAAATGAAGTCCCACAGAAAAGGGGCAAAAGGCATACTGAATTCAGCAGATGATAAATATCCAGGCAGGGAAAAAGTAACTAAAAAGTATAAGAATGAAGGGGAATCCCTTCTTGGAGACCAGAGTGCAACCCAGCTGCAGCTGTGATCCTGATTGAGAAGCCTCCCAGCAGGAGATCAAAGGTACAGGTGGTGAAATAGAAATCATCGAGATTTAGCTTAGAACTGGAGGTGACTAGGTAGTAACATCTTAATAGCTTCCTTGCTCCCTGAGCATTGCTTCCTCTTCCTTTTCTTACGCCTAATCATCTTATTTTCTCCTTCCATCTTTCTCCTCTCTTTCTCCTTGCCTTCCCTCCTGCTGAAGCCCAGCTGGCTGAGCCCAGTTTTCTGCATCACTATGGAGAACATCAGCACCAGCATCATGATTAAGGTGATGAGCCAGGCTTATTGGACTTATTTTGCATCCCTAAAAATTATGCTCAAGATCTGAAAAAAGGACCTCATTCCTCATGGACTAAATCTGGACAGGTCTGAATGTCTAGAATGAGATGTGATGAAGGAGATTGGAGACTACCACATGGTTGTCCTCTGTGTCCTCAAGGGTGGCTGTACAAAATTTTTGCTGATTTGCTGGATTATATCAAGGCACTGAACAAGAATAGTGATCAATTCCTATAACTGTAGATTTTATCAGAATGAAAAGCTATTATAATGACGAGTCAACAGGAGACATAAAAGTGGGAAGGAGAGATGATCTCTCCATCCTAACTGGAAAGAATGTCCTGATTGTTGAAGATATAATTGACACAGGGAAAACTATGCAGACTTTGCTTTCCCTGGTCAAGCAGTATAAACCAAAGTGGTAAAAGTAGCCAGCTTGCTGGTGAAAAGGACCCCTGGAAGTATGGGATACAGACCCAACTTTGTTGGATTTGAAATTCCAGACAAATTTGTGATTGGTATGCCCTGGACTACAATGAATACTTCAGGGACTTAAATCGTGTCTGTGCCATCAGTGGGACTGACAAGTACAAAGCATGAGTTCCAGTTGGTGCGCAGAGAAGCTTTGAAACATAATTTGGAAACCTATCAGATTCATCTCTGGACCCTTAGTTCAATTTATCTATTTCCATACCATAATTATATGCTTATTAGAACTTTTTTATAGAGATTGCATTTTATCTGTTTTATATCAGAGTGGTGTTAAACAGTTGATACAGTTTTGAATGTTTCATTTGCCCTACAAAAACCTAAAGAAAACATCACTTTCCCTGGGTGGGTTGTATTGCTTAACTTGCTTAAATTACTGAACTGAGATACTTAAAGTAGTGTGAACATAAGAGATATCTAAAGAAGATAGAATGATTTTTTAAATGAGTAATTAATTATATATATTAATGGAACTGCAGATAATTGACTGAATGTCAAAGAGAGGACAATCTGATTCAATATTTGTTCCAGTTCTATTCAGAATACAAGAGGTTTGATTATTTTCTGATACCCTTAATTATCTGAGTTATATTATGATTTCAAGACCTTTCTAATGCTGCATTAACATGAAAGCAAAGAATTAATTTTATTGAGATGAACAAGAGAAAGAAAAGTAAAAAATAAAATAAAAGTTCACTGAATTTTGTTCCAATCTTACAAAAAAAGTGAAGAGGTAAAGTGTTTATGTGGGGTGAATATGATTAAAAGTTGGGGAGCTACTATATTAATCCTGCCTATCTGAGATTCTTTGATTCTAAGGAGGCACAGTTCTGCTCAAAATAAAGATGGGAAAAAAATCTTTCCTTAAAAAGAATTTCAGACAGTGCTCCCTGAAAATGGAATGGGTTGATGCATGAAATCATTATAGAATTATTAAAGTAGATGTTGACTGTGTACCTGTAGGGGATGTTATAGAAGGGAATTAAAGAAGAGGCAATATGATTGACTAAATGATGTGAGGTTCTTCACAACTTATATAAAGGGCCTCTGATTAGCCACAATTCCAGTGAGCTCCTAATGAAAGGTGCTCTCCACCTCCAGTCAGAGAGGTAAAAGATTCAAAAGTACAGACTGAGACACGGATTTTTTTGGTTTTGCTTTCTCAATGAGAATGGTAAGAGTAGAAAGGGAAAAAGACATATTTTTGTGACAAAGTAAATTTAAACTTTAAAAAAGATTTTATGAAGTACATGGACCCACATGCTAAGGTTGTTGCTCTCTTATATACATCTTCTATTAGCAAATGGCAAAAAAGTCAAGTTTTCTTGTTTCCCCAAAATGTACTAGTTTGAGTTGAGCCAACAGAGAAAGGCAAGACAGTAATGCAGAAAGAATCCTACAGTAGAGTTCAAATTACCTGGGTTCAAATTCTGGCCCTTATTTTTACTAGCTGTATGAATGTGAGCAAGTAGCTTCAATTCTTTCCTTCTCAATTTCTTTATCTACCAAAAAATGGTATGACAAAAATATTTGCATTACCCCTAGGATTGTTTGGAGAAAAGTACTTTGTAAACTTTTAAAGTGAATCTAAATGTGAGTTGTTATTATTGCTTAAAAAGAAATTTTGATGCCTTTTAAGTACAGTTCAAAAAAAGAAAAATGATGAAAGGAGAATAGACTATGTTACAAGGAGACCTCGAGCTTGGGACCACAACATTTAGAATACACACACTGCTGAAATGAAATAAAGAGGAAATAATAAAAACAACGAATAGAATATAAAAACTCTTGTTTCCCCATGTGGAAACACCTGCCTTTTTGGCAAAAATTACAAGTCCTCTCCAGTCACCTAAGAAGCTGTAAACACATCATGAAAAAGTCATCCCTTCTGCAGGAGGTCATTAACCACTGTCAGCATTTATATGAGCATGGGACTATGGGGCTCATATCAAGAAGTTATATATGAAAGGATTATATAAGCCTCTCAGTTGATGAAAAAGTTGGGAGAGAAGAGTAAGAAGGGTAGGAGGAGAAGAAGAGGGAGAAAGATCAAAAAGGATTGAGGTGACATTGTCAAAGTGTTTTTGGTAAGAAACAGCTGGCCAAGGCTGAGGCTGGCCTGGTGGGGGCTGTTTCCAGTTTAGTGTCTAGGGCAGTTCCAGACCTAACATGCACGGAGAGAATGTGATGCCATTTTTAAAAAGAAGTCTTCCCTGATCCATCCAGTCAATAGCAACATTCCCCATGCAGGTCTCTCAGTGTTTTATCTGCCCTTTAACAAATGCTTCAGAGAAAAAAGAGACAACTAAGTAGTGCAGTGGAGTCAGAGAGACTGGAATTTAAATCCAGCCTCAGATACTTCCTAGCTCCTGTATGACTATGAGCAAATCATTTAATCTGTTTGCCTCAGTTTCCTTAACTGTGAAATGGAGATAGAAATACCTTTATCACAGGGTGGTTGTGAGGATCAAGTAAGATAATAACTATCAAGTGCTTAGCACAGTGCCTGATTCACAGTAGATGCTAAATAAATGCTTATTTCATTTCCCTATGCATTTATCATGAATCATTGCATATGAATTGTTAAGTCTCAATAATATGTAATTTTTATGTTCTGGGGAACCACGAATTGATCCTAAGGCATAACTGAATCAATTCAATGATGGCCTGAATTATAAAAGGTTCTTACTGTAAGGCTAACCTTACTTAACATGTAGTATTCTTCACAAACAAGAGGGATCTCTGCTGTATAATCAGGTCAATATATTCAACATCTGCTCTTTTCCATGCATGCAAAAGACTAGAAGGTGCTCAGATTACGGTGGTCCTACAAAGAGCATTAGTCACCTTCAGTATTGTTAACAAATAATGATTATAATTTAGACCATGGATGCAAAACAATCTTATTACATCATAATATAATATAAAGAGTATGGAACCACCAGGAGTCAGAAAACTAGGGTTCATTCTAGATTTGGTTCTTTTACTCATTACCTATGGAAATTTTGAAAAACCACTTAAACTCTTTGGTGTTTCAATATTATTATCTAGAAAATGGTGGTGGTGATGGTGACAGTGAGAATAGTAGTAAAAACAATAATAACATTTGCCCTAGCTAGCTCATGATGTGAAGCTTTCATCAGCAACATTTATTTCTGAAGGGTCTTTATACTAGGTTATCACATAAATGATTCACCCTTTTAGAGCACTACTAACACTGATAGGCTTAGAAGGAAAGAACCTCTCCAGATCGCGCCGGAGTCATATTTCTTCATTTTTCCCCACAAAGATTAAGTGCCTGCCCCAACACGTTGGTAAAACATCCATATCTCCTTCTTTTTAGGAACTCTCAGTTTAATTCACAACAGATATGAACCAATGTAAAACTAAAAAAAAAAGCATGAGATGCAAACTAAACATTGGACAAGTATAAGACGTAAACAATATTTTTGTCAAAGGCAATAGTGATTATCATTCAACAAATTAGCAAAACAAAATTTCTATGCCACAGCATTCCAAAATTATAATTCTATGCAGATATTTTGTATCAATGGGGTCCCAGAAATCATCTGCAGGTGATACTCAATCTTTGGGTAGTTACTAGTTTTCTTCTAATACAATGCAAACTCTTCAAAGTCAAGGACTATTTCCTTTTTTTTTTTGTATCCTCAGCACCTAACACAGTGGCTGGTACATAACAGGTTTTTAATGATTTCTTCAGTATTGGTTAAGGTTTCCCCTGCCACCTTATGTAAATATATACCAGCTGAAACTCAGGTTTAACTAAATGGAACAAGTGTAGTTATGACCATGATCCAAATTTTGGAAATGAACTTTACTAAATCTTCCTTGCAAATATCTGTGAATATTCTTAGGCCCCAGCAAACTACTGATTATGCCCATATTCTACATTTCCTCCTCCCATTTTAGTCAGTAACAGATATGCAAGTTTCAGGTATTTATAAGTTTCACAGCAGAGTGTATGTGTGTCTTTTCCAATGAGACTACAAACTCTTTAACGGGAGGGATCAAGCCTTGGTTCCTGATTGGCCATTCCTCCTCCCTCCTTACAAGACCAGACGTAGACCTTGGACAGAGCTCTGTGAGCTATAGCAACAAGCCTGCTGTATGTACACGGATGTTGCTGGCTGCTCAAGATAAGGTCTGGTCCCAGAGCCCAATACCAAGAGCTCAATTAGAAGAAAAGACTCTGTCAATAGAGAACGCCAAGGCATTGTTATTTGGATTTATGGCCCACTCCACGGGGAGGCTACACAGAATGTGCGCAAAGTGAGCCTGAATATGATTAAATGAAATCCTTACCCAGGATGGCATTAGAAGAATTGGCTGTGATTCATGCACCAACGTTTAAAAACACGATGAAGCCCTCCCTCCCTTCCATTATGCCGAGCCTTGGGAGTACATTCTTGGTCGATACACCTACCCTGACTGTAGAGTTCAATAAATCTCTTCTGATACTGTGTTAACTCAGCTCTGCTGGGTACTTCATCAATCTTACGCTGCAAAATTGCTATTTCTCGGTTTCTTCGGGCCTAAAGGCAAGGGAGGAAAAACACCATTTAGTAATTGGTCTTACGTGACCTATAGAATGTCAGAGCAAAGTACTGCTGAAGCCCGTTAAGGGCACTCTACTAGCACCTTCATAGATAATATGTTACACTGTGTGACAAGCTGATGAACCTCAAAGTGGGCTCTGGCTTCTGACTTCGATCCAACAGACCACTTGTATTCCCACATGAGGATCTGGCCCAAGTCCAGTTTCACAAGGTTAGAGGAAGCTGGGGTGATAGTTTCCTCCTAGAGGCCATAATAGAACACACACATGTACACATGTAAATATATGGATGCCATAGTAGGGAGGGCAAGCAGAAGGTGACTAGAGAAAATGTCAAAGTCTGTGTGTGAAAGGCAGGTTCCATCTGATTTCACACTATAATCATTCCTGCATTCTACATTTCCAACCACATTGGTCATCATCTTGTTATAGTCTGAACTGGACATTTCATTTCCCACTGCTGGGGCTTTGCACAGATTTCCTCTCATGCCTAGAATGAGCTTCCTTCTTTTTTAGAATCCCAAATTTCCTTCAAGGTCTGTTTATTTGACAGCTGCTATGGGAATCCTCTTCTGACTCCCCTGGTTGTTTGTGATCTATCCCTCCTCAAAGTATAAGCATCCTACTCAACTATTATATATTCAGTCCATGAATATTTAATTTTACATTTGTAAACTCCTTTAGGATGGAGATTATTTTTTGTTGTGTTCATATTCATATTCCTGTTGTTCAGTATGGTGTCTTGAACATAGGGGGTAGTTAATAAAGGTTGCTGGATTGAACAATATATATAAGGAGCTATATATGTGTGTCTGCTATTATTATTTTATTTAAGCTCTCTCAAGTCCAAAAGAAAAAGTAAAATTTTTTTGGTCTGGCCTTTAAGACTTACAATGTACCTTTCCAGGTTTGTCTTCTTTTCATCAGCTTTTTGCTTCTAGTCAAATATTATTTTGGCTCTGCATGTTTACTCATATCTCTTGCTCTGCTTGAAATTCCCCTCCATTACTCTCCTTGTCCAAATTAATATTATATATGCCTTAAAGCTCAAGTCAGTCATTCAGTCAAAGCAGCATTTGTTAAATATCCACTATGTTCCAAGCACTGTGGGCTAAGTGCTTCTTACCATCTCATTCCAAATCTTCTTCCTCTTCTGGACTCATATCACATTTAATGTCTATAGCACTCATCTGGCACATATTGGATACTTCAAGCATAATGAATACTGTTATGTGTTGTCTCTTTATACACATGTTTTCCTTTACCAACTATGTCTTAAGGGCAGGAATCATGTCTTACTTTTTAAAATTTTAATTTCTGGCATCTTAATAGTATCTACCATAGTGAATATACCTCTTAGAACAGGAAGGAATAAATGAGACAAATATTTCTTAACCTTTTCAGAGTTCCATTGATTTTTTTCCCTTTGTTTTTTCAACTTACACAGCTGCTACTCTCTACTTCCCCTAACATAAGTTCTATATGACATATAAGAAAGTCAGCATAGCCACATGAGTCAGCCCTAAAAATCATACAGAATTCTGTCTCTGAAAAGTGTCATAAAAGGACAGGGTGAGAGAGGGCAATGTTATCAACTTTACATGGTTAGAAATGTAACCCAAATATCTTTAAAATAAGTCATTTATCATCCATAAATTTATCTAAGCCTCTGTTTAGTTATACTTTCATTCTGTGTCACCACTTGCAGTAATCAGTGTGTGGGTACTTTCATTTATTTTTCCTAAAATTATCACTTTTAAATTTCAAAGGGAGCTCTGGTTCTAATATCCCAGAATGTGATGAAGTCTGAATTCATTCAATCCACATCCTCCATTATTTTCTACCTCTTGATCATCTCTCCTGTTATTTCTAGACTCAAGTGGCCTGCTTTTTGTTTTAAATTAAAGTGCATTTAGGGTTAGAAACTGATCCTTTTCAGTGACCAACTAGGATTCCAGAAGGCCAACTCTACCCAATTTTTGACAGAGAAATGAAAGATTCAACATGTATAAGACACATTTTTCAGCAAGGTCAATAAATGAATTAGTTTTTCTTTTTTTTTTGTAAGTAGGGAAAGAAGGTGGGACAGAGGGAAAGTGCTTATTAATTTGAAAAAGAAATCAAGGAATGGGGCAGATGATTTTGGGAAACTCAGAAAACGAAATGCTACAGAGGGGTTTTAAACCATGGAACTATGAATTTTTTTTTGTTTGTTTTTACTACTTAGATAACTGTACTTCAATATAATTAATTTCCTTTGAAATCCTATGTGTTTTAAGCATTTAAAAACCTTAATCGAAAAAAAGGGTTCATAGACTTCATTGACCAGATTGCCAAAGGGATCCATAAAACAAGAGGATAAAATCCTATTCTACAACAATTTAGAACCCTTAACAGTTTGGTGTTCAATCTACTCTCTAATTCCATTTAGAATTTTTTGTGGAGTATGGTATAAGAATTTTTTTTAATCAAATAGGAAGTTTTTCTCTGGCCAGTTATGTTTTACACTCTCTCAAACATTGAGTTATTGAGCCCTATTATTTCTGAATCTCCTTCTGGCACAAGATACATGCCATAAAACTTTTTTTTTTTAAACTTACACACCACTATGTGACTCCAGATATAAACTGATAAGTTTAAAATATAGCAGTCTTCTCTACAGGAGTTATCCAATTCTTAAATAATGTGATTTTCTAATTTCAGCACAGGAAATCATATCTAGTCAATATTTTTCTACTTACCAGTAACAGACGGATTTTCTGAAGCTTTTCTTTCTCAGTTTTATGCTGTTGTTCTATAATTCTGGTGGGTTCCTAAAATGGAAAAATTCAATGGTAATTTAGGGAGAAATAATTTCCACTTAGGAAAAAAGATATTTTAAGAAATACATTACAACATTTGATGAAATGTGGCTTTCTTTGAAAAAAGATTAATAAAATTTAGGAGAAAACAGAAGGTGTCTTAGCACACAGAACTGAAAAGGAAATAATGGGACTTGAGTTTTAAGATTGAGTAGGGTGGACTGGTGGTCATTTGTCACTAAATCTAGGTTAGTTAACTCTCTTTTAGAGTCTAGAACTAATGAGACTAAGACTTTGGGTTTTATTACTGGGTGGTCCAGCTGTTTTATTGCACAACTACCAACTTACACATTTTCTTAAGACAAAACTCCTGGCACATAAGGAAGAGACATGTTCTCCTTATGTTAGGAAACTACTCTTAATTTCCTGTGGCTTTAAATTAGTATTAGACTTCAGACTCTCATTGTCATAGCCTATACCTTAAACTCCAGACAAATTCTTTTTAAATATAAGCTACTGCTACATACTAAACTGCTAACAAAACAACTAAAGTTTACTTGCTGTACTTTACTGATCACTGGTAAATAAGATAGCATATTTAAATAAAACACTTAGTACTGCTACCTATGGAGCTAATGTTACAAAACCCAACACTGTTACTGAAGAAAGAAATCAAAAGATATGTTGGAGAATGGTGGATTTTGATTTATGAACATCTATACACCAAATCTGTAACACAGTTATTAACTATTCCAAAGGGTAAGTACGAGAATATGGCATGAGAAAAAACAATGAAATACAAGTTCAAGAAACATAGATTCTAATACCAGCTCTTTCACTACGTAGTGACCTAAGTGACATTTCCCATCTTTGAGCCTCAGTCTTCATATCCAAAAAAATGAGGTGGTAGGCCTAAATGAAGTACCTTTCTAAGATTCTGTCCACCTTGAATAATGTGGCTGTTCTTATATTTGCAAACAAGCCTCCTCAGGGAACAAGAAACTTTTATTTATTTACAAAGAAGGAAAAACAAATCAGAGAAAGATCACTAGAGCTGTTTGTAAGAAAGAAATCAAAATATATTTTAGTCTCCACATCCCCAAGAAATCTTTTGGGTTAAGATTACTATCATGACCAGAAAGTCTTTTAGATGTTACATTTCTCTGCTTGGGGTTAGACCTGTTAAGAATTGAAGCGAACTCTATTCTTAGATTCTCTCACATCATCTACTGGGAAGGGAAGAGTCTAACTATGATAGCAGGTTATTCTGAATGTCATGTGGCTTGGATCAGATATCAGAATTCAGACTGTTCTCCAGGCTCTAGTGAGATGTCCTTCACTGCTGGTGAACCCAGGGAAATCACAGTATGGTTTCTTCACCACTCTCTGGTAAACAGCTGAATGCAAATTTAAATTCTTTTTTGTTTTCTCACAAAACAGTTTGCCATCTCTAGAGAAATGTTTTTGTAACTGTGAGATGCTATGTTCTGTAGTATTACAAGAAAATTCTAAAGTGGATGAAACAAATAGCAGACATCAGATACTCCCATAGCATTCCTTTCTTCTCATCCTTTAAAGTTGTTTATGATAACAAGAGTCATCTGGTGACTCCTGGGTTAATAGGTTTGAATTTCAAAATCCATTGTTGATTTTTTTTGTCAGAAGAGAAGGCAGAGAAAGTAGAGGTACAGAGTCTGTAGGAGACCTCAACACAACATGGGAAACATTAACAGGGGAATGACTGAATAAGTTATGATATATGAATGCAATAGAATATTGTTATTAAAAAAATACTATGCAGGTTGATTTCAGAAAAGCCTGAAAAGATTCACATGAATTGATGCTGAGTGAAGTGAGCAGAACCAGGAAAACATTGTGTACTGTCAACAGCAAGATTATGTGATGATCAACTATGACAGACTTACCTCTTCTCAGCAATACAGTGATCCAAGTCAATTCCAATAGACTTGGGAAGGAAAATGCCATCTGCATACAGAGAAAGAACTATGGAGACTGAATGCAGATCAAAGAATACTATTCTCATCCTTTTTTGTTTGTCAGCTTTTTCTCTCTCATGGTTTTCCCCTTTTGTTCTGATCTTTCTTTTACAACATGATTAATATGAAGATATGTTTAAAATGATTGTACATGTATAACCTATATCATATTTGTTATCTTGGGAAGGTGAGAAATGGAGGGAGGGAAAAAGAATCTGGAACTTAAAATCTTACAAAAATGAATACTGAAAACAATCTTTACATGTAATTGGAAAAATAAGATGCTATTGAGAAAAAAAACCCACCATATGGGAGGAAAGCATTTTCAAAAACTTGACTTTAGAGCTGTTATACAAACTGGCCAAGAAAGTACAGGTGTCTTAGTAATAGAAAAGAAAGAAAATCCAGAATTTTTAATTCTAATCCAAAACAATTACCTTTTCATCTCCATCTTCTGATGCTTCAGCTTTTAAACTTTCAATATTCTGCTGCAGACGTGTCATCTCTTCCTTTGAAAGCAATATAAGTGTTTATGAACCATGAACAGCTATCATCTACAAGCAATTATGGAAATGACTGATACAAAAGCCATATATCCATGCTCCATTAAGACTTTATCAGTAAAGTCATTAAAATACTTGGATGGGAGCAATATAGGGAATGCCACTAGCCCCTATATCCTCATAGCCTTTTCTTATCCATCTTTGAAAACCTCAGCTCTCCTTTAGAGTTCAGCTTGAATCCTCCCTTCTATATGAAGATTTTCTGAATCAACTCATCCTGCTCACGTGTTTGGCTGGAATAGATATCCTCTGAGACAATGTGGATTTTATGAATTCTTGTAGTACTTATTAATGTGTACCATTCACTTGGCACTTGAGATATACGACCTAATCCTGCTGTTATTTGTGTATATATCTTACTTCCCTTAATTCTAATTGTCTGTGGGGTACATACAGCATCCACCACAGTGGCAGACACACAAGAGGCCTTTAATAAATATTGATTGAATGAATGAACAAACAAATGAACGAGTAACATTTAGAGAAGTGACTGCAACAAGAGGCAATGGGGTAGGTAAGGCATGAAATTTACTGGGGAAAAGGGGATAGGACAAGCACAACACTTACTCTACAATGTGCTTTGAATTCTTGTTCCTGACTTTTCAGATTTTCATTCATAGCTACGAGTGTTCTTAAATTCTGCAGAATGCTGAAAAAGAAAGAAGATAACAGAGACTAACATTGTTTTTTTCTGAAAAAGACCTAAAACCAGGTCCCCAGTTACAATAGCCATATCTTTTATTTCATTCATTTCTCCAAAGAGTGCACTGCATGTAGAGCTTTCTATTCTGATAAATGACTTTTATTTAGGTGAAAATCTAATTTCCCCCCTATTTTCTGATAACCACAGCTTATCATAATGCATCCTAACACTGTAAATTCAAGAACTTAAATCATTAAAACGAGGATATCAACAAGTTTCAGTAGTGTGGGATATTTAATCATACTAGCTACTCAATTATATACAAAATATAAAAAGAAATGAAAAATCTATCCTAGAGAAGAAATGGGTTTCCCTAAAACCATTAGAAATTTCTGATTTGGAAATAAAAACATCAACTCTCTGACAATATTTGTCCTAGAATGTAAATTGATTAGGGGTAGAACAGTATAATGGAATGGACTTTGGAGTCAGATGACAGATTCAAATCCTGACTCCAACTCACACTGCCTGTAATGATAGGCAAGTTCTATAACATCTCTGAGTCTGAATTTCCTCATCTGCATAAATAGACTAATAATACTTATATCATAGAGTTGTTGTGAGAAAAATGCAATTATAAACTATGAAGTGCAATTAGAAAGGTGAGTTACAATTTTGTTATTGCTACAAATTATATTGTCATACATCCACTGAATATTCCATTGAAGAAAAAAGAAATTAAAATCTTGGGCTCTTTGTTTCTGGGCCAGAATTTACATATGATTTTTATTTTGTTTTTAATTTTTTTGTTTGTCCTTCATTTTTTTTAATTGGAGCTTTTTATTTTCAAAACATGCAAGGATAATTTTTCAACATTGATCCTTACAAAACCTTGCGCTCCAATTTTTCCCCTCCTTTACCTCTCTCCCTCCCCTAGATGGCAAATAATTCAATATATTATATATGATTTAAAAAAAAATTTAATGCGCGTATCACTGCCATGTAGAGAAAATGAACTGGTACTTAACTGAGTCACCTCAATAAATAACAAGGGATGTCAATAAAAAGTAACACTTAAGCATCAAGAGAGACCCTCCTCTCATTTAAATCCAAATGTTGGAATTATAATATTTACAAAAGGTATAAATGTGCCTTCTCATAATTGGGCTAATTTATGTTTACGATTCTACTCTTCATATGCAAAGAGGATCCAATGTTTGGGTCAGAGTTAGTTATTTTTCAGTAACTGCAAAAGGTTTATCAACTCCCTACTCAGGATTGTTAGGGAGCAAAGACTGATAATCAAGTCAGGATGATTTCACTCTTGATCAAAGACCACAAGTTTACAGAGCAAAGAAGAGCTACAACATGATCTTAGAATATATTAGGAAAATCAAAACAGTGAATTTTTGAATAAAATAATTAAAATGTCAGAGTAACCTTCCCAACAGAAGTCACAAAGGTTTGTCAAAAGATTCATGATATTACAGCATTCTCTCTACAAATGCAAGCTAAGTACTGACTCTTTGATATCTTGATTCTTAGGGGTTCTTAAAGCATTAGAATTATTATCACTAGAAGACTTCACTAGATTGCCAAGGGGGATCATAACACAAAAAAAGGTTAAGAAACTCACTTTCTTAGTAAAGAAATAGTCTTTGGTTAGTGACCAACCTTTTGATGATAAGCTCTTCTGCACTTAGCCTCGCTGGTCACTGGATGGCAGGTGCCAAGCACAGTCAAAATCTTTTCAAACTTGTAAAGACCTCAAAAATTATGTATTTCACTGACACAATCTGAGAGAACTCAGTGTCTTATTGAAGGAGAACTTTAGTGGAGATGTTTTAGCCAGTTTAAAATAGTTTTAGCTCTTCAATTCTGAAGTAACCAGTGACAAGTGTGACTTTATTGGAAGAGGGAATTTCCAGTTTCCTATTTCCATTAATATAGGAAAACTTCCACTCACATGATTGAACATCTGCTCTTCAGCACACAGTCTCTAAGGGTTGCTTGGGGAACTAAGAAGTCACACAGCCAGTATCTGTCAGGAGTAGGACTAAACTCCACATCTTTCTGACTTCAAGGCTGGCCTTCCATCTCCTGTGCTAAGTCATCTCTTAGAATCAGAATTTATATAGAAAAAGTGATGAGACACAGTGTGCCATAAAGAACACTGGAATTAAGAGTCAAAGACTGTTTTTGAATTTGGGGTCATATCTAAATTTGAATTCCACCTTTGACATTTATTAGTCATAGACACTAGGTGTCACTCTCTCAGGATCTTAGTTTTCTCATCTGTAAAACAGGGTTAAAATCATCCCTGAAACTTCTGGCATGGTTTTGGAGAGGGAAAAGGGGGGGGGGGAGGGAGTAGAAGGGACCCAGGCTGGGTCCATGAGGCAGAACTGAATTAATGTGAAATAAAAACCATGATTTTAGTATCATTAGTTTCATGCTCAAAATAATTAAGTGAACCAATCACTGACAATCCTACAATTAGCTTGCAGAGAAACCTAACTAGACTCATAATCAATCTAGGAAGAAACTTGCCTTGGGTCAGCCTGGCATTCTATTTTCTCGAGGGCTGCCAATTCTTGGTCCAGTTTCTCACTGTAACTTTTTACCTGTGGGAGAGAATGGCCATGTCATTTTTTTAAAATTTGTTTTTAGGGTACTTTGTAATTTCCCACTAGGTCTTTTTTTTTTAAATTTATTAAAACTTTTTATTTTCAAAACATATGTATAGGTAGTTCTTCAACACTGACCCTTACAAAGTTTTCCATTACAAATTTTCCCCCCTAGTCCCTTCCCCTCCCCTAGATGGAAGGAAGTCCACTACATGTTAATTATATTAAAATACTTGACAAGTCAAATATATGTATACATGTTTCCATACTTATCTTGCTGTACTAGAACAATCATATCTACATGAACAAAAAAGATCTGATAAAGGAAACCCAATGCAAGCAATCATCAATATAGAACATGAAAATGATATGTTGTAGTCCGTATCTCATGTCCCTCTCTCTGGGTGTATATGATGGCTATGTCAATTGCATGAGCTTGAGGAAGTAAAGAGACCCTGACACACCCTCTTCTGATTTTGGCTTTGTGGAACTAATAGAACTTGTCTTGTTTTCATGTGAGTTAACATCAAATTTGGCCCAAGATATCATTTTATAGAATGACTTTGGTAATTCCAGTCGTTAAAAGGGGGAAGGATGACAGAATAACATTGAAAATTCCAAACCAGATTGATTGTAGCTCATTCTGCTAAGACTGAAACGTGTAGCAATCACTTTATAATAATAGAATAACTAATGGGTAGTGAACCAAATATAAAGGCTAAGAATATTTTTTTATTTCCCCAATTTATATAGAAAAAGTGATGAGACACAGTGTGCCATAAAGAACACTGGAATTAAGAGTCAAAGACTGTTTTTGAATTTGGGGTCATATCTAAATTTGAATTCCACCTTTGACATTTATTAGTCATAGACACTAGGTGTCACTCTCTCAGGATCTTAGTTTTCTCATCTGTAAAACAGGGTTAATTAAGAATTGTACTCTCTAAAAGGCATATTAAGGAACCATATATTCAGAGGCAGAAGGCATCTTAGAGATCTCTAGCTTGACACCCTTATTTTAGAGATGAGGAAGGTGAAATTCTGAGAAGTAATGTCATTTGGCCAGGGTCACAGAAGTGGTAAGTAGCAGTCATAATTTGAAGCCAGGTGATCAGATTCCAAATCCAATATTCTTTCTCCACTGTATGTCCCAGATTTATTGTAAGAAAAGTAATTGGTAAACTTCAGGAATATAAACGGAGTTATTTATTTTTTGAAATAAATGACTGGAGCATTCATTGAAACAAAACAAATAGCAGAATGAAGCCCACTATTTTTCAGCCTATATAAGTCAGGTCTTCAGCTAACTACTTTTCTTAATTAGAAGAAAATGAAGGTGGCAGTCTGATAGTCAGGAGAGTCGAACTACAAAGTATGCTCACAAGGAGAATAAGGTTTTCACTAGATCTGGGAGCTGGAATAGAGATATGAAATACAAATCTACCATGGACCAGAGTTTAGATTAGCTTCATTTAGCATATACTTTAATTGAGAAACTGCACGCTGTGACTTTTCTTCCAAAGCATGAGCTCCTTGAAAGTAGGGGCTATTGTCTTTCTTTGTAGTCTTATAACTTAGCACAGTATCTGACCTCTAGAAAGTGTTTAATGAATGCTTGTTAACTGGACTGCTAATTATAATTATTTTAATCTTAGCACTGTCTAGATCTAGAACTAATAGAAAGTAGAACTAGATTGTATAGGCCAGGAGAATTGGTCACCAGCACCTATTGTCACAGTGTGGCAGTTATGACATCCTGGAGTCATTCAGCCCAGATATGAGAGAATAGTGAGAACTCCTACGAGATCACATGGTTGGAACTGACTGCAAAGATCCATGCTCTCCAGCTATTGCTGTTTGGGGAATACCATTAGAGAGTACATTTGTTTTCTGATGTCCTTCAAACTGGGTCAGTTGGAATGTGTGGTCTTTGGGAATTCTGCATTCTTTCAAAAGCAAGGCTATAAACACTGAAAGAAGTATTTCTAAAAGCAGATCAAATCAGATACTGAGAAAAATAATTCTCTGTTATACACAGTTCATAGTATGTAGGCTAGAAAGTGTACGTCACCCTGAAATGAATGAGTGATTCATCTGATCTTTTTCTAAACCAGAGACTCTTCTTAGAGGGACATTTTCAGATGCTGGCAGGGTTATCATTAAAAGACATTTTTGATACAAAGCTTCCTAGCTCCACCTACTCTCTCCCCAATCCAGAAACTACTTTTCTTTACCTAGGCTTTACCATGAAGCAGATAGCTTTTTGTGTGGAGTTAATTTATATACTTCCTCTAGGATTCTAATCCCTAGGCCTCAGGGAAAATTATTGGGTACAACCCTCTGTCTCTGGGAAGGAATGCCCCACAGTTTCTAAGACATGCTAATTTTAAAAGCCCCATGAAAAGGGATGTTCCAATGTCCCTTAGTTATCTCCCTTAATTATAGGTTCTAATAATTTTCAACTCAGAGTCAGGAAATTTTCCTGTATGAGCAACCTAAAAACCTTTTTGTTGTAAATTAAAATACATTTCTTCTCATTTGGTTGTCATTCGATATGGAGAACAGAGGCTCACCACTAGTGAGCGAGTCTGAAAAATATTGAAATCTTTACTCAAGCTCCTAGGAGAATTAATCAAGCCTCCAAAATACCCTCTAATATTCTGGAAGAACAGTATATGTAGAACTGAATGCTCTCAGTCAAAGACTGAGCTATTTTAATCTGCATATAAAACAGAAATTTTCATTCACATTTCTTCCAAAACTTCAAGGACAAGTTTCATTTGTTTCTGATACATAGAAGGAATAACAGGGATCTGATGAGAATCACCAAGTTTTATTTCATTGAAGTTAAACTATTTTTATAAGAAAATAGATGTCAACCAATTTTTCCCCTCTTTTCTTTACCTTGGTAACATAATGAAGGAAAGCAGAGATCTGTGGAATGGAAATTCTTGGTGGTAACCTCAGAATATCTGAAACCCAAAAGATCACTTAATCTAATATAAACTAATGTTATAGGTTACAATGCACTATCCCACTTTAAAAAAAAAAAAAAAAAAAAAACCACCTTATCAATTTTTTAAAAACCAGTTAAAATTTTCAACGATTCTACTTGATGTATATATATATACAATATATACAATAACTTTCTTGAAGGAAGGGTCTATGTTGTCTTTTTCTTGGATCCTCAGCCGTGTGTGTGTGTGTATTATGAGGTTTCCTGGCCTAGCTGCCAACCTTTCTCTGTTCTGCCTCTCCAAATCCTACTGTCCATCCTTTAAGGCTCAAATACCACTTCTACAATCCCTTCTCTCTAGCCTCTAGTAATCTCTCCTCATTCTTGTTCACTACAGCACCCACTGTCTCTACTACTCTTCTCATTTGCAATATACTTTCTTGCAGTTATTTAACTTTTCATAGGTTATATCTTATCTTTCTATCTATAATGTAAGCTCCTTGGAAGCGAGGATCATACTTTGTAGCTCTCCTGCACCAGCTAATCCAATGTTCTGCATAAACTCAATAAATACTTACCAATGGATCAAAAGTGACTGAAAGCCAAATATGTGGCTGAACAATTTTTTTTCCCCAAAAGCCAAGACAGACAAGAAACTTACTTCTGAAAGCTTTGTCTTTGCTTCATCATATTTGACTTGTAAGTCTGCACACTTGGCCTGTAACTGTAAAAGATACAGAAGTAAGAAAACGAACAGTGGTTTGCAGAAAAATGATACCTTTCAAAACACTATGATATCCTCATTACAAATAATAGTCACAAAATCTTTTCCAGCAGATATGTTGCATAATTGTACCCATTTGGCAGAAGATGGCTGAGGCAAAAAATTTTATGACTTACTAAAAGTCATGAAGAAAATTAGGAAAAGAGTTCAGACTTAGGCCTGAAGTCTCCTGATTCTCAGGACAGATAGTGCTTTTTCCACAATGGCAATCTGACTCTATAAACAAATAGGAGTGAAAAACCTTTGGAATCATTTGAGCTGGAATGAGACCAATGAGTGTGTGTACAGGTGAATGCAGAGATTATTTTGAACTGTTTTGGAAGGATAACTCCAAGGAGACATTGTTTGGGCTGTTGGGGCTATCCTCCCAAGATTTATACTTACTTTGAAAACAAAATAATATAAAACTCAATCTCCACAGAATATTTTTTCCCTTTTTTTTTAATAGCCTGCCTCTTTCTGCCATAACAACTAATAAACTCACAAAATAGCACTAAAGGGATTTTTAGGAATAGCTTAATCCACCCCCCCACCTTTAAAAAAAAAAAAAGATAAGGAAACTGAAATTTGACTTAACCAAAGACATACAATGAGTTAGTGAGAGACCAGAACCTAAATCTAAAGATTTCCAGATCAGTATTCTTTCCTGGGCACTGGGCTGTCTCAGAGAAGATGGTGGAGGAAAGTTAATTTAACTGTTTCAGGTGTTATTTTAAAAACAAGTAAGATATGATCAAGGATCAAGAGTTTGACACAAGGAAAATGACTGAACAACAAATCACAAAAGACAGTTCATAAGACCAACAAGGAAAACAAATGAACAACAAACCACGAAAGATAGTTCATAAGATCACAGTTCTGGATTTGGAAAGATCCTCAGAGATCATCCAGCCCAGACATCTAATTTTATAGAAAGGCCCCCAAAAAGTAAATTTCCTAGGGTCACTTAAGGCTGTATGGTTAAGGCAGGATCTGAGGCCAAGGTGCTGAATTACAGAAATCAGGATTCTCTCCATGACACCATACTGTCTCTAAACTGAATCAATCTGACTGATCATGAAAGTACAATTTTAGTACATTTGGAAAAAATGTTACTGATTAACTACTTATGACAGATGGACTAGACCAGATGGCAAAAAATATGGAGAATTTCATCAAATCCAAGAGAAAGATAATTCTGTTTAGAATTTTTTCAAGGTATGCAACCTTTTGTTAACATTACATGTTAAGTAGTCACTGGACATCATCTCTTACCTTTTTCATTAGAAGAATACCCTCTGCACAAAAGAGGTTCTTAGCAAAATGATTTTAGGAAATGTGCAAAAAAATCCTTTAAAAGTTGATTCTCTAGATTCAACTATCAAACTGATCTTCCTAAATCACACCCCTCTTTATTCAGTATTCAAAAAACTTTATCCAATAAACTTTCTTCCCATTATCTCCAAAATAAACTATAAAATTCTCTTTGCTCTTTAAAACCTTTTAAGTATTAGCTAAGATCCCAACTTTTCTAAGGAGCCTTTCTTCATTGCCTTAATGATACTATAGTCCAGTTTGTCCTGTATACAAGCTTATCTGTACATAGATTTTTGCATATTGTCTCCTCCATTAAACTATGATCTTCTGAAAAGTAGGGACTATTTTTTGCCTTTCTTTATATCCACAATGCTTATCACAGTGCCTGGAATATAAAAGGTACTTAATAAATATTTGCTGATTTGACTATATTTTCAATTTACTCTCCTGTAAAAGTAAATTGAGTAGCTAGGAGGAGGCAGCAAGTTGGTGCAGTGGAAAGCACACTGGCTCTAGAATTCAAATCCAGCTTCAGACATGAACTAGTTATAAACCCCTAGGTTTTTTTTTTTAAAT
>JAJPUD010001055.1:215922-267210 GCA_023553655.1 Myrmecobius fasciatus
TTAAGTTTTAAGATTTCAGGGATCCATGAAAGGAATTACGGGTGAACATGTCATTACTTATTCTCCATCCTACTTTTTTCATTCTTGATCTATTATTATCTTGAGGGAATTTCCCTTATTTTTTTCATTTCAGTGGAGAGAAATGATAGAGGAAAGAAAAAGTAATAGTGAGGGGTAAGAGGGGAAGATGAATTGATTATCTCTATGCTCCACATTGCCTTACCTGGACAGTTCCATTAAATATTTTTCCCCTTCTGTTCTTGTTTCCTCAAACCTTCCACCAATCCCTAGCCTTCTAATACTCCTATTATTTTTATCTGCTCCTTTCTGGTGAGTTTCCTGTAACTTCCTTCTTTTCTATTCCCTAATTCCTTATCTAAGACAGCTAGGTGATACAGCGGATAGACAACTGGGCCTGGATTCTGGAGGACCTATCTAAGTTCAAGTCTGGCCTCAAACACTTACTAGCTGTGTGATCTTTTTGAAGCCATCCTGTCTCTTGGTTAGATAACCATCTTCCAGGTAAAGAATTTACTTATTAAGGAGGATTCTTGCAAGAAAGAACACCCCCTGCAATTGTCACAGGATAACCTGTTCCCTTTTCCTTATAGAGATGAACATCCTTTAACTCCTAGAGGATAACTCCTTTTCTCATATAACCTGTAAGTTTTTCAGTCAGCTTCTGTATGAGCAGTGGATCCCCTGCCTTGTAAATCCCAGCTGGAATAAAATCAGCACCAAGTACTTTGCCACATGAGAGAAGCCCAATGACATTCAAAATCTCTTCTTCACTTGGAAGTTCAGCTAGAGAGGGCTTCAGTATTGATTGAGAACAGTCCATTGAGAACACTATGGAAGTGTTCAGCCCATCTTTTCAGGATCAGATCCTCATCACTAATCAATGTGACTACATCAGTAATGAGTAGTTGAAATGCACCATAAGTCTTTGGCCCATAAATAGCATTTAGCGCATGATAAAAGTGCTTTGAATTGTTACCTTAAGGATAAAACTGAATTTCAGTTGCATTCTTACTGAGGCGAAATTCTGTACCTCTTTAAGTTTTGCTTTCACTTTATTTTTGATGGAATTAAACTCTGACTTCTTAGGGACAGATAAACTTTTCTGTTGGTGAAACTTGTGGAGTTCTTTTTATGTTTGTTTAGCAGCTTCTGAATTTTCTCATCATGTCCATCAAATTAATCTTGTTATTTGAAAGTATTTTGGGCCCAAATGAGTAAATGTGATATTGTACACCAAATCTCTGAAAACTACCTATTCCTTTTCTGTTTCACTGTCACCAACCATGTGTTGATTCAGCTTTCCCTAAGTTAGCAATAAACTGTTCACACATGGAGAAGCCCTCTAATCTACTGACATTAAGTTCCCTGGTAGTCACCTTGCTTTGGGAAACTGCTTTTCTTGAATGTGAATGTTTGGCTTGGACAGAATAAGTTCATGATTGTTCTAGTATTCTGTACCACCTATGGGCTTTGTCATTCTCACATCCTGTCTCTTCTCTTTACAATGACATAGTCTATCAAGTGCCATTATTTTCTGCCTCCAAGAAGTTTATTGTGTTTGGATAAGGAGAAGAGGGTGGGTCTTTGGGTCTTCATAAAATGTTCCTTTGACCTCCTAAGGATTTGTCATGGTGGGAGCAGGTGCACTGAGGATGATGGCATGGCTCTTTCCTTCACACTATAATAAGTCTGTCATCACTCCTTTTTTTGGCCAGCTTCACAGCACTCGCCATCTCAGTGGGCACGCCAGAAAAACCTGTGTGCAGCTCTGACTTCAGTAAGCCGGTCTTTGCTGCCGGCCTGGTTTCACTCAGGGTAGCTCTCTCTGGGTTCTCTTACAACAAGAGCCATTCATCTTTCAGGCCTGCTGGATTTTGTGTGGTCCATAAGTGGCACACATTCATGTACTGATGGTGAGCAAAATTATCTGTGCAAAAGTCTGTGGACATTTTCCTCTGTTTGAAATCTAAAGTGGGATACCTGCCTGTCAGGGTAAGCAGGAGGGGGTGGGCGAAGCAGACAGCTTGTGGGGGGCCTTTTCTACCCCATTTCTCGTGACAGAAGGTGAACAGTGCGGTCCTTAAGAAGGCTGCCCAGTGTCTAGGGCTGCTGAATCGCCCAGCTGCTCCAGGCTAGGGAGAAGTCATATCTAGCTTGCTGCAGCTGCTTCAGGGTTGTTGGAGCAAGCTGTTCTCATCTGCCCATTCCTGGGAAAAGTCTTCACATGCTGGGTAGACACTTCAACTCACTGATGGCTTTGAGGACTCTCAGGTGCCTCAACCTAGTTTAGCCTGTCTGCAGAAATGACTGGATGGATCAGATGGACATCAAAGGTAGAAGGCAGCCCTCATACCAGAGATACCAGCCTTCCCTGAACACTTGTACATCCTACCATTGGGCCAACTCCTGCTACTGACTGGCAGTCAGATTAAGGTATAATGAGATGCACACTAAGGGTATAGAAACTAGGTACTTGGAAGAGATTATCACCAACAGTCTACCCTGGTTACAATTACATAGTTTATGTCAAGGTTTTTAAACCTAGGATCTACACTCATTTTAAGAATATTCTGATAATTACATTGCAAAATAATTCATTTCATTTGGAATCCAATGTATTTTATGCATTTAAAAACATTATTCCAAAAAGGGATGAATGAATAAGTGAAGAACAAAACAAGTTAAGAAGCCCTGGTCTGCATAATCATATGCAGATCAGAAGTAGCCTTCAAAAAACAAACAATTATTTCTAAATAAGTGACAATACTCTTGTGAAATATGGGGTTTATCCCTCTCATTAAATTCTGGAGTTAAGACATACTGCTGCTTAAATCAAATCTCAAGCCTCAGACAAATAATTCTGAGAGTCCACTATATTTGACTTAACGCAAACTTCCAGATTAAGAACTTTTGCAATGATTTTTGGAAGCTATCTTTCATGAGAGAATAGCTCAATTAACATTCAAAAAGAGTTTGAAAATTAATTCTGAAACCTGATTTATCTAATCCTGCTTGTGTGTTAAGTTTTTTTTTTAACAAATCATTTGTGCACACATATTTATTCTTGACAGGATAACTGGTCAGTAAAGGAAATGAGATTTTCTCCAAGCAGAGAGCTGACTCTCTGTCTAAACATATTACCAAATGGGAAACTACATACTCATAATCCTTTCATTTTAATCCGTTTCTTCTCTGTAACATTCTGGGAGCACATTCCTTCCATTTGGAGTGTGGTAGTGAAAGCTTCTTTAAACACAAAACTCTTACCAGTCAAAGAGAAATTTGAACAAAGGAATGGCTGATTTTGGACCAATTACTGTAATTATACCTTTTAAAAATGCTGGATGATAAACAATGAGTCTGAAATACAAATGTGAGCACATTTTGGTAAAAATTAATTGTTACATAAATAAGTGATGTATTTTTTTCCTTCAGAAAAGAATGTTCTCTTTCCCATGGTCTGCAAAAAGCATTTTTCATGACACTAGCAACTAACACATAATAAACTTCTTCATACCTTTACATATTCATTAGTTTTCACCCTCTGATAGCATCCTGGACGCTAATGCCTAACCACAAGGTCTTCCCATTATTCTATTCCTCATGTTCCATAACCCCTTTCAGTATCTTCTTTCATATCTCCCCTCATTTTATTATCTTCACACTTTTTTCTCTCTCTCCTTTTTAATAGTATCCTTGTCCCTTCTCCCACCTCTTCAAGGATGGCAAATAAAATATCCCAGCAAATAAAATTGTAAAGACACTAACCTCTTCTAGAAGTTTGGTTTTCTGCTGAATCTGCTTGTTCAAAGAAGCAACTTTTCGGCGATGTTGTTGGGTCACTCCCAATTTTTCTGGACTTGATTCAGCCAAAAGCTCTGACTGCTGTTAGTAAATGGGAGGAAAAAGACACAGTGGCTAAGACATTCTTCATAGTTCAGTTGTGCAAGTACACATTCCACTGTTATTAGTGGAGAACAAGGACTTCTGGGCTGTCAGCCTGAGCTGAGGAAGAACATATCATAGAAGATTCTCTGTAAAATTCAGATCAATCAACAAGCATTTAAACATCTATATGCCAGGAACTGTGCTGGCAGATAAGAACCCAAACATAAAAATAAACAGTCTCTGTTCTCAAGGAAGTTAATGTTGATTTTCTTTTGAGGGAATTCAACACATACACATGTATGTATTTACAATTATTCAATGTAAAGTTAATGCTCTGAAGATGGAACCACTTAATTCCTCTCTCCACGAGGTACCTCAAAAGTCTTAGAAAGAAACATACAAGAAAGGCATAACAATGTTCAACTTTGGTAACAGTGATTCCTGTGACCCGTCAACTTCCTTTAGTATAATTACATGTCCTATAGGTCCAGCCCATTCTTCTTCCCTTCCACTCCCAAATCATATAACTGATCATTGTTACCTGTCAATTAAATTTCACAGAAATACATTAAAATTATGCAAGATAATGTAAATTCCTTGTCACCATTTGGCTTCTACATGACAAAATAAGCCAAAAATCCAACTAAAGATATACATTTGACATTTTTATTTATTGTACAAAATTTTGTCAAAATTAACCATTCAATCAATGAGCTTTTTTTTAAAGACCCAATTACCTGCTAGGTAATAGGGGTAGAAAGACTAAAATGAAATAGTCCCTGCTCTTAAAGAACTATTATAGAACTAAATTCTATCAGGAGACAAAAAATTTACAGGTATAAGGAAAACTGTCTGGTTGACAGCTTAAACTGGATATCTATGAGACATCTAAAATTCAATATGGACAAAATGAACTCATTATCTTTCCCCTGAAATTCTCCTAACTTCCAAATTTCCTCTTACTATCCCAGATACCATCACCCTCCCAGTAACCCAGGCTAAACCCTCAGCATCCCCCTTGTTTCCTCATTCTCTCTCACCCTTTCCCACTTCCACCTCATATTCGAATCAATGGTGAGATGCCCTCATTTTTACCTTCTTGTCATCTCTCAAATATATCCCTTTCCTCTCCTCTGACTTTTCTGTCACTCTAGTGCAGACCCTCATTACACTTGAATTAGTACAACAGCCTGATAAGTCTTTCTCCTACTCCAGTTCATTCACTATTCAGTAGTCAAGTTGATCATCCTAAAACACAAATATGAACCTCATTCAATAAACTCCAGTGCCTCCCTATGCCTCCAGGATCAAATATAAAATCCTCTGGTTCTGAAAGCTTTCTATAACCTTGCCCCTTCCTCCCTTTCTAGTTTTTTTATATCTTACACCTCATCTCCCACGAAGCACAAAGACATTGGCCTTCTACTGCTCCTTAGACACAGCTCTTCATTTTCCAACTCTAAACATTTTTAGTATTTGTCCCCCATATCTGTAACCCTGTTCCTTGTCATCTCTACCACATGGCTTTCTTCAAGTCCCAGCTAAAATCCAATCTTCTGCCTTTTACAGATCTCTTTAATCTTAGGCTTTAGAAATTATTTCTAATTTACCCAGCATATAACTATAGCTACTAGCAGGCTATTTCTCTCTCCCTCTCCTCATTTAACTCTAAACTCCTCCAGGACAGGGATTCTTTTTTGCCTTTCTTGGCATCCCCAGTGCCTACCACATAGAAGGTACTTAATAAATGCTGGTAAAATGATGAAATTTTAGAAGGAATCATTAGGAGTTGGGGAGATGAGGAAAGGCCTCATGAAGGAGGTGATTTCTGAGCTGAGCTTTGAAGAAATTCTAAGAGACAAAGAGGAATATTATATCTTAAGCACAAATTGAAAGTCTGCGCAAAGGCAAAAAGATGACAGATGGGATGTTTTATATGAAGAAGAACAAGAAGGCCAGTTTGGCTGCATTTCAGAGTATGGGAAGGGTAGTAATGCATAAGGCTGAAAATGGAAGTTGAGCCAAGTTGTGAAGGGCTTAAATGGCAAATTTGTATTGTATTTTAATTTAGTTTGTATTTAATTCTAGAGGTAAGAGAAAGACTTGCTCCCTTTCTTATACTCACTGAGGTCTATTACCCTCCTGATGAGAGATTCCCTGGTCATATTTTCCAACACTAGTTGCACTTTCAATCAAAAAACTTTAAATCACGGTTGAAATGGTAGAACTAAATTACTCTTTGCTCCCCCTTAACCATCCTAGATTAGCTAATTTCCTCCTTTGAGGTTCATTCAATATTTATTTAGCACCCAATTAATTCTGATAACTGTTTGACTTGTAGTACACCCTTCTTTCCCCCAAAAGTTTAGGACCTATCTCACAATGTTACTTTCCTCCCTAATTCCTCTAATGAACTCTTAATCGTCAAATCTAATGAATTTTGCTCAATCTTCATTCTTCTTGACTTCTGCAGACTGTTACACAGCTAATCACTTCTTCTTCCTTGATACTTTCTCCTCTTTCAAATTTCACAATACTATTCTCTCCTGGGTCTCCTCCTAACTCTTTTCAGTCTCTTTTGCTGGATCTTCATCCAGCAGGTCAAGCCTACAAATAATGAGTGTTCCCCAAGAAAATATACTAAGCCCTTGTCTCAATATAAACTGTTTTCACTTGGTGATCTCATCAATTCTCATGGATTAAATTATCATCTCTATGCAAATGACTCTTTCACAGGTTTTTTATACTGTCTAGAGTTATTTTAAATGGGATATCTCTTACTATTTCTTTTTGAAGGGTTTTATTTTTGATATTCAGAAATACTGATGATTTTACATTCTAAGATCTACTTCTGCCATTGCTTCTATCTTCTATATGTGTCTTTGAAAAATCCAGGCAGGCTGAAGAGTTTCCTATGCATCCAAGCCTACTTAAATAGTCCTCCCATTTTCCCATTTGAAGGAACATAGAGATCTACCTTCCATTTTTCCCTCTCAGAATTGTCTTGTTGAGAGAATTACACCTTGATCTCATCTTAATAATACATAGGAAGCTGAATTTATCTCTTTGCATTAAGACCTTTAGTTCAATTTGTTTATTACCAATATTTAGTGAACTTGTGTATAGACACTTTGGGCCATGAGTATTATTATTGTTCTTCTTGGATTATTTCATGTGAACCAATAAGTATCTCCATTGCTATTCTTCACTTTACACTGGTCTTGCAATTCTCTGTGGCATAAGTATTAGTCATTTTAAGTTGTTACCCTTCTTCTTTCTTTCCTCCCTCTCCCTTTTCATTTTAAAGTGCTCTTGAGAAAAAGTACATCTCCAAGCAAATTTATAAGTAAAGAAAAGTTAAAGTACAAATAGCAAGCAAAATAAGCATAATTAAATTGAGACAAATTTAAAAGGCAGATTTTAAAAAGATTGGTATTAACATCAAAGCAAGCAAATATTTATTTAATTTTTCTTAATAATGATAATGTCACTAGTAAAAACAACAATTACCATTTTTAGTGATTTACAGTTGCATTAGATCATCGTAACCACCTATAAAGTAGGTAATCATTATCATTTAACCAATGAAAAAACTGAGTGTTGACAAGTCAATTAAAATCACCCAAAAAAGAGAAATGAGAGAAAAGAGAAAGATCAGACTGGATGGCCTTTTAGGACTTATAAACTAAAACTTCAGTAATGCAAAGGGGAAAAAATTTGTAATATACTTTATAATGCATTTTTTGTTTGTTTGTTTTTAACAGTTATTCCTATAGGGAGATGACAAGATGAGAGATAAAGCAAGGGTGCTAAAAATATTTTCACCATCTATTTTGGTCAACCAATTATTCATTATTTCTTGAATAATTTAGCAGCATCATTAGTAGATGATGAATTATCATGGCCTAATAACTCCAGAGGTGGGGAATAATCAGCAGGGCATGACTGCATAAAGCTGTCAGAAACACTCTTTCTCTATCTCCGGGGATAATGCATGGTAAAGAAAACAGAAAAACAAGCCATCTGGTATTCCACAAGTTTTATTCTTCAAACTTGGGACTCTGGGAAATACCAGCTTATGCTTGCCTATCAACTCCTCTGGGGCAGATGCAGTTGGCTCTGTGTAACAACTGTTCATGGAGCTTGTCAAAATATGGTTAATTCTGGACACAACAAAATACTCATAGAACACAGAGTTGGGATTGGAGGAGGAAGAGAGAATTAAGAGAGACAGACTTTGAAAATAAAAATAAAAATAAAATTGGGGAGGAAAAAGTCCTACTAGGCCTTCAAACCAATTGTCGACAATGTCAATTAAAATTCATCATTCATTATATCATCATTTTTGGCCATATTCCTGTGCACCAAAATTTTTTATTCGTTAGTTTTCAATGGCCATATGTTGAATACTTTTGTTTCCTTGTAGTTTGTCTCAGCTTTTGCTTTTAACATCCAATTTCTATTCACTAACTCTAATTTCCAAAGCCCTTCGAGTATCCTTACTAGATTGGACTCTATAAACAGAATTATATAAGCCTCATAACTCATGATTCATTAATACTTGGAACAGAGTTTCCAATTCATTGGACTCACCCTTACACACAATGTGTCCCTCTATTTGAGTGCAGGATTTAGTCTTGGATTTATTGCACTATTTGTTTGCCTAACTTTAGATTACACTGAGTTTTGCCAGGCAGGGACACTTGTTTCATTAGAATTATCTCCTTCTCTGGTCCTTTCCATCCTGCCCTTCTTGCTCAATTTTCATTCATTTCATTTTTAAGGGATCAGAAAGCAGTTCAGGACAAAGAACCAAGAAAATACAAGCAGTGCTATGCTCATCATAGCCTTTCCTGCAAAGACATCATGGTCCAAGACTTTGATTTAAATTAAAGGCCCTCAGGCTATACCACCAAGTTTGGAAAAGAATTTTCTTTTACAACAAAGGGATCCTCCTCCCCACCAGCAGCCATCTGGGTTTCAGAAGGCAGAAAGCCAGAGGCAAAATGCTTTCTTTTGGGCTCCCCAATCCTTTTCACCCAAAAGATTCCCCAAACATACTGACACTGAGGAGATGGCAAAAACACCAAATAGAAACATTAATCATTCCAATGTCACTAATGGGAAAGGAATCTAAGGACAAAACTGAAAAGTCAGGAAATTTTCTCTCCTTCCAATCCTCTCCATTAGGACTCCTTTTTCTCTTCTCTTATATAGTAGTCGTAATAATATAGATTTGCATTCATTTGGATGTTTCAAAGCATGGTAAAAACGTGACTTGTTTTTATTGTGTTTTAAGCCATTTTCATTTTTTTCTTCCCCAACTAGACTGCCAGCTTCTAGTAGTTGGGGGACCTTTCTTTTTTGAAGATAACATTCATGGAACATTATACTGAGCTAGGAGCTGGAATTGAAACAAATTTTATCTGAGACTTGCTTTTTGTCCTCATCAAGCTTACAGTCTAGTGGGAGAGGGAAGAATGATAAGACATCAAAATAGATGATTACAATACACATTACTATATAAGTACATTAAAAAGGAAAAAAAATAAAGCATTAAATGAGTGCTCTGAAAAGTAAAAACTGTCTTAAAAACATTACGTGGTGTCAATATTATTTTAAAAATTTATGGAGATATAGTCTTTAGCATTCCAAATACACAACAGAATGGACATTGAGTTATCTAGGAAGAATACTTTGAAATGTGGAATTGAGAACTTAACTATATGTGAGTTTTAAGTTTTCAAGTATGGTTTTCTTTAAACACAAAACTGAAGAGGAAATGTGATACAACGTATGGAAAGCTGGACTTGGAAATCAGGGCACGCCTAGTATCAAAGGTGCACCTGACACATATTGGCTGTGTGACTATGGTTATGTCACTTAACTCTTCATGTCCTGGGCAATGCTCTAGCATATAAATTGCAGAGCTGGTGCCGATCTTCATTGATAAGAGTGATTTTCCTCATGAAGTAATCAAATTCAATTTGGAAAAAAAAAAGAAAAAGAAAATATAATCACTGTGATGCTATAATAGCATTGATGACAGTGGTATCAAACTTAAGGGAGCAAATGAGGTCACTAATCCATACATAAGGATCCCTGTAGAGATATAATGACTTACTTTTAAAACATCATAGTCTCTATCTTTTATTATATTTTTATTTATTTTGTTAAGCATTTACCAATTCCATATCTGGTTTTCTTGTGCTTGTGAGTAGCCCATGGCTACCTTGGACATCTTTGCTCTAGGTCACCATGCACATAGTGACTGCTCAACTTGTGAACTGGAAGGTAAATTATGGTGAATTGTGGTTCCCACTCAATCATTTCCACCATGTACTTATATTAGCAGTGTCATAACAATCTTCTTCTCTTTGGATACATAAGCACCTGAAAGATATCAGGCATGTTGCATGTCATTTTAAATATGAGTGAGAATTTTTGACAATGTGTAAAAGCACAAGAACAATGACTCATTCTTTTTTCTAGAACCAAAGACAACCACATATGGAGTCTTAAAATAAACAAATATGGATGGGCTGAGTTAGAACAGGTTTTTTCAGCTCCAAATTCTAAGATATTCATCTGTGATGAGTTAAATAAGATTCTGTAATGTTGTCTGTTTTAGATTACAAGATCTATGTCTTAATAGTTTTGATGATATTGATAGTGATTTGCATATTATTTAAAAATTTTACTTTCACATGCATTATTTATTTATTTATTTATTTTTTGCTTTTTGCTGAGGCAATTGGGGTTAAGTGACTTGCCCAGGGTCACACAGCTAGGGAATGTTAAGTGTCTGAGACCAGATTTGAACTCAGGTCCTCCTGACGTCAGGGCTGGTGCTCTATCCACTGCGCCACCTAGCTACCCCACATACATTATTTTAAAGTGACATCTAGAGACATAGTATCTAAAAGAATAGAAATGAACATGTATCCCCAATCTCATTACATTTTCCCAAACACAACTTGCTGTGCCATTTTAAAGCAATAAGGTGGACCCATAAGAAGAAAGTATTCAGGAGTTATTTTGTGACTAATATGATCACATTTATTCCATTCTAAGGACTTGCACATAGAATAAACAACACAACACAAACCTATCAACATCAAAGAGGAGAAACAGGGTTGGATGAGAGGTCTCTGTTTATTATAACTCTTTTATAGAGGGACTCTTGGTCTCTCAGTCCCAAATTTTAGCTCCCTTTTCCCATTATTCATGTAACTTGAAAGTGATATTTCTAAAGCTCAGATATGTTCAGTGCCCTGCTTGACAGACTCCAGTAGCTCTGAATTCCCCTAGGACCAGACCCCTCACTTGCTCCTTTCCATGTGATTTGGTTCAGCCAAACTGGCCTTATGGGTCCTCCACAAGTGATATGCCATCTTGTGTCCCAGGCTTTGTATAGACCAAGCCTGGAGTGCCCTTCTTCCTTGCTCCCAAAGTTCAGCTCACACGTTTCCTTCTCTGTTGGCCTTTTTTGGGATCTCTTCCCCCAAACAGAGCTGCTGGAACCTCAAAGTTATCTTGTACCTACTTTATTTCCACTTAGGTGTAGGTATTTATTCGGCTACAAACAAGTTTCCTCCCTCATAAGATGAAAGTTTCTTTTGGCAGAGACTTTTGTTTTTGTATTTCTAGCACTTAGCACAGTTCCTGGTACTTAATAAGTGCTGACTGATTTAAAACTATCTGGACTCTGCTTAACCTAGAATGATGTGCTGCTGGTAAGGTGCTCCATGTCTACCTGTCCTCGTGGGCACACAGCAGGGCAAACCTTAGTCTTCAAGGGCCGCCCATACGTAACTCTCCTAGACAAGCACATTGCCCATCTCCTTGATTTATGCTACAAGATGGCAGTTCTCACTGTACATACTTTTTGTTTTGACATCAATACATTATGACTAGGTATGTCAAAATGAAGAACTGGTTTGGGATGAGAAGATACGAGAATGGTTTTGGGCATGTTGAGTTTCATAAGATCGCAAGAACATCCAAATGTTCTACAGCCCAACAGCTGATGATATCTAGTATTTTATAGATCTCTTTAGCGTTTGCAAAGCACTTTACAAGTTATCTTAATTGATCCTTACAACAACCCTGCAAGATAGGAACTATTATGAATTCCAGATAAGCTCAGTTGAGGAAACTGAGGCAGACTGTAAAATGATTTGTGTCTGAGGCAGGACTTAAACTCAGTTCTTTCTTAATTTTAGGCATAGCACTCAATCCACTATATCACCTAACTCCACAATAGATGGGAATACAGAAAAAAAAAAAAAAGAAAAGAAAAACTTGGCTGGAATGTCAAATAAATACAGTTACTGAAGAAGAAAATAAAGAAGATTAAGAATTTAGTGATCATCCAGTTATTGTTCCTCATACTGCATACTGTATTTTGTTTCTGAATTTTGCCAAAGCTTTTGTTAAAGTTAGAAGTTATCATTAAATGGCAATTTCAAAAAATTACAATATTTTCTGTACAAAAATGTTACATTGTTGAACTTGCCACAATAGAAAACATAGCATAAGTGGAAATAGGTGAAAACCCACACTTTTTCTTTTGCCTAATACAACTTATGACCCTCACGGTCTTGGCCCTAGCTGAGGTGTAGTCTGGCTATGAACTAATGTTTCCTCTATACTAAGGTAATCTGACCCACTGAGATTTAAAGCCTTATACTGGCCTCTGAGCTCTGTGCTCTAATTTAGCTAGTATAGATAAACTGGCAATCTTTAGGGACTCAGTGAATAAGTTAATTGTTTAATACCAATGTGGCAGTCAGACAATAAAGATTTATTTAGTGCCTACAATGTGGTATATATTGTGCTGAGTGCTGGGGATACAGAAGGGAGGCAAAAGATAAGAGTGGAGTAGACCAAGAATCTGTGCCTTTTTATTAATAAATTGGATTAAATCTTTTCATGACACATTCATCAAAAAGGGAAAACAGACAAGAGATATAGAATAAGAAATACATTTTGAAGCAAAGCAAATGTTTAACTGGAAAGTCTACATAAGCTTAACATCTCCCTGCTACTTACAACACACTTACAAGCCAAAAAGAAGTTGGTGATTAGAAGTAATATTGCTGCTAAAAAAGTATTTTCTCACTGCAATGTGGATTTTCTTAACATACAATATACACTAGAAAAACAGCAACAGCATTAATCCTGAAGCATTAAGCATCTTATTTCCATATTTAGTATTCCTTTAGTCTAATTAAAATGAATAATTTTCAGATGAATGAGCATAAGTTACATTTAAATCCTATGTTTTTTCATTTGCCTTTTTGTTTGCAGATGGTGCTATAGGGACCCCTGTGTAATGGGAAGCTATTTTTCAACAGCTAAAACAGCTCCTTCAGTGGTTGAAACGAAGACAGTTTCCTCCCCTGCTGACCAAAGCTGACTGCTCTATTGGTCAAACATACAACCCGTAAAGTGATTCTCATTATGCATTCTAAACACTGTCCCCAAAGTCAGGAGCCATTCACATGCATTCAGAGAGCTCTGGGCTGCACATAGAAACATACCGTTGGAGCAGCTGCAACTAATCCCACCAGTCTGCTGTGTCCACAGAAAAGGGGAAATGGGCAGGGGGTGGTAGAAGAAGAGGGATAGATGGAGAAGGACTAAACAAAGACACTACCTCAGACTTCAAAACATAAACCCATTGGGACATTTTGCACTTATGTCTTCAATTTTGCAAAATGCAGTGCTTTCCACAACCACTAAATGTTGTCTAAAAATATATTAAAACATTTTTTAATCAATAAAAATCTGCCTTCTCTTCCCCAAATTTCCTCTTCTCTCCTCCCCTGCACTGAGGCTGAGGAGTGGGGATGACCCATATAACTCCGTTTCAAATATGTATTGTCAAGCAAAACGTAGTCTTTCACTGATCATGTTCAAGAAACATCTCTTACACTATAAATATGTTGTGAAAAGGGACTTTTCTCTTAGCATTTCTCTTAGGGCTCAACAGTTTCAAGACAAGAAGGTACTATTTATATCCCAAATTTGAATGAATATAACTTTCATCACAGTCTAAACATTAAAGTTGTTTTTATATTCATTAATGGTATGTGACACTAGTGTTGTAACTTTTGGGGTGTTCAAATTTGAGTTACTTAAGAATAAACTCTACAATCTTCATTAAAAAAAAAACTTTGTCAATAAAATTTGTCAATAATCTTAATCTTGACTGAATTTATAAAGTATGTTAAGTCTCTGTGCAAGAGACCTCTATGTTATCTGGCCTTGAAACACAGAATTGTAGACTCTAAAGAGTTGGAAGTACCCACAATTAGGAAAGTTATTTGTGGAAAGTCATGTAACTAGGATAATGGCAGAGGTAGACTCCGCTTTACTAACTTTTAGTCCAATGCTCATTTTTTCCCCAATGTGGGAATCCTTTAAAACAAATTTATTCATTTATTTTTTTTAAGGAGGCATTGTGGTTAAGTGCCTTAGGTTAAGGGTCCTTCTCCTTACCTAGGGTCACATAGCTAGTAAGTGTCTAAGGCTGAATGTGAACTCAAGTTCTCCTAATTCTAGGGCTGGCGTTCTATCTACTGCACCACCTAGCTGACCCACAAAATAGAAATCCTTTTAAAACATCTCTGGCCATTTCCAGGGCCAAGACACTCATAGTTCAATAAGGCTGCCATCCCTGGCCATTCCTAGGAATAAGAAGTTCACAGCTTAACAAGGCTGCTATCAATTAAAAACCTATCATTATTTACATTTATTTTACATGTGCTTTGCATTACTACATGGTTCCATTGGATTAAAAAAATTTCTTCATTAGAGCATATTTCAGGGTTAGGACATGAAAGTTGTCCTGACTTATATTGTATTGCTCTAAAGCACACAATTAAAAAGCTCCTCAAATATACACTATGGAAAGTACCTCAGGGGCAACTGGTTAGTACAGTGAATAGAGCACCAACCCTGAAGTCAGGAGGCCTTGAATTCAAATCTGGTTTCAGACACTTAACACTTCCTAGTTATATGACCCTGGGCAAGTCACTTAACTCCAATTGCCTCAGCAAAAAAAATTAAAAAACAAAACAAAATGCCTCCCCTGAATCCCACTTCCACCACTTACAGGAATCACTTGATTTCTCTGAGCCTCAATCTACTGAGGTAGCAAAAAAGAGTGGATAGAGAGAGCTTCCCTCCATCAAGAAGAATCTCATTCAAGTTCTGCCACTGATATGATACCTACAGGTTATGTAGGTATCATTTTAAAAAAAAAATACTTTATTCTGAACACAAGAAATAAAAACATTTCCGTAACATAGAATAGAAAAAAAATGCAAATCTATTGTGTACAACTTGCTATTCTTTTTAAATATATAATAAAAGTACAATGTAACTTTCTGTTTTTTTTCCCCCTTCACTCTACCCTTTACACTACAGAAGACTACCATTAGATATCTCTCAATGGTTCCAGCAACTAACATTAATTGTCTAATGCTAACAAGTGTAGTGGGCCTATCCTTCCTTTGTTCTATTCAGAGAGAGACAGAGAGAGAAAAAGAAAGACAGTTATCTGTATGACAGACAGCAGCATGTGTAATAGCTAAAGAGCTGGCCTTGAAGACAGGAATATTTGAGTTCAAGACTTATTCTGGCTCAGTTAAATGGCAAAGTTAAATGGCAGTTAAGTGGACAGAGCACCAGCCCTGAAGTCAGGAGGACCTGAGTTCAAATCCAGCCTCAGACATTTAACACTTAATAGTTGTGTGACCCTAGGCAAATCACTTAATCCCAAATTCCTTACCAAAAAAAGTCTTACTTAACTAAGTGATCCTGGGCAAGTCACTTAAAGCCCTCTCAGTTCTTTAAAAAAGAAGTATCAAACATATAGTCCACAATACTTCCAATAACCGGAATTAAAATGCAACCAGGAAATATTTGATAAAATAAAAAGACAATAAAACATTTTAAAAGTAAGTCAATAAGCAGCTGCAAGGATCCTTATGTATAGATTAGGAGCCCCTATTACTATATGAGTTTGACACCACTTCTCTAAAGTCTCTGAGGTACAGAGAAAGTGCTATCCTTCAGTATTAAATGGAATTTCTTCATTCAGGAATTCCCTAAACAGTAAAATGACAGGTGCAGCCTCTATCCCTATTTTTTCACTTTTCCTCCATATTCCCAGTGGCCAAATCATATATTGGTTTATATTGAAGTTAAGGTCAACTACAGCTCCTGAATCTTTTTTATATGAACTGTTATCAAGGCCTATATTAATACAATTATTTTTTTTCTAAAATCCTGAATGTAAATTTTACATTTATTAATGTTAAAATTTCACTTTGTTGATTCTGGCTCATCTCAATCCATCAAAATAATTTTCAACCCAGATTTTTCTAGAAAACATATTACCACATTTTTTTCCCTAGGTTTGTGTCATCTGAGAGGCTGTCCTGTGTTAGAGCTGAGGACTTGGAGACAGATCTGTGTTCAAATGCCACTTCAAATATTTATTAGTTGTGTATCCTTGAGCAATAACTCAATTTATCTCAGATTCAATTTCCTTATTTGCAAAATGGGGATACTAGGGGCGGGGCCAAGATGGCGAACTGCAGACAGCATCCTCTGTGAGCTCCTGAGACCTTCCCTCAGGCCCAGACAAATTGAGCCTTTGAACTGGTTTTGGAGTGAGGGCGCCACCAAACACTTGGACTACAACGCACTTCTATCAACAATCTACTTTGAAAAAACTCCGGAGGTTAGTCTCAGGGGAAATCGGCCACTGGTCGATATCAGATGCCACTGCGCCCGGGGCAGAAGTTAGGCTGCGACAGAGGTAGATTTTAGGCACCAGGAAGTCCCTGGGAGACGCCTGGGCCACTTTGCTCTGCTTGCGGGCAGGTGCTTTGGCAGATCTGCCTTTGGTAAAGGGTGGATTGAGAGCAGCTGAAAACGTGGTCCTAGTGTGGATCTAGCCCCACCAGCCTCAGACCGGAAGTCAACTCGGCAAACTGCCCCAGGGCAAATTGAAACTGCCCCAATATTCCCTACTGGTAACTGATACCTCAACTCAAAATTATGAGTAAGAAGCAGAAGAGAGCTCTCACCATAGACAGCTTTTACAGAGAAAAAATAGAGCAGTCCCCAGATCCTGAGATTCTGAAAACAATCCCAGATGAAGCCACAAAGGCGGACTTAAGCTGGTCTCCCTTTCAGAAGGCTTACCTGGAAGATTGCATTAAGAATCTCAAAAGAGAGCTAGAAGAAGAATGGGGAAATAAATTGAGACCAGGGCAACATAGATATCAAAAACTGGAAAAAAAGACCGGTGAATTGGAAAAAGAAAACAATTCACTGAAAAACAAAATTGGTGAATTGGAAAAAATCACCAATTCACTGGAAAATAAAAATGGTGAATTGGAAAAAGACAACAATTCACTGAAAAACAAAATTGGTGAACTGGAAAAAGACAACAATTCACTGAAAAATAAAATTGGCAAAATGGAAAAAGAATCCATTGAATCAAGAAATTCAATTGGCCAGCTACAAAAGGAGCTAAAAAAGATAACTGAAGGAAATAATACTTTAAAAATTAAAATTGAACAAATAGAAGTAAATGACTCAATAAAACTTCAAGAATCAGTCAAACAAAAACAAAAAAAAATGAAAAAAATAGAAGAAAATATGAAATATCTCCTAGGAAAAACGACTGACTTGGAAAACAGATCCAGGAGAGACAATCTAAGGATTATCGGATTCCCTGAAAGCCACGATGAAAAAAAAAGAACCTGGATGATACCTTCCAGGAAATCATGAAAGAGAATTGTCCTGATGTATTAGAATGAGAAGGCAAAATTGGCATTGAAAGAATTCACCAATCACCTCCTGAAAGAGACCCCAAAATTAAAACCCCAAGGAATATCGTGGCCAAATTTCAGGACTATCGCACCAAGGAAAGGATATTGCAAGCAGCTAGAAAGAAACAGTTCAAATACCGAGGAACTGTAATTAGAATTACACAAGATCTTTCAGCTTCCACATTAAAGGATCGAAAGGCCTGGAATCAGATATCCCGAAAGGCAAAAGAACTTGGATTACAGCCAAAAATAAATTATCCAGCTAGAATGAGCATCATCTTCCAGGGAAGAAGATGGTCATTCAATGATATAGGAGAATTTCACCTATTTCTAATGAAAAGACCAGATCTGAACAAAAAATTTGACCTTCAAATAGAGAACTCAAGAGAAGCATAAAAAGGTAAAAAGGAAAACTCTTGAGAACTATATTTCTACTATAGGTATCCTTAAAGAATGGCAGTATAATTTGATTTTTCTTTGATAATAATGGAAAAGAAATTAGAGGTGGAAGGGATACCATACTGAAAAAGAAAAAGGGGGGGGGAGGAGGCAAAATAAAGTAAAAATAAAGGAGGTAAAATAAGGCAAAATCTCATAGAGAGAGAGAAGATCTAATATAATTGAGGGAAAGAAGGGAGGGCGATGAGTATTGTGTAAACCTTACTCTCATTAGATTGGACTCTAAGAGAGTATATCAGACACATTTGGCTTCAAAGAAAGGCCTGACCCTCCTTGTGGGAAGGTGGGAGGGAAAGGAGGAAAGGAAAGGGATAAACTAATAGAAGGATTAGGGGAAAGGTATAAAGGGGAGGGAGGGACTCTAAAAGGGGGAGGACTATTGGTGGGAGGTGGTCATCAAAAATAAAGTACTGGGGAGGGGGGAAGGGAGAGAGGGGAAAGGGAAGAGAAAATCATAACTCTGGGTAAATAAGATGGCAGGGAATACAGATATAGTTATTTTAACTGTGAATGTGAATGGGATGAACTCTCCTATAAAACAGAAGCGGGTAGCAGACTGGTTTAAAAGCCAGAACCCTACAATATGTTGTTTACAAGAAACACATCTAAAACACAGAGATACATACAGAGTGAAGGTAAAGGGCTGGAGCAGAATCTTCTATGCTTCAGGTGAACAAAGAAAGGCAGGGGTAGCAATCCTTATCTCGGACCAAGTAAAAACAAAAATAGATCTAATTAAAAGAGATAAGGAAGGAAACTATATTTTACTAAAGGGTACCATAGACAATGAAGTGGTATCAATGCTAAACATATATGCACCAAGTGGTATAGCATCCAAATTCCTAGAGGAGAAACTAACAGATGCAAGGAAAAATAGGCAGTAATACTATACTAGTGGGGGATCTCAACCTTGCTCTCTCAGAATTAGATTAATCAAATCACAGAATCAATAAGAAAGAAGTTAGGGAGGTAAACAAAAGGCTAGAAAAGTTAGGTATGATAGATCTCTGGAGGAAATTGAATGGTGATAGAAGGGAGTATACTTTTTTCTCAGGGGTTCATGGAACTTATATGAAAATTGATCATGTGTTAAGGCATAAAAACCTCAAAATCAAATGCAGAAAACCAGAAATAGTAAATGCATCCTTTTCAGATCATGATGCAATAAAACTCACATGTAATATAAGGCCAGGAGAAAATAGACCACAAGTTAATTGGAAATTAAATAATCTAATCCTGAAGAATGAATGGGTGAAAGGGCAAATTACAGACACAATCAAAAATTTCATCCAGGAGAATGACAATAATGAGACAACATACCAAAATTTGTGGGACACGGCTAAAGCGGTTATAAGGCGTAATTTTATATCTCTAGATGCTTATTTGCATAAAACAGAGAAAGAGAAGATCAATGAACTGGGGTTACAATTAAAAAAGCTAGAAAAAGACCAAATTAAAAACCCTCAATTAAATACCAAATTGGAAATTCTGAAAATTAAAGAGGAGATCAATAAAATTGAAAATAAGAAAACTATTGAATTAATAAATAAAACTAAGAGTTGTTTTTATGAAAAAACCAACAAAATAGATAAGCCTTTAGTTAATTTGATTAGAAAAAGGAAAGAGGAAAATCAAATTGTTAGTCTCAAAAATGATAAGGGAGAACTTTCCTCCAATGAAGAGAAAATTAGAGTAATAATTAGAAGTTTCTTTGCCCAACTTTATGCCAATAAATTTGATAATGTAAATGAAATAGAGGAATATTTACAAAAATATAGATTGCCAAGGTTAACAGAAGAGGAAATAAATTATTTAAATAGCCCTATTTTGGAAAAAGAAATAGAACAAGCTATTAATCAACTCCCTAAGAAAAAATCTCCAGGGCCAGATGGATTTACATGTGAATTTTACCAAACATTTAAAGAACAATTAATCCCAATACTATATAAACTATTTGAAAAAATAGAGAAAGAAGGTGTACTACCAAATTCCTTCTATGACACAGATATGGTGCTGATAGCTAAACCAGGTAGGGAGAAAACTGAGAAAGAAAACTATGGACCCATTTCCCTAATGAATATTGATGAAAAATTTTAAATAAGATTCTAGCAACGAGATTACAGAAAGTCATCCCCAGGATAATATGCCATGACCACGTGGGATTTAATACCAGGAATGCAGGGCTGGTTCAATATTAGGAAAACTATTAGCATAATCAATTATATTAACAACCAAATTAATAAAAACCATATGATTATCTCAATAGATGCAGAAAAAGCCTTCGATAAAATCCAACACCCATTCCTATTAAAAACACTGGAGAGTATAGGAATAAATGGGCTTTTCCTTAAAATGATTAGTAGTATCTACTTAAAACCTTCAGCAAACATCATATGTAATGGAGTCAAACTAGAACCATTCCCAATAAGATCAGGAGTGAAATAAGGCTGTCCACTGTCACCATTATTATTTAATATTGTCTTAGAAATGTTAGCTTTGGCAGTAAGAGAAGAAAAAGAGATTAAAGGAATTAGAGTAGGTAATGAGGAAACCAAACTATCACTCTGCAGATGACATGATGATATAAGTAGAGAACCCTAAAGACTCAACTAAAAACTACTAGAAACAATTCACAACTTTAGCAAAGCTGCAGGATACAAAATAAATCCACACAAATCATCAGCATTTTTATATATTACCAATAAAGTTCAGCAGGAAGAGAAACAAAAAGAAATTCCATTCAAAATAACTGTTGATAGTATAAAATATTTGGGAATTTTTCTGCCAAGGGAAAGTCAGGAACTATATGAACTAAACTACAAAACACTCTCCACACAAATAAAATCAGACCTAGTTAATTGGAAAAACTTAAAATGCTCATGGGTAGGCCGAGCAAATATAATAAAAATGACAATACTACCCAAACTAATTTACTTATTTAGTGCCATACCAATCAAACTCCCAAGAAATTATCTTACAAATCTAGAAAAAATAGTAGCAAAATTCATTTGGAAGAACAAAAGGTCAAGAGTTTCAAGAGAATTAATGAAAAAAAAGGCTGATGATGGTGGACCTGCTGTACCAGATCTAAAACTATGTTACAAAGCAGCGGTCATCAAAACCATTTGGTACTGGCTAAGAAATAAGAGTAGTCAATCAGTGGAATAGGATAGAATCACAAGACAAACTAGGAAATAACTATAGCAATTTAGTCCTTGATAAACCCAAAGACCCCAGCTTCTGGGATAAGTACTCACTATTTGACAAAAACTGCTGGGAAAATTGGAAACTAATGTGGAAGAAATTAGGGCTTAACCCACATCTAACACCACATACCAAGATAAGATCTAAATGGGTTCATGATTTGGATATAAAGAGTGATACTATAAGTAAATTAGAGGATGTAATATAGTTTACTTCTCAGACCTATGGAGATGGAATAAATTTATGTCCAAAGAAGAACTGGATCTCTTAATTGAAAACCAGATAGATAACTTTGACTATATTAAGTTAAAAAGTTTTTGTACAAACAAAACCAATGCAGTCAAGATTAGGAGGGAAGCAATAAATTGGGAAATCATCTTTACATTTAAGGGTTCTGATAAAGGTCTCATCTCTAAAATATATAGAGAATTGTCTCATATTTATAAAAATTCAAGCCATTCTCCAATCGATAAATGGTCAAAGGATATGAACAGACAATTTTCAGACGATGAAATTAAAACTATTTGTAGTCATATGAAAAGGTGCTCCAAATCACTATTGATCAGAGAAATTCAAATCAAGACAACCCTGAGGTACCACTACACACCTGTCAGATTGGCTAAAATGACAGGAAAAGTTAATGATGAATGTTGGAGGGGATGTGGGAAGGCTAGGACACTGATGCATTGTTGGTGGAGCTGTGACAGATCCAGCCATTCTGGAGAGCAATTTGGAGCTATGCTCAAAAAGTTATCAAACTGTGCATACCCTTTGACCCAGCAGCATTTCTATTGGGCTTATATCCCAAAGAAATCATAAAAGAAGGAAAGGGCCCCACATGTGCAAGAATGTTTGTGGCAGCCCTTTTTGTAATGGCTAGAAACTGGAAACTAAATAGATGCCCTTCAAATGGAGAATGGCTGAACAAATTATAGTATATGAATATTACGGAATATTATTGTTCTGTAAGAAATGACCAGCAGAACAATTTCAGAGAGGCCTGGAGAGACTTGCATGAACTGATGCTGAGCGAAATGAGCAGAACCAGGAGATCATTATACACGGCAACAACAATACTATATGACGATCAATTCTGATGGACATGGCTCTCTTCAACAATGAAATGTTTCAAACCACTTCCAATTGTTCAGTGAAGAAAGCCATATACACCCAGAGAGAGGGATGTGAAATGTGGACCACAACATAACATTCTCATACTTTTGATTGATGTTTGCTTACATTGTGTTTCCTTTATCTGATATGTCTTCTGTGTAGATACGATTTTTCTTGCACAACAATCATAAGTTTGGAAATATGTATACATATATTTGATTTGCCAAATATTTTAACATAATTAACACATAGTGGATATGCTGCCATCTAGGGGAGGGGTGGGGAGTTGGGGGGAAAAATCTGTAACAGAAAGCTATGTAAGGGTTAATGTTGAAAAGTTACCCATACATATGTTTTGCAAATAAAATAAAATTTAAAAAAATAAATAAAATAAAATTATGAACACACAAAAAGGGGGGATACTAATAGTACCTACCTCACATAGTTGTTGTGAGAATCAAATGAGATACTATATGTACTTTGTTTCACAACCTTAAAAACATTGGATGTCAGCTACTGTTATTATTTTTTTGCAGCTATCATCTAATGACACTAAAAATGCTAATCACATTATATCACACCAACAGGATGATGATTTATTAATAAACAATGATCTCTATTTTTTTTTTTAAATTTTCATATTCACTCCACTTTCCACTGTAACTCTGCTGGGTCTCAATTCCACAAAACAATAAATATGTTCCTTTCAGGATAAGCTAATCAACGAAAATCTCCCCACCATGTTAATTCTGTTTTAGATACTTGACTTCTTAAAAAACTCTCCTTTAGAGAGGCCAGATCTGGACTTTACAGATCACTTCACTCTCCAATGGCAACTCTGCTTAATATTAGCTTCTTAGAAAAAGAAGCTCCCAGTGACCTTTTCCCTCCATCCTTCCCTTTTCCAGTTTCCTTTAGTGTATTGTCTTTCCCCATTAAATTGTAAGTTCCTTGAGGACAGGGACTATTATTCTTTTCCAAATATGCTTAGCACAGTGACTGCATATAGTAGGTACTTAATAAATGTTTACTGAGCTGAAAAAATTGACCAAATGTTGAATTATTCAGTTGTCCAGAAAACTTCAAGTTCTCAAGAAGCCCAGACCAAAGAATGTATAGTAAATGATCCCAAATACAATTATAACAAAAACCTGCAATTCTTTTTATACAGACCCTTTTCATTAAGAGAAATGGAGTCATCAAGCTTGGACTAATAGTACAATTACAGATATGCTTTTTAGTAGGTTGAAATGGTCCTGAAGACAACAAAGAGGCAAAAGCAACTGGAGGAGACAAGGATACAAAAAGAACTCGGGTGAATGTATCAATTGTGAGGGCATTGAAGGATCAATTTCCAGATAGCTGAAGTGGGGAAACAATAAAGGTGCAGGAAAAATCTCAGGCCTAATTAACATCAGATTGAAAAAATTCCAAGAGAACAACAATAACTATCAAACCATAAGCCTACTTTCCCATTAATATAAAGTTTTTATGAGAATAATTTAATCATGCATCACACCATCCTCAATAGGTATTATTAGAAAAAAACTAGGCTTCTGAAAATAATATTATACAGCAGACCATATTTTTCTATTAATTCTAATAATTTCTATTAATTAATTTCTATATTTATAAGAAATATAGATATAAAATTCTACTGCCCATAATGCTGGCTGATTATTAAAAATATCCTTGAAAGTTATGAGAGATAACTTTGATAACCCTTTGATCACTGATTATCAGATAAGGCATAAAGCAAGAAGAGACAAATGCTTGCTAAAGCTATTCATCTTTGAACATGGAGGAGATCCAGGTTAGATTCTATGGAGAAGAACAACTCTTTAGATAAGAGAAGGGTCCTCCAGAGGTTCTTATTTGCTGATGACATCATTCTGGTTGCATCAAGTCCTAGAATACTGTAAAGCCTCCTGGATGAGTTTCAGAACCACCCCCAAAGACTCTGAGCCTAAACATCCTCATAGGAAAAACAAAAGTAAAGTGCCATAATCTGGACAGCTGTCCAGTCTGGACATCAGTTTAAATGGATAACATACAGAGTTCATCAACAATATATGTATCTTAGACAGATATTGCAAAGGGAAATGAGCTGGAAACTCAAGACAGCACTTAGGAGACTAAAAAATGTTTTCAATAATTCTAAACTCCTCCCCGATGTAATACAAATATTCACTTGGTATTACTACAGAGCTAGGACTCCAGACCACTAGGGTTTGCAAAGGATCAAAAATGGGCATCCTATTGTACATGCAGAAAACTGGCAAGGATGACAAAAGATGAAAATATTCAATGTTGGAGGAGTTGTGGGAAGATGGGCACACTGGTGCATTGTTCATGCAGCTGTGAATCAGTGTGATTATTTTGGAAAGCAATTTGGAATCATGGAAATAAACAAACTAAAACGTCCTTACTCTTTGTCTCTGAAATCATATTACTAGATACATATGCCAAGGAAGTCACTGATAGGAAAAAAGTTCCCATGTACACCAAAATATTTAGAACCATACTTTTTTGTATTAGTAAAGAATTAGAAACAAAGTCGATTCCTATCAACTGGGAAATGCCTAAACAAATTGTGATGCCTAAATATAATGGTATGTTACTGTGTTGCAAGGGAACAACAAATGATAGAAAAGCACTAACTCACAAGAAGTGAATAAGTAGAGCCAAGAAAACAATTTACGCATACAATATATGCAACAGTATAACTAGAGAGACCCACTCTATAATAATCAAAAGCAAATGACAAAAATTCAAAAAACAAACATGGACCCAAAGAGATATGAGGAGAAATAGACCGTATTTTTTTGTGGATGGAGGGGTGGAGATGTCCATAAGTAGAGAACAATGCATATATTTTCATATTTTTTGATATATTGATTGGTTTTAATACTTTTTCTCTTCTTTTTCTTTAAAGAGGAAATATCATTTGTTAGGTAGGATGACTGTCTAGGAAGGAAAGGAGGGATATTAGGAAAAGTTAGGGCTATATAAAAATGAGATATCCATAACAATACATTTTAAAATGAAACACACTCAAAGGGTGATTGAGAGATTATGGTGGATCCATGCAAGGTCTTATTATTAACAGAGGATAGAACACTGGGCTTAGACCCAAAAAGACTCATCTCCCTGATCTGGCCTCAGACACTTACTACCTGTGCCACTGGGCAGAGGAGGTTCACCTGCCTTGGGGTCTGTCTTATAGGCTTAATAGTCCTGGCCTGGCCTGGCCTGGCACCCCACATCCACTCCTTATTTAAATAAGGCAACCAAGGAGGGGCCTTCTTACAATCCAAATGAAAATGATCTTAATGACAATCACTAATCCTTCCCTAGTCATACTGGACAAAGGGCCCCTCTCACTTTTGCTTTTCTACCTCTAGCATTTGGCACTGCCTTGGTGCACAACTGGTGTTTAATAAATAATTTTTGATCAATCAATCAAAAAAGAAGATAGGTTAGTCATGTGGAAGAAAAATTGATAGACTATATGATTACCAGAATCCTCAGGATGTCAAGAAAAAGAGAGGAAACCTTCTATGCTTCAAGTGGTCCTGCTGTGTCAAACTTACAGGAAAATATAAACCCACAGGTCTACACTGGGTACAAAATTCATCACTGGAAGAAATTATCCATAGATGAAAAACACAGAACCATTTGAATATTTTAATATCTTCACTTTTTAAAAGATTAAACACAGATCTATGAGAATATCTGAGAATTTTGAGTATCTTTACTTTTTTTTTTTAAATGAATACTACCAGATTCACATTTATGAAAAATGAATTAAATCAAAACATTAGGACTTATAGTTAAGAAAAGAAGCAGTATTTGAGTTATGGATCTTATGGAATATAGACATTTTTTGAATACTCCATGGATCCTCCACTAAATCCTCTCTCTATTCTTTTTAGGATAATCTGAAGGAGATACTGTGATGGAAGAATTCATCACCCTCCAGCAAATCTGGTGATGAGACTGCAAATTCAACTTGGTCTTGTTCTTATGCAGCAGATATACAATGTACTGTTCAACTGAACCTAGAAGCCTTTCCAAGTAGGAAACACAGTTTGAATACCACTGGCAATAGTTTTTGAGGATTCAGAATCCACCACCCCTATGGTAAGTTAACAAAGTAACTTTAGCAGAATACATATATAGGGAAATAGAATCGTGGAGGGGTTTTTTGTTGTTCTGGAAGGAAGGGGAAGATCACTACATTTAACCTTTTCATTTTGCAGGTAAGGAAATGAAGGTCTCAAGAGATAAGTAACTTGTGAGAAGCCACAGAAGTAATATATTAACAGAATAGTTAATTCTTACCTACTCAGAAAACCCAATTCCCAAAAAGTCTAAGTCCTTGTTTCTCTAAGCAGATCCGCTCTATATTTTAAGATCAGAATTAATTTCCTTTTGATAACTTTTTATAACATCACTGAAATTCAGAGTTGGGAATTGCCAGCTTGAAAATAGCAACAATAAATAGTAGACAATCAACTTTATTCTTAAGTCCCAATCCCAACTCAGGCAATATATCTGAGTAGCCAAAAGGCAAGGGCAACAAATATGTCAGACTATTAATTAAATAAAACCCAGCATATTAATAAAAGGGGGGGGGGGAATCTACCTTTATCAAGAATAGTCTGAAGTAAAATCCTAGAAGAGACTGCCCAGCTAAGGTTTTTTCTAGTGTTCATAAAAACATTGGGCAACCCTTCCTGCTTATTTTCTCTTTAGGTTAATTCATTTAGTCCCTCATTATCTGATATACCTGAAGAGATTCCTCTGGTGCCCCTGAAGCAATCTTTTTATCTCTCGTATGTTTAGGTTCTTTATTATTTGTAAATGATGACACTAAAAATCCAAAGATTAGAAGCAAGGCTGATGAGATTTCTTAGTCAAGAAAAGGTAATTATTTGTTAAGGAAAATCTATTTCTTCTATAAGAAAAAATGTTCTGAGAAAAAAACATGAATATAGGCTTTTTCCTTCTCTAGTAAAGATAGCTTCTATCTAAACAGTTCAGCAGGCTTTCTTAAATGAGAATACTGAGAAAATCTTATTAGAGGGTTCTCTAAACAATCTAACAGTATTTCATAAATTCCCAACAGAATTTTTTTTAAGAGGCTCTGATTATTGACAGCACTTAGGTTTATGCCTAAGGTGCTATGTCACTTTTATTTATTTCTTTGCTAGTTCACAGGAAGTTCCTGCTATTTGTTCCTATTTAGGGTAAGATAGATGGTCACATTCATTCATTCTACACCCATTCATTTAGTTTATTCCTCAAGCAATGCTTTTGCTAAAAGCATAGTGGGGTCTCTGGATCCCCAAAAGCTATGTATGCCAGTAAAGCACCAGCTCTGGAAAATTTTTACCAAATGCTTAAATAGATGCCCCATAATAGACTATATAGCTGTCCAAAAAGCACATAACTAGGTCTGAGAGGCTCAGTATCTAGCTGGTCCCTAGATACTTTTTTTTTTTTTTAATCATTTCTTTCCTATCTTTTATACCATTGATAACTAAAACAAATGGAAACTGGATTCCTAGAAGCAGCATACTAGTTTATTTTAAATATATGCTGTTACCAATTTTTAATTTTTTTTAATATTTTAATTTGGTTGGGAGTGTTATAGAAGTGTTTGATACCTCCATTTTATGTGATTTTCCTGGAGGAATTCTTTGTTGTCAATATACTTAGTACAACACTTTCTGATAATTAATTCAATACAATGGAAGACTGATAAGGATATTTTTGGGTAGAAAGACCTTTTGGTGCCTTTGCACACCCTGCAAACATCCAAATACTGCTAAGGCTAAGCTTGGGTAGGTGTTTCCATTTCTAGCAGTTACTGAGAATACCATTCCACCTTGGTAGCCTGTTCCTTTTGGCTTCTGGCCCAGAGCTACACTGGCTAATTTGTGAATTGTACAGCCTACAATATCATCAATATTTCCTTCTAGGCTAATTCAGAGATATCACTTGAATTAAGCTGCATATTTCAGAACATTCATTTAAAAATATGTGAATTACTGATCATTTTATGTGGTTACAAAAAGTTTCCAATCCTTATAACTCTGAACATATCTGGCTTTTTAATATTTTCAAGACCTGTTGATTTTTATAACATCTACACTATGGAAGCAGTTCAATCATCATTTCATATTATATCTTATTTTTCTGAACAATCTCAAATCTACTCCCTTTATGAGATTCCTTTTCCCCTTCTCCCCAAAATCCTATGGTGTCTTTCTCCTCATTAAGTATTTATCTTTAGTGAAATCTGTTCTGGGCATACCATAATAACCTGTGATTTCCACCCTGAATGTGCCTCAACTGCCATCTTTACTTGTAGACATCTAACAGAGAAGTTCTTAACCTGGAGTCCATAAACCTCCAGTGGACTTCTGGGGAATCCATGACCTTGGATCAGAAAAAAAAAAAATCACATCTTTATTTTCAGAAATCTCTAAATAGTATTTAATATTTCTTTTAGTCATGAATATAAGCAATAATTATGTTTATGGAGGAAGGGACTATAAGCTTCGCCAGACTAGACAGTCAAAGGGTTTGACTTTGTATTTCTAACTCAAAAAGGTTATGAATGCCTATTCTTCTTAAGGCCTTCTATACTAATAAAGTCAGTAAATCTAACTAAATTGGGATAAGATTAGGTGAACTCTCAGGGTCCTCTTTCAGCCTAGCCCTAGGACATAATAAAAACCATAATACCTTCAAGGTAGAAATAAATCATTTTCTCAAATTCTCTGTGAATTCTATAAATGGTTAAGGATTATTAAAAAAAAATATCACCTTGGTGAGAAGATTTAGCACTAGTTCCCTTTCCAAATTTATTATTTTGTTCTCTCCTCTACTACATATCCTCAACACTTATTTAACCAGTTTACAATACATCATCTTTGTCCACAAGGAGACTGGGTGACTAAGCCCTAATAGCCTTGTTAATCAGAATGAAGGGACAGTCCAGGGTCAAGAAAGCCCTATGCGCATCAAACAAAAAGAATAATCAGAAGTCAGGGTCAAGTTATTAAGGGAAGAGATAGAAACAAACAAACAAACAAAGAAAAAAAAAGAGGATCTAGGAAAAGCAGAAAAGACAAGCAGGTTCCCTGGAGGAAGGTGAAGTAGAAAGTATGTCAGGGTAGTCTAAGTTACTGCACTGAGAAAGAATAGTCTAGAAAGAAAAGAGGGGGTACTTAAGATTTGAAATGAATTCTCAGGCGAGAGACATGATTTGATATTAAAGAGGAAGAAACAGAATGGAAAGACTAATTCAGTTTTGCGAAAAGTGGAGGGACTCAGAGCTTTTAGCAATTAGTAAACTAATTATTTTAAAAAGTAAATAAGAAAATGGTCTTTATATAAAGAAGCCAGTTCAATGGTATATGATGCCATCCTCCAATGTATTTCTTTTCTTCCTTTTTTTTTGATTCCTTCCCTTCCATTACCCCCCTTTGCACATAGTTGTTTTCTGCCAGAAAATTCTGGCCCAAAGACACAGATGCTCCTTGTTTATTACAGCTGGAGGGTGCTTCCTCCTCCTCCTCCTGGTGTATGCGGACTGCAGTCAGCTGCTAAGACAATTACAGAGACAAAGTGGAAATGAAAAAAAAAAAAATACAGTAATCTAGTTCCTCTACTCTACTCTTCTAAATGATCTATCTAACTAAGACAGAAATGAAACACATTAATAAAAAAGGGGTTTGGTGAGGCAGGCAAAATTTACCATCTCTGCTCTGGGACCTGTTTAAATCTTGGGAAGGTCAAAAATACTGGCCAATTATCATCCTCCCTTTCCATAGTGTCAGGCCAATAACTCAACCTTTCATGCTGTATCAAAATCTAACTTCAACATCACTCACTCTTTTAACACCCTCCTCCTCCTTTCTTCTCCAATCCAAAGGGGCCTCATTACCACATTCATCTTACTTCACCTTCAACTGTTCTTTCAATAATTCAATACTTACAATACTTAAATGCTTTCAACACAAAAAATACCAAATTTTCCCTAGACTGAAAAAGTTAATAAATAAATATTATTTTTCTTGTCTTAATATCTTGTTTTTGCATCACAATAATTTTTCAATATATACTTCTATCACTATCAAACTCTCTACTGAAACAAAGAAAAATAGGTAGACAATACTGATCAAAAACAGTTCTGACAGAGGATGTGGTAATACACAACAGTAGGTCCCCCATAATGAGAAGAAAAAAGTATAATTCAGTATGTTTTCCAGAAAAAAAAATCTTTAACATCTACTAAATACACTATGGAGAGTTTGGAAGAGACAGTGACACATAAGACCTTCAACCAACAATAATCAACCTAACTATTCTTTTCATCTAAATTTCCCCTGGAACATCCTCAATTCAGCTGAGTATACTTGTTCCCTTCTATATTTTTTTATTGCCATCTTTCCTTGACTCATCATAACTCAATTTCACAACATCCTACAGGGAAAAAAAAAAAAAAAACCCATCATCAAGGATCTCTTTAAAATCCTTAAACCAAATACTAATTCTCATTCTCTGCAATTCCTAACTATGAGTGTTCTCTAAAGTTGTGTCATGAATTCTTTTTTTCTTCTCTTTTTGAACTTTCTCCTGCTGCCATTATCATCTCTCATGGATGTAGCTATCACCTCTATGCAAATATTTCCAGTTTCTCTTCTGTGAGTCAGTACCACATCACCAGCTGCCTTCTACATATTGAAAACTAGAATACCTACAGACATTGCAAACTCAACACATTCAAAAGAGAAATATGCATCTTTTCCCTGAAACCCAAATCTGTATCAAACCTACCTAGGTCTGTTGAGAGCATCACTGTTTTCAGTCTCTCAGGTGTATAACTTTGTAATCTTCCACACCACCCCCTTTTTTTCCTCCTCCTTTTCTCCCACTTCACTTTCTGTCTGTCTCTATTTCTCTCTTTTTCCCTTCTTCTCCTCCTTCTTTTCTCCCCCTCTCTATTTCTGTATCTCTTTTTCTCCCCCTTTTTTCCTCCTCCTCCTCATTCTTTTCTCCACCCCCTCATCTCTGTATCTTTCTCTTTCTTGCTGTTTGTCTTTCTCTCTTTTTTCTCCTCCTCATTCTTTTCTCCCCTCTCCCCCAGTCTGTATCTCTCTCTCTTTTTCTTGCTCTGTTTGTCTTTCTCTCTTTTTCTCCTCTCTTTTCCTCCTCTTCTTCTTTTCTCCCCTGTCTCTGTCTCTCTCTTTCTCCCTCCACATATCCAAAAATGTCAAATTTTGTCCTCACTACCTTTCACCTACTCTATGGCACTACTGTCCCAAATGGTCTCCCTGCCTCAAGTCCTTCTATCTTCCATAATAAAGCTGCCAAAGTGATTTTCCTTAAGTGCAGATCTGACTATAGTACTCTCTTACCTACTAAGTTTCAATGGCTCCCTATCACCTTCAGGATAACATAAAATACAGCATTTTGCTTTTTACATCTCTTTACAACCTGGCCCCAAACTATCTTTCCATTTTCTCCTTCCTAGATTCTGTGACCTAAGGAAAAGAGGCCTTCCCTCTGTTCATAGCACAGGGTTCTACATCTCCATCTCTTTACATCTGTACTGGCAACCCCTTTTGCCTGGAATGGATCCCTCTTCCTCTCTGACTTACAGATTCACTCACTTCCTTTAAGAAAGCACAAACAACATCTCTACAACAAAGTCTTTCCATATTTCCCCAAAGTAGTATTCTCCTTGATAAAACCTTGTATTTGTTCCCTATACATTAATATATGTGTACATGTTTCTTCTAATAGAATTTAAGTTCCTTGAGAGGAGGGATTGTTTATATATATTTCTGTATTTATATCTATGGGCAGCTGGGTGCCATAATGGATAGAAGGCAGGACATGGAGTCAGGAAAACATATCTCCCTGAATTCAAATTCAGTCTCAAGACATTTATGAGTTCCTGGGCAAGTCACTTAACCCTGTTTGCCAAAGGTTCCTCATCTGTAAAATGAGTTGGAGAAAGAAACAGTATCAAGACAGTAACAAACAAAACAAAACAAAACAAAAAAAACCAAAAAGAGATCACAAAAAATTAGAAATGAGTACAAATGACTAAATAAAAATTTGCTTCTATTTGGCCAGTGTTTAACACATGGTAAATGCTTAAATACTCGCTTATTGTTTATATAAACTTTGTGAATCCATCAGCCTACTGCTTTACATACAACAAATATTTGTGAATCAATAAACATTTGTGCCAGGTACTATGCTAAGCCCATAGTACACTGTTGGAAAGGACTGTTTAGTCCAATTTGCCCTTCTTTTCTTATATCCTCAGCACTTGGCTTATCCTCAGCACCTGACATATAGTAGGTACTTAATGCTTCTTGCCCAAGGATCCCTTCTTTAAAATTTACTACCACTAGTTACCCAGTCCTTGTTTGGAAATCTCAAGTGAGGGAACTAAAACCTCACAACCTATTTTATATCTCAGTAACTTTCCTTACAAGTTAGATTTGAATTCAGGGAGCTTTTTCAGCTCCCATCAGTTCTCTGCTCTCTGGAAGGAAGCTAAACAGTTTAATTCTCTCCTCCCAGGACAAACCTTCCACTATTTGTAAATAGATTTTACTTCTCCTATCTTTTCTTTTCAAAAGCAAACATCTCCAGGACATAGATTTCAAACTGAACTCTCAAAGGCCATCTAGTCCTCATTTTACAATGTGTCAACAGCGGCAGAGAGAAGTTACAGGCCTAAAGTCACACAGGTAGCAAATGGTAGAATTGGACTGAAATGCAAAGTCCTCCAACACCAAAGCTAATGACAGTTCCATTGTAGTACAATTCCTTGATTCCTTGATTCAGAAGACAAGATTTCAAAGACATCACCATGCTGTTCAGTGTGCTGGATGCCCTCCAGATGATCAACACCCACAGTAAAATAGGACTATTTCATTCCTTCTGTACAGTAGTTCCTTTTAAGGTAATCTGAGATTACATTAGCTTTTTTAACTAACACATCAAATTGAGGAGTCAAGAAGTGGTGCCTTGGAATCAAGAAAACCTAGCTTTAAGTATTCCTCTGATCCATGCTGACTTGATGATTAGGTGCAAATTACTCATCAGTCTTTTTAAGTTATAGAGAAGTTGTAGAACTGCATGAGTGGAGCTCATCACACTGATATCACAGGTTTAGAGAAGGACAAGAGCAATGCTAATTAGTGACACTGAGCTAGCAGTGTGTTAAAAATCCTCAAATTTTGTTTTTCAAATGAATTATTATGTAGCCATGCTCTCTAACCCATGGTCTACTTTTGACATTGATTTTTTGGACCCTAAGTAAAAATTTACATTTATTCCTATTTAAATCCATCTTATTTGATTTGGTCCAGTATTTGGCTTGTTCAGACTCTTTTTGTTATCTATCCTTCTGTGTGTAGATTATCCCTCTTCCCTCTGTATCATCCACAATTCTAAGAACCAGGCTATTTATACTTATAACTCGGCTTTTGATAAAACTATTAAAAAGCACAAGGGATTGGTCATGGGTCACTATACTAGAAGTCTCTCTTTAGGTCAACATTAAACAATTAATGATTACCCTTTGGGACTTGTCATTTAATTAGGTCAGAATCTACCTAGCAATACTAAGAGTTAGCTCACATCTCTTCAACTTGTCCTTAAAGACAACTTGAAATTTTAATCAGATCAATAAATCAGGACATATAATCAGTGTTTATTAAAAGCACAAATGAACCAAGTTCAACTTTCTCAGTTTACAAACATAGATCTATGTTTCCCAGATTCACAAGGGAGGAATTAAGGCGAGATATTCCTTAAATTTTTAATATGAGAACATTGTGATAGCTGTATTTCAATATACCTGGTTTCCTTTGTAATCCTATGTATTTTATTTTATGCATTTAAAAACATTATTCTGAGCTTTATCCATAGGCTTCACCAATCTGCCAAAAGGATTCAGGGCATAAAGATGAATAACTCCTCTAAGAGAAAGAAGAAACACATTTTCATGTTTCAAGATACAGTGACATGAAAAAAGTCAGCATCATTCCAGAAGAGGTTTCTTGGGACCCAAGAAAGACTCACCAGCACTGTATTAACATTTGATCCAAGTGGTATATTATACCATTTTCTGGCCATGATCACAAAAGAGCACATCTGAGCTATCTTCTCACTTCATGGCTAACAAAAGCAGGTCTCCTGAAATCACTACCCTGAGAATTCTCTCCTCTGTCCCCATTCTCCGCACAAAACTTCTTATAGTTCAGGAAAAGAGAGGGAAAGTTAGAGGATATAATGTGGGTGAGTGTGAATGTGTGTGCATGAGTGTGTGTGTGAGTGAGTGTGTATGAGTGTGGGGGGGTATATGTATGATTGTGAGTGTGCTGGTATATGTGAGTTTGCATATGAGTGTATATATGAGTGTGTGTGTGTGTTGGTGTATGTGAGTGTGTATATGAGTGTGTGTGAGTGTATGTATGAGTATGTGAGTATGAGTGTATGTTTGTGTACGTGAGTGTGTGTGTATGAGTACGTGACAGTGAGTCTGGGTGTGTTTGTGTATATGAGTATGAGTGTGTGTTTGTGTACATGAGTGTGTGTGTATGAGTATGTGACAGTGAGTCTGAGGGTGTTTGTGTATGTGTGTGTGTAAGAGTACGTGACAGTGAGTCTGAGTGTATAGATGACTGTGAATGTGTATGAGTACGTGACAGTGAGTATGAGTGTGTTTGTGTGTATGATTGTGTTTGTGTGTATGACTGTGAGTGTGTGTGTGTGCACCAGAGTGTGCCTGAGACTGTTGTGCCTGCCCTCCTTTAGAATGCAAGGTCCTTGAAGGCAGGGGCTACTTCCTTTGCCTTCACCTCCCCAGGACTTCAGAGCAGTGACTCGGACAAAGTAAGAGGTTAGTAAACACTGGCTGACTGAGTGTGTTGGGTCAGAAAGGACGAATTGCCTGTTCGAGGGAGAATGCAGTGCACTGCCCTGTATATCTGATTTTAGACATGCCATAATCTCAGCCTGACTCGAATCAGTTGTGGGCAAGGTGATTAATCACTGTCTCTCCCTGAGACATTCAAGGTCCTGCTGCCTATTCTTAGACCACAAGAAATCTAACATTGAAATATGACTTGGGTTTTTGTTTTTTCCATGCCTTTTTAATAAAGTAGCGGAAGAAATCTTGCCCCGGGCTCAGCTGAGTTATGGAGTTTATCTCCTTAGTGGCAAGGTTCCATTCCTCCCCACTGTCACCAAACCAAGACCAAACACGGCTACAAGGAGCCTGGTAGAGGACGACAAAGGCTCAGAATTCACGGCAGGCAGCGATTCATCATATGGATTAATTGCTCAGAGAGACAGGTTTTCTTTGCGCATTTCTATAAAAACAGCCGCTAAAGAACAAAATTAATTTAGCTAATCAGAGAAACCTCATTGCCCTGCATGGCAAGACATGGTTTATTTGTTTTTGACAAGTGAGGTTAATGAATCACGGCTCAGCCCCAGTCGCAGCTGGTGAGATAAACAGCACCTCTGGGTGTTACTTACCTGAGAAAAGGTCTCAGCTCACACCTCCCCCTTAATACCCACCTTCCCCACGTACCTTCTCAGCGTATTCTGAGACAATCTGCTTGATCTCCTCGGAGCGAAGCCCCACAATCTGGCCTACTGCACTCGCAGTCAGTCGGCTCTGGAATCGAAGCAAGGAGCGTGATTTTAGAAGCAACTTTCACAGAATGATAATGACTGAGCTCTCTGAATCTTCCTTGCAAAGGCAAGTTAAGACCTTTTTTGTTTAGCATTGGAAATAATTCCATCCATATTCCTACTTATCACCCAATTTAATGACAGGAACCCAATAAATAAATAATCCAAATGTGTCCAGATGAACAATTTAATAACAAACACCTCCCCCTACTTTCTGTATTTCAAGTTGTTCATTATCATTATGATGGTTAAACATTTATAGAACACTTTAAAACAAATCATTGTAGGGGCAGCTAGGTGGTGCAGGGGATAGAGCACCAGCCCTGAAGTCAGGATGAACCTGAGTTCAAATCTGGTCTCAGACACTTAACATTCCCTAGCTGTGTGACCCTGGGCAAGTCACTTAACCTCAATTGCCTCAGCAAAAAAAAATAAAATAAAATAAAACTTTTTATTTCACTTGAGTCTCACAACAACCATGTGAAGTAAGTTATTTACAAGCAAGGTTTGGAGGAATTCAAAGACTTCCCAAGTTTATACAGCTAGTTAAAATTTTAAACCCAGATTCCCCTAAGTCCCAGGATGGAACTCTTAATAGTTTCTCCCTGGAAAGAAAAGATCCAGACCAGACAAACCTTTCATCTTAAGGGCTTCACATGAAGCTAAACACTTCACTTTGTCCAGATCACTATGTCCAAAGCCATCCATTTTACAGATGGGCAAACAGAGGCCTGAGAGGGCTCAAGGTCACACCAGTGATAAGTGACAGATCCTCTAATTCCAAATTCAGTGTTCTTTTTATGTACCATAGTGTCAGCTCTAAGAATGGGAGATGGAAGATATACTTTGGGAGAAAAAAAGAGAATGGAAAATAGAAGGCAGGGTGATGGGAGGGATAAAGAGCAGCAGAAGAGAAAATAAAGATATATTTACATGAGCTTACATACATATATAGACATATATATATGTATATATACATATATGAATTTGGACAGATGTATAAACCTATATATCTATGTATGAATGTGTATATGTATGAGATGAAGAAAAATAAAAGTCATTGACAATGGCCTGAGACTCTGAGTGACATAAATACTTCTACATTTGGGCCAAGCTCTGCTTCTTATTCACTGTATGACTTTAATCAAGCTATTTTTCAATTCTGAGCCTTAATTTCCAAATCTGTAAAATGCTTACAAATGAAATTCCACTTAGGCACAGATAGGGAAGGAATTTGGGTTTTAAGAAGGATAAAAAGCAGTAAAACAAATGATTCACTTTTGATTAAGAAGGAAGTTAGTGTGAAATAGTGGATAGAGTTCTCAACTTGGGGGCCAGGAAGATCTGAGTTCAAATCCTGTCTGTTTTAAACCTTTAACAGTTATGGGATTCTAGGCAAGTCACTTAACCTCAGACTCTCAGTTCTCTGATCTGTAAATAGGGGAAATAACAGAACCTCCCTCATAGGGATGTTGTCAGGACCAAATTAGAAAATATATAAAGATTTTGCAAATCTAAAGCACTATATTTAAATTCACAAACACAATACACATATACACAAATACATATATATGTATATGTACAGATGTATGTATAAAAACTAGCACTTTAAACAAGCAGTTTACAACAAAAATGAAAGGGTAAAAAACTTCATTACTCTCCTGACACAGGCATATGGGGTTGTCACAGGTAGGACTCCTAGTCTACAAATATCACTTCAAATGTATAGCAACATTGAAAATAACATTAAAAGCTATTTTTTTTCAAGTGTCACATCACACCTTTTACAATGGGCATTGCTACTGAATGGAAATAGAAATTCATAATGCCTCTTCAATATGGAAGGCCATGAAGGTAATAGAAAGATATGAAAAAATAAGGTGTTAGGGTATATAAGAGACTATTATAGGAGAAAGTTCATGAAGAGATAGAGATACACTATTCCCTGAACCATAAGGAAGTACTGAAACATTCCCACTGCAGCTTACCTCTTCTGTCGCCATAGCAGCCATTTTAGTCATCAGAGTTTCAATATGGCGCTGATGAAAGAAAAATGACAGAAAAAGTAAGCAAACCATTAATTTAAAAACTACAAACTATTATACTTGAAGAATGTAAAGTGACTCTTTAGGATGGAATTTGGGATTTTTTTTTTCCCTTTGGTCAATTCAATTTGTTAATGATGTAAAATGAGCTAAATTGGAAGTATGACTATAATGTAATGACCACCTTGCACCTTCTGACTACAGGAAGGGACTAACCATTTTAGAAAGCTAGAGATGAAAGTCAAATTTCTTCCACGCTGGCTCAAATTCAACCCTAAGCTTGCTTTCTACATGGGCCACACACCTCTTCGGCTGCTTGAAGCTCATCTTCATCAAGGGATTTTCCTGACCCTGAGAACCCAGAAGGCAACACCACTTTCTTGTCCTCAGTCTGTGAAAATCATAAACAAGACCTGTTAGTGCCAGAGTACCAATTGTTTAAAAAACAAGTCATAATTCAATTGAAAACAAATATTGTCCTATATTGCTAATTATCTATTCCCATACATAAGCTACTTAAAGTACCTCTATTTCTGAACACATCTGTACAATGAGATATCTCACATGTAATAAGAATTTAATAAAGACTTTTGACTGATCAAAACATAATGAAGGCATAAAAGAGGGAAAGGCACAAATGAGATTACAAGAAAACATCAGCTCCTTGAGGACAGGGATTGTCACACTAGTACCTGATTAAGTGTCAGAGGGGCATTAGAGAAAATCATTTCCATGGGAACTCAGAAGAGTGAGAAATCACTTTTGGGTCAATGGTTCTTGAAGAATATGAAGATGAGTAGGGAATGAGCTTTTGAGATCTGCCAAAAAGGTAGAAGGAAAGTTTGTGGGCAGGAAAAGGCAAGTAGCACTGGGGACAATGACTAAAGGGATTAATCCCTTTATCATTTCAATACTAGAACATACCCTACAATAGTGATTCTCAAGCTTTTAAAGAAACATTGACCAATTTTGCTAAGAGTCTAACTTTTAAGTTCTCTAGTTTTGTCTAACCAGGGTAACCCAATCAAATCTTTAAAATAACAAAATGCCCTATTTTGACACATCTATAAGAAGGGTCTGTAATAAAATACCCATCAATCTATTTGTATCCAAACTGATTGGCAACCTTCTTCCTGGCCGAGTTAATGTTTTGATGGTTGTGGTTGTTGCTGCTGTTGTTTCTGGAAGGGGAGAGGGCTAGTTTTGTTTTTTTTGACTACACCAATGATTTAACTGGTAGAAGAAACCCTCAGTAAAAAAAATTCTCTTTAACAATCCAGTTCAGGGGCAGCTAGGTAGCACAGTATCTAGAGCACCAGCCCTGAAGTCAGGAGGACCTGAGTTCAAATCTGGTCTCAGACACTTACCACTTCCTAGCTGTGTGACCCTGGGCAAGTCACTTAACCCCAATTGCCTCAGGGGGGAAAATACAGTTCAACAAATAGATTGCAATTTATAGTCTTAAGAGAGTTGTCTGGGACACTTGCTTATGGCCCACACAAGCCAATGTATCAGAAGAATACTTGAACCCAAGTCTCCAGATGTCGAGGTCAGCTCTCTATCCTTTATACCATTCTGCCTTGCAGAGATAATGATCTGCAAACAAATACACTGATGAGCTACAGAAGCTCTTTACTCAAAGATAATTCTTTTTACATTTTTCTTAGGAAAGTAGAAATCACCTTCTAATTCACTCTACTTTGTAAATAACTATTTGGGGTCACTATTTTATTTAATCCCTTTCATTATTTTTGTCTTTATCTCTATTTTAGGTTCCTTAGACTGAGGTTATTGACAGTCCCTGAGAGCAGGGACTACATCTAATTATTATTCTGTACTCCAAGGGCCTAAAGTAGAGGTTCCCAAAAGAAAGATAGTGGAAACCTCTAGCCATTGTGGATCTGCATTGCCTGTGAGTAGTGAAGGAGTGAAGAGTTAAAGACTGCTGATATGTCTCTCTCACTTCACTTTAATGGCAAGATTGGCTTCCCTGCCGGCAGTCAATGTATTATCACTCAACTTTAACCGATGTTCCTCAGGAGAGAACCCTGAACTTGTAACTTGGAAGCATGGACTCTGCTCATAATAGCTGTGAGACAGCCAGGAAAGGTACTTACCTCTTTAGGTCTCATTTTTTTCACTGATACAATCAGGGTAGTGCTACCTGTATTATTTCCGTTATAAGGCTGTGGCTAAGAAAAGCTTTTTTTTTTTCAATAAACTAACAATAAAATATTATATAAATGTCAGTTACTGTTACGTGGACATTAAAGTGACTGCCTGTTACAAAAAGTAAGGAACCTCTGGCTTATTCATGGTGAATGTTAAACAAGTAATTGATGAAAAATTCTATTCTTGAGATGATTAAAAGTTTTTGACTTTTTTTATCTCATTAAAGAGGGTAGACTTAAATATATTAGATGTTAGATGGGTAGACTATTAAAATTTTTTTCAGGCTTGGTCTTGTTGGTTAATTGTTGAACAATTTCACTTTGTTTCATGGAAGGGGTTGAGGAGGGATAGACATACTAGGAATTAATTGTGGATTTGAAACATTAATTAAACTACAAAAGGCAGTGTATTCTTTTCTTTCTTAAAAAAAAAAAAGAATTAGAAAAGGAAAGAAAAGATCCCAAGATTATAAGATTCAGAGCTGGAAAGAACTTGTAGTATAACTCCTTCATTTTATAAGTTAGGAAATAGAGGCGCAGAGTAATTAAGTGACAAGCAGTAAATGGCAAGACTAGGATTTGAACTCAAGTCCTCTGACTCCAAAGCCAACCATCCTTCCGCTATGGCATAAGGGTCTTCTACAATCAATGTTAAGGAAATGAGTTTATGAATTATTTTAAATTGCTTTACTTTCTCTCCAGTTTCATTGTTTTTAATTAGTAGCTATTTCATTTCTTACCTTTTCTGTTTTGTTCTGTCTACTTAATCCATATCGCCTATAGGTTAAAAAAAAAAAGTATCAGTTACATGATTATTTTAAAATTTACGTTTGCCTTGTGATTTCACCTATTAAAAATTCACTTTGGATATTTTTTTTTCCTGAGGCAATTGGGGTTAAATGACTTGCCCAGGGTCACACAGCTAGGAAGTGTTAAGTGTCTGAAGCCACATTTGAACTCAGGTCTTCCTGACTTCAGAGCTGGTGCTCTATCCATTGCACCAACTAGCTACCTCAGATAGATTTTCTAAAAGTTGACACTTCAAAACAACACAAACATTTTTTCTCCTGGATGTTAAAATAGAAGAAACATTTTGGACTTCCCACTAAAAGAAGAATCTTGTCTACTAGCAAAAAAAAAAAAAAATCTTAATTTTCTAATCTGAATAAAGAACAAGCCTTCCTTAAAATGGTTATCATCACAAAAAAAAAATCAAAAAACAATGAATACAAAGAATGAGCATTTATAAATGGTTTTTAGGCTTTATTAACAAACCAGAAAATGGGAGTTGCCATTATGCCATGAGTTCATTGCTTCTGCTCTTTTAACATGGTCAGCCCAGTGCTGCAATCACTGGAGGATAGATTGATATGGTTAAAGATTGCTGTATGTAGGGAAGAAGTTAGGTTAGATTACAGAAAAAGGAAGAGGGGGGAATTCTTTCTGTTCAAACAGGGATGTGCAACTTACTAATTCTAAATTCTACTCAATTTCCAGTTCAGAGATGATAATCTATCATGCCAGTGATTAAGTTTTATTTTAGGAAAACCCAAGTTAAGAAAAATGCAAAAATGTACTTTCCATCAAGCATTTTTTTTTTTTAAATCCATGCTAGGCAAAAGCTAGAAAACATAACACACAAACTAATCTTACATTTCAAGTTGAGTTTGGATGGAAACATATAACTAAAAGAACCCACTTTCCTTAAAGCCAATCAAAAATAGTTCATAATCTCCAAGATTTTGTGATCTAAATATAACTAATAATGCAGATCAAAAAAAAAAAAAAGGTCTAGGTCCAAGATAAACTCAAAATGGGTATACTATTTAGACATAAAGGGTGATACACAAATTATGGAAGGGAACATGAAAGAAATTACCTGTCAGATCTATGGAGAGGAGTAGAATTCATGAGCAAACAAGAGACAGAAGTTCACATAAAGCAAAGTGAGAAATTTTGATTATGTTAAGTTGAAAAGTTTTTGCACAAACAAAACTAATGCAGCCAAAATTAGAAGAAAAGCAGAAAACTAGGAGAAAAAAATTAAAGCAAGTTTCTCTGATAAAGTCTCTTTTAACAAATATATAAAGAACTGAACAAAATTTACAAAAATAGAAGCCTTTCTCCAATTGATAAATGATCAAAGGAAATGAACAGCTAGTTTTCAGAGGAAGAAAAAAAGCTATCTATAAATTTATGAAAAAATGCTCTAAATCACAAATAATGAGAAACACAAATTAATACAACTCTGAGGTACAACAAATTAATACAACCCATCAGATTGACTAACATCACAGAAAATAAAAATGATACATGTGGAAAAACTGGTACAATATGTACTGTTGGAGTTTGCACTTTGATTCTATCAGTTATGTCTGGAAGACAGCTTTTTACATCATGAATCTTTTGGAGTTATGATCGATCATTATATTGATCAGAATTGCTACATCTTTCACATGTGGTTATCTTTACAGTGTTGCTGTCAGTATATAGGATTTTCTTCTGGTTCTGCTTACTTCACTTTGTACCAGTTTACAGAAGTCTTTCCAGGTTTTTCTGAAACCATTCCTATCATCATTTATTTTGCACAACAGCATTAACTTACCTTTTTTTTTTTTTTTTAGAATATGGGCAATACAAAAATACATTTTACAATACTTCATAAGTATAATGGATATCCTATTTCTAACATTCTCAGTGGGAATGGGAGTAGAGGGAAGAAAAGATTTAAAACTGAAAATAAAAATAAAATAAATTAATATCAAGCACTAAGGGAAGTACTAATGATACAAATATAAGGAAACAAGACATTCTCTGCCTTTCAAGGATTTTCATATTCTAAAGGGAAAGATAACATAGAAATGAATAGGAACAGAAAAGATCAGTCTGGCATTTCATGGACAGTGTCCATGGTTTTGGTGGAAGGAGGATAAGGATTATGTTGATAATTCAAGGAATGTAGTGTGAAGATGGTTAAAGAATTACTGTTAAAACAAAGATCCCTAGAGAGCTTCCAGTCTCCAGAAATGTCCCTTCCTTTTTTTTTTTTTAATAATAGGTTTTTATTTTTCAAAATACATGCAAGGATAGTTTTCAACATTCACTCTCACAATACCTTGTGTTCCTACATTTTTCTTCCTCCTCTTCCCAACCCCCTCAACTAGACAGCAAGTAATCCATTACAGGTTAAGCATATCAGAAATGCCCCTTCCTAGGTAGAGAAGATACCTATAAGTAAGAGTAGGATTGTGGCAGACAAATTAAAAAACCTTTTACAAAGCACTTTCTTTATAACCAAATAAATTAGACTAAGATGATGAAAATACTAATATTTGTCAACTTAAAGATGAAGACATTTCTACCAAGTTTCTCTGATAAAGTTCACAGAGCTTGGGAGCCCAACATCACAGGACTTGAACACAGGTCTACTGCCTCTAAGTCCACAACACTAGGCTACCTTTCTATTTCCTTCTTCAAAGCACCTAATGATGTTTCTAACAAAGAATAAGCTAGACCAAGCCAAGAGACCCAAGTGCAGTCTGCACGTGGAACAGTAACCCAGCTCCTGCCCTCCTCAGCCCTCTCTCTGTTCTTCTGCTATAGAGCTTGGAGTCTCTTTTTTCAGAGACCAAGAAAAGCCTGATGCAGCATCTAACTGGTCTAACCAGCCCCTTCTTGTGCAGTATACAGCAGTAGTCCTGTGGTAATAAAGTGCTAGACCTGACTCAACTCACCAACTTATTCTTCGACAGAATAACGTAAAGTCCCACCATTTGTCCGCATAAAGAAAAGGTAACTATTTCCAATTCATTTCCACTACACTATTATTTTGCTTTCATCCATCCTTCAGTTGCTCCCTTCTCCCTTGCCCATTAACCATTCATTCTCTTCTGGTCTCTCTCTCTGAAATCCCAATTTCAATACTGTCTTATACTAAGTTTACTCTTAATTTTCAACTGAGGTGCCAGCTCCTTTCTCTCTGCAATCTTCATGCATCATGTTTGCAAACTCTGTGATATCGGTGCCACCTTTTCCTTGTCAGAAAACAAGGAACTCTGGTGGAAAATACAAGGGACATCTAACTCCAAGGAACCAAAACTGTTTGCTTTAGTGAGGGAAAAACAATATTGAAATGTACTATTGAGTGTTCAATTTAGTACACTCTAAAGTCAATAGGGCAGAGTATTTCCCATTTTGTCTTATAACCTTAGTTTCTAGAATAACATTTTGAAAATGCCAAGCATTGCATCTGAAGTTAAAAATTTAGGATTGAACTTTTCTGTGACTGGGCAAGGATTCAGTTTCTATGAATCTCAATTACCTTGTCTTTAGGAGTTTGAACTGCATTACTTTTAAGGTTTATTTCCAGTCCTAAGATTCTATTGTTCTATGCCTCTATTCTCTAGGCTAGGGTGTGTATAGTTAAATCAGGAATAAAATGATATGACACATTAATTAATAAAATATGTAGATTTAATTTTATTTAATTCACCAGCCATTTACTGAAGATATAGTATGTGTAATCTCATTGCCAGATACTCTGACAACTACAAAAGAAATAGGAGAAATTTAATTCAACAAATCATGTATTGGTACTAGATGCTAGGATTTACAGGCCTATGAAAAGTAATAGACATTATATTAGAGAAGACCTTTAAAGATAACAGGTAATCAAGAATTTGATCTTGTGGGTCCAAGGGCTATGTGGTACAGCAGAAATGGTGCTACATTTGGGCCTGGGTTAGAACACTAACTCTAAATTCTACCTTTGTGGCCCTGAGCAACACACTTAATCTCTCTGGGCCTCAGTTTTTTCACCTACAAAATAAAGGAGTTTGATGGTTTCTGAGATGTCTTCTAGTTTAAATCTATGATGGTTGAGTGAAAAGTAGTGCTTTTCAGGGCAGAATTACTGGAGAAAATCAGTCTTACAAGAAGGCTAAAATCTGAACTGGTAATGAAGAAAGGAAAAGAATTTCAGAACAAGAAGTAAAATAAAAATAAACTATTTTTTGTTTTATTATTTATTCAAAATGACATGCTGCCTAGATTATTAAACAATCTCTTTTGCTTAGGATGTAGGCTTCAATACCAAACAAGCATATTTTTTCTTCTGTATCTAATAGCTTATTAATATACTTCTAAGAAGGAGTATAAGTTTACTAACAACAGTATGACTGGAGGAGGTCATGTTTTCCTGGAGACTGAGGAATATACAGAAGGACTTTTCTGATAATCTTGTGTTCTCACTCACAATTAGATCACAAAATCTGGCAGGGTTCTTTCTCAATTCTTAGTCCCACCCCCTACTTTAATGGGTCCCAAATTCTACCTCCCCTCCTTCCCAAGTAAAATGAAAAGAATGACGCAAATTCTCCAAGATCACTTAAGATGTGCTGAATATTTCAGTTACTGGTCAATGTATCCCATGCTTAGAACTTAGCAGAGACATGGCCATTAGTTTTTACTCACTGTAAGCTCTTCCAAGAATAGAAAAACTTCCTACCCTGTAAGTTTTCCTCCTTCTTAATCATGTCTAACATCTGGTAAGATTTCCATGGATAGTTTCTGGGGTTTTTACTGCCAGGGATTACAGTTTTTTAAAAGGCAGAGATTGCTGGGAGTTTCTGGATATTCACACAGCTCTGTGGCTGAGGATGTTGGCACTCTACATCATTGACATCAGTAGTACTGACAGCAAAGTAACCTTTTCCCCTGTAAATAGATAGTAAGTAGGCAAATTTTGTCTGCTCTGAGAAACAGGATGTCTTAATGCACAGGTAGGATATAGCGGGATTTCAGAAACTAACTACATGAAAGGCGAAAGATGTGCCGGGCAAAAGTCCCTTTTTGGGTTTCTTATAATATTAACTATTTACAGGGTTAATCTTGAATTTAGCTGTCTAATCTAACATTTGAACGTCAAGGCTCTAACCTAAAAGATCACATTTGCAATGGAGTTGCTTTAAGGCCTGGTTTGACTGCCATGGCTAGTCCACAAAAAAGATAATCAAGAGTTGATTAGAGATGAAATGTTCTCTATCACACATGGATAATATATTATACTATGAGAGTAGCAGGCATGTATGGCTTGGAAAGCGAACCAACTACCTTCAAAGTAATTTGGTTCCATGTGTCAATAGCAACTACTAAAGAAAATAAATGTTTTAATTCTGCTGGAAAATTACAAAAATAAAGTTCAATTTCATCCCTGTTCCAGGGAAATTTGTTGGCAGGGAGAACAATCTGATATATCTTCTGATCCCTCCAGGAGATGTTAGTTAAAGAGAGCTGTTAGTTCAGATTATCATGCTGAGGGCCGGGTTAGGGAAGAGCAGACTGCAAAAAAAAAAAAAAAAAAAAAAGGAAGCCATTACTGTTCTCAAAACAGATCAAGAAGAGCAAAGGGAAATACTCACAATGTAAAATCAGTAAATCTAGGAAGAAAACATACATAAGGCACAAAGGGAAACTGAAGGTCAAGATCTAGTGTCAACAGAAAGATGCAGAAGCAGATAATCCCCTTATACAGAACTAAAAGTCAATCAGCTAGAATTGAAGCACTTAGTTTTAAAAAAACAAACAAAAAACCCCAAATAAACCCTAAAATAGTGAGAAAGCCAAATTTTCTTTTTTTCTAATTTTTCCTTTGCATTTAAAACAATATTTAGAAGAAACCAATATTTTTTTCTTTTTTCTACATTTAGAATACTGGATTTTTTTTTTTTTTTTGTCTTCCATCAACTCCTTAGAGAAGAAGTACAATAACAAATGATAGAAGCATGAAATCCAAAAACATCAGGAAGCTCTAAAAGTGCCAGCCAAAACTATTCCCTAAGGAGAGAGGAAAACAAAAAATCCTTGTAAGAGGTACAATTAGTTATTCCGCATTTACAATTTCTATTTTTGGATAGGAATCTCAACTATGAATCCTACAACATCTGGCTCCATGAGGACCACAGAGCCTGACCATGGAAAACACATACAAAATTTGACACCAGAAAGAAAGAAAAATTCCAATGTTAGGAAATCTCATGATATAAAACCAGAAACTGAACACAGCCAACCAATCCTTCCAACTAAAGAGCAGTTAAATGACAAGCTTCCAACTGAGAAGCTTAAATTGGAAATTTTTATTAAAGGAGCAAGCAGAGTTTTATCACCTGCCATATTCCAGAAGTGTAGTATGGACTCGAGATTCTTCATCTAGCAGCTCCTCGGCTCCCTTCTGACGTCTGTATTTCCGACGTGGTTTGTAAACATCCTGAGAAGCCAAACAGAAATTCAAATTAGTAAGCACAGAAAGGACAAGTCTGAGTTTTAATAATAATGCAACAATTCAAAAAGGCTTGTGATCTCACAGATGTGGGAAACCCCCAAGATTAGTTCACAACCTATCTATTATGCCTTTCTATACTGGATAACTATTTGACCATGTCTTTTTCTATTTGCCCAAAATGTTCACCCACTTTGCTGGGGACCTTATTCTCATTTTATTGCCATCACATGCATATGAATGAACAAATCATCAAAAAACAGAAGTCATTTTTTTTCCCTCCCCATTCTTTTCCGAAATCAGACATGGAATGCTCTGATTTTTGTTTTGAGGAATCTAATCCTAATCATGTAAATTCGATGATCATCTGGTGTCAATATACTGCTATCAGATATCTTTGTGCTGCCTCACTGTGAGGCACGTATACAGATTCTGAGAAAAGATTTTACTAAAGGAGTGTTAAGTCTGATAGAGAAAAAATGAAGGCAAGAATGAAATATCGGAAAGTAATCTATGGCTAATTAATAATCAGACAAAATTCAACTAAACAAAACTCTCAATTATCAAGGGTCCCTTGTCAGTAATACAGTTCAATAACAATTTTTTATTGTTTTTTGCGAGACAATTGGAATTAAGTGACCTGCCCAGGGTCACACAGCTTTTGTCAACTGTGTGAGACCAGATTTGAACTCAGGATCCTCCTGACTCCAAGGCCAGTGCTCTATCCACACACTACCTAGCTGCCCCAATTTATTGAACCTCTATTGTATGCAGAACTGTATACTAGAGACTGGGTGAGGTTCAAAATATTTGGGTAGCTCACAGTTTCTATCTTCATGGAGTTTATAGTCTAATAAAACAACAACACAGATTTAACTAAAGTATAAGATAAAGCATGAAAAGTAAAAATGAGGTAAATTTAGAAAAGAGACAAATCATAAGGAGGAAGAATTTCTAGGAAAACTAGAAAGCAGCTTGGAAGAACCTCGGCATAGAACAACATCTCACACAATATACCAAGATAAGGTCAAAATGGATAAATGATTCAGATATTAATAGGATTATTATAAGTAAACTAGAAGGAGCATAGAAAAATGTGGCTGTCAGACCTACGAGTAAGGGAGGAGTTTGTGATCAAGCAAGAAATAGGAGGATCATAGGAAGTAAAATAAGTAATTTTGATTACATGAAATTAAAAAGCTTTATAAATATAAGAGCCATTCCCTAACTGATAACTCAATTGAAGTCAAAGGATAAGAACAGGCAGTTTTCAGAAGAAGAAATCAAAGGTATCAAGTCACATTTAAAAAAAAAAATCTCTTAATTCCTATAGATTAGAGAAATACAAATTAAACAACTCTGAGATACTACCTCATATCTAGAAGATTAGCTAACATGATAAAAAAAGAAAATTATAAATGCTGTAAAGAATATGGAAAAATTGGGATCCTATTGCATTGTTGGTAGAGTTGTGAACTAGTCTAAGCATTCTGAAGAACAATTTAGAACTATAACCAAATGGTATAAAACTGTGCCTTCCTTTTGATCCAGAAATAGCACTACCCCAAACAGATTCAAGAATAGAGTTAAGAACCTATTTGAACCAACATATTTATATCAGTTTTTTTGTATGTATTGCCAAAGAATTGGAAATTAAATGGATGCCCATCAATTGTAGAATGACTGAACAAATTGTGTGGTATATTATTGTGATGAATACTATTGTGCTTAAGAAATTACAAGGGGGGGCAGCTAGGTGGCGCAGTGGATAGAGCACCAGCCCTGAAGTCAGGAGGACCTGAGTTCAAATCTGATCTCACACTTAACATTCCCTAGCTGTGTGACCCTGGGCAAGTCACTTAACCTCAACTGCCTTAGCAAAAAGCAAAAAAAAAAAAAAAAAAAAAAAAAATTACACGGGGGATGGTTTCAGAAAAACCTGGAAAAACTTAAATGAACTCATGCAAAATAAAGCAAAGAGAACCAGGAGAACATCGTACACAGTAACAGCAATACTGGAAGGATGATCAACACTGAAAGATTTGCTATTCTGATCAATACCATGATTGAAGACAATTCCAAAGGACTCACGATGAAAAATGCTATCACCTTCCAAAGAGAGAACTAATGAACACTGAATGCAGACTGAAACATACTTTTTTAAACATTAATTTTATCTTGTATTTTCTTTAGCAACATGACTAATATGGAATTGTTTTGATTTCACAGATATAATTCATATCAGATTGTTTGCCTTCTCAAAGAGAGGGGAAAAGCAGGAGGGAAGGAGAAAATTTTAAATGATCCTTAAATTTTTTTTACAAGTAATTGGGAAATATTTAATGAAATATAAAATTACTAAAAAAGAAAGAAAGAAAGAAAGAAAGAAAAGAACGTATGACATTAGCCAATGTGCATGATTTTATTTCCATTGGGCTCTTACATTAGGTCATTCTTTTATAACTGACCTCGAATTGCCAACTTCTGAATTACTAATGTAGTCAAACGCCCAAGAAAATAAACTGGAATTTATTCTTAAAAAAAAAAAAAAAAAGAATTAGAAAAGAAAAGAAATTGAGCCAACAAAACAATGACTCACTGGGATAACTGCTGTTTTAAAAAATAAAATAATACAAAAACTTTCATCCCAAAAATACTAAATATGGTAACAATGCTGTCCTTTCTATATAAAGATGTTAGCAGTCCACTCTCAGTAGAGTATGGGCTTTATATTGTTCTACTGGGCTCAGAACTATTTATGTATTTTTACTCAATCCCTCTTATAATCAACCAAGAGCCCTACTTTGTGACTGCATGAGCACCATTTATTAGATATGTGATTAGTGTTAAAAGTGAAATCTAAAAGTATGAAAAGGAAAGAAGCTCAATGGCATATACAATCATTAATCTCATAATCCTGGGACTCATGGGCTCTACTCTAGTCAACTGGCAATAGCAATTTCCAGTGAATTGATTCATACCAGCCATTATATCACTTGAGGCAAGAAAATGGCAAATTTTAACATTTAATGGCAAAGAATCCACAATTGGAAACCAGATGGGGGAGGGGGGGAGAGGAGAAAGAAAAACTGAAATCTTCAGCAAAAAGAACATTATAGGGGGCGGAGCCAAGATGGCAAACTGCAGACAGCCTTCTCTGTAAGCTCTTGAGACCTTCCCTCAGACACAGACAAACTGAGCCTCTGAACTGGTTCCGGAGTGAGGGCTTCACCAAACACTTGGACTACAGTGCACTTCTATCAAATATCTACTTTGAAAGAACTTCTGAGGTCAGTTTTAGACCGGCAGGGGATCGAGCAGCTCCCAGCGCTCAGACGCCAGGGCACAGCCGGGATGCAAGTCCGGGGCTGGGACAGACCAGAAGATTTTAGACTGCCAGGAAGTCCCTGGGAGACCCTTGGGCCACTTTGCTCTGCTTGTGGGCAGGTGCTTTGGCAGGTCTACCTTTGATAAAGGGTGGATTGAGAGCAGCTGAAAGTGTGGTCCTAGTG
>JAJPUD010001055.1:277210-375883 GCA_023553655.1 Myrmecobius fasciatus
CTGGAGAGACTTGCATGAACTGATGCTGAGTGAAACGAGCAGAACCAGGAGATCATCATACACAGCAACAACAGTATTACATGATGATCAATTCTGATGGACATGGCTCTCTGCAACAAAGAATTGTCTCAAACCAGTTCCAATTGTTCATTGAAGAAAACCATATACACCCAAACAGAGGGAAATGAAATATGGACCACAATGTAACATTTTCATGATCTCTATTGACATTTGCTTGCATTGTGTTGCCTTTCTCTGATTCTTTTTTTTTCTTGTAGATAGGATTTTTCTTGCATAACTTCTCAAGCATTTCAACATTATTAACATGTAGTGGACTTCCTGCCATCTAGGGGAGGGGAGGGGACTGGGGGTAAAATTTGTAATGGAAAGCTTTGTAAAGATCAATGTTGGGGAACTACCCATACATGTTATACAAATAAAAAGCTTTAATAATAAAAAAAAAGAGCATTATAAAAAGCAAAGGAAAAGTTAATGTCAATGCTTCCCTTCAAGTGACTGCCAGCCTCCTCCATAAGGCTATACAAGCTGCTCAAGAACTAACGTAATTGTTTCTAAACTCTACAGACTGACCCCAGTCTGTACCACACAAAATATCACTGGTTTATAACATATATCCTATCTTATGCTGTACATTTTGGTAAGGCCAGTCAATTCATCTCCCCAATTTGAATACAAACCCTTGGAAGCCTAGGATCTTGTCATGCTACTTTGCCATCCCTCATGGTATCTAGTCCAGTGATGAGACATTAGCTGAAAAGACTGATTAATCACACAAGTACTGAAGTATTTCTTTATAGTATTGATTAATCACACAAGTACTGAAGCATTTCCTTATAGCATTGATTAATCACACAAGTACTGAAGTATTTCCTTACAGTATTGATTAATCACACAAGTACTAAAATAGTACTTTATATTAGATTAATCACACAAATACTGAAGTATTTCCTTACAGTATTGATTAATCACACAAGTACTGAAGTAGTACTTTATATTACTGATTAATCACACAAGTACTGAAGTATTTCTTTACATTATTCTTGTAGGAATCTTCTTTTTCCCCAAGGGGTTGAAAGCTCTGTGAGGGAAAGGATCACATCTTAGAATTAAGAATGACATAATCATTCCCTAATTGCTAAATAGATGTGTTTTCTGATCTTCAGGGTAACATTTCTCATGCAAGTTCCAATTCCAAGTTTAAAGTGGTGGAAGCAAAGGAATCATTTGGGAAGAAAACTAGGTGAATGAAATAATATTCAGCACACAAGAGTTACCTCATTCTTTCTGAGAGATGACTCTATAATACTGCTTCTAGGCATGAAGCTAGATCAGAAAGATGACATGTACACTGTATCTTGATTTTAATAAGGTATATGACAAAGTATCCCATGATAACTCTGCAAAGATCATAGAGAAATGTGGATTGCATGACAGGAGAACTAAATGGATACTAGCTACTCAAACAACCATATCCGAAGGGAATTGATTAATGGCTTGATGTGAATCTTGAGGGGAAATGGAAGGTTCTAGCAATATTCTGGGGGCTCTGCTTGATCCTTATCAAGCAGATTTTTATATACACATATACATATGTTATATGTATTTATATATAATATACACACACATACATAAATGGGCACATATATGAAATATTTGTCAAATCTGTTGATATCATGAAACAGGGAAAGCTAATGTAAGTTAAGATAAAAGTCAAGATTCAAAGGTGAAATTTAATGTAGATAAAGATAAAATCAAAGGCTATGATTTTAAAAATCAATTGTCTAAGTTTAGAATGGAGTTGGGTTGGTTTGCCACAAAATATGTGTGGGGAAAAATTGCTGAAAAATGCAAATTTAGGTTATGTCAGTGGAAGTATAAAGGGAATAAATCTATTGTTTATCACATCACATTAAGAATATTATGTTTAGTGAATGTGGGATACCACATTTTACAAAGGGCACTGATAAGAAGGGTGAATAAGGATGATGAGAGGACTGAAAATTATGTCCTTCAAATAACTAAAGGAACTAGAAATGTTAAATGGTAGCTTCCTCAAGGTTGTACTTAGGATAATTATTAGTATCTGAACTCAACAAACTGCATACTGTAAAGCTTTACTATGTCACTAAATATATGTTATATTTACATTAATTATGAGAAACTGCCTATTATTACTAATAGTACTCCTGGTAATCTAAAGCCCCTGAGGGTTCGGATTATGCACTAATGCTAAATGCCTGAAAGAACCTGAGTGCAGAAGTGATTATCTACAAGCTCAGCTGCTGATCAATTAATGCCTTCAAACTTCAAAGCTGATTTTAAAAAGAGAGAAAGAATTTAATGATATATGGAGCCTTTTGTATATATAAGCAACAATAATTCACTCTCAAATTTCAGTACTGCTCAAGATTTACTTTGCAATTCTCACACAGATAGATTCTGGGGTTTGGTTATATTATGTCAATATCTAGCAAAGGACCAAGAACTCTATAGAACTTTAAGAATATACTCTTCATGGGGCAGCTAGGTGGTGCAGTGGATAGAGCACCAGCCCTGAAGTCAGGAGGACCTGAGTTCAAATGTGACCTCAGACACTCAACACTTCCTGGCTGTGTGACCCTGGGCAAGTCACTTAACCCCAATTGCCTCAGCCAAAAAAAAAAAAAAAAAGAATATACTCTTCACTTCAAAGTATCCAAGAGAATCTTGGCAGCTTTTACCTTCATTGCCTTGGTTGTTTATCTGAGATACTTTCACTTTTGATGTTGCAGTAATAGCATCAGCCACATAACTTTCCTTCTAGAGAACTTTTGTTGCGATTAGGGTGCGATGAGAGAGACTAATAATCTCTCTAATCCTTGGCCCCTCAAACCTAGGCATTCAGTTAAGTAGAATTCTTTCAAGGCTGCTTTTTTGAGGGTAATAAATTCATAATAAAACAATGAGAATAATTACATTTCTGGTACTTATTTTATAGGAGTAGGTTTAGGTAATACATTCAATTTCCTACAGCTTTTATTTTCAGTAAGCTGAAAAAGTCCATGGAAAACTTGTACCAATATTCAGCAAAGAAGTGAAATTCTAGAAGGAAGAGCATTCAATGGAAAGGAGAAGGAAAAAAAATGAACAAATGAACAAAAAAATTTACCTCAATAAACACTCAAAAAGGTTTTCAACAATCTCTGGTAAACATAAGTTTACACTAATATTTTCAAAATCAATCTCTATAATTATATGAACTAGAACAAATTTCATCTTTTTCCTTATTTTAGTTTTCTTAATCAGCTAGAGAAAAACTTTTTATTTTCTAGCAGATTTTGTTCAACGTCACAATAGCAAGCAAACAGGACATTTTTTTTTAAAGGAACTTTCAAGGAGGGAAAAAAAAACAGACTTCTAAAAGGTCAACATGACAGAACTGTTCTTACTGATAGGTTATACTTTTCCAGCCCTGCCTTTTGCCACTAGAATGACAAATATTGAGGATATTTTATTATTCACTTCTCTTGACCTTCTAAATAGTTTGGGTAAGAATGTGTCAGATGTTTGATAAAAGTTAGAGGCTTTACCAGAGGGACTGCCAAGAGTAAAGAGAGAGGAAAAGAAAATGACATCAACATTAAAAAAAAGTCTAACATATATATATATATAATATAAATAAACTGGATAGAGGCTTTCATATTACTGCTATGTTCCCATCTAATATAAAACTAAAAAATGCAAACATCAAACGTACCAACTTAACAAAACTATCTGACTAGCTTATTCTTTTCCAAAGAAAAAGTAAAGCTGCAATTTTGCATTTTTTATTACCTGCTTTTAATCCAGGGGACTGACATAAGTATACAACCCATGTCCTCCATGCTGGGAAGAATGTAAAATGTGACAGACTATTGCTCTAAGAATCTGCCATTTAGAGGGGCAGAATGGTGCAGTGGAAAAACCTTGAGGCTCAGGCAAGAAGAACTGGGTTTGAATCTCTCTTGACAAGTTACATTTATGCAATTATAAGCAAGGCACTTATCTGAGCCTCAGTTTTCTCAACTGTAAAATCAGAGGATTGAACCAGATGATTTCTAAGGTGCTTTCTAGCTCAAAATTTATAATCTTATGAAGTTTCATTTGGTAGACTGCCAGATCACCTTGTACATGCCCATATTTCTTTATTCAGAAGATTTTTTATCAGATCAGTATATTTTTTATTAAAACAAATGCATAGAGCATAACAAGCAAATAGATGATGAGGTCTACTCTATTTAGCCATCAGCAAAAGAAGTATCCTATTCAATAATAATAATAATAAAAAATAATGATAGTTTCATTTACCATTTTCTGCCCAAAAGACAGAACTGAAATAACAAAAAAAAAAAAAAAAAAAAACAGCCAGGAGATCCTTAATAAAGGCTTTGGTCTAAAATCACAAATCCTGTGACCCTTTCCATAGAAGGACCTGCCTTCACACTGAGATTTCCTTTGGGAATAACTTTAATAAAAGGAAACACTTGATGCTAATATATTTTAAATTAAAGAAACAGTTTGTCTTTATGCTAGAAAATATTAAAGACATAATTTTTCTTTCTACATAATTAAGTAAATAGTGTTCCGAACCAAACATCACATATAAGGGAGAACTTACAAATATATCGGTTACTGTCTTGATGGACTTTTCTTTCCTTTGAAGGAAGTCATTATCCTGTAAGATAATTAACAATTAATAAACATATGTAAAATAACCATTAAAAATCAAATGACAAATTAGCTTAGAAATTAACTGCCTTCCCTTTGATAAAGAAAGTTTTTTTTCCAGGCAATTGAAAATGTCGTGCTAATTTGCACAAACATGCTCTCAACCCAGATGAGTTATCCAGGGAAGCTGGTGTTTGAGATAGTCATATCTACCAAGCACTCATCTACCTGAAAAATTCTGTATAGAACTATACAGTCCATGGACCTCAGGTCTAACTTAAATACATTAGGGAAGTTACAGGTGCACAGGCATCAAGGGACTAAATTGGGTTGGCTTGATTTAAAGTATTATTCAGTCTTTTCCAGGCATTTGCTTTTGAGCTCACATTAAGTTGAATGGCTTTTTTTTTTTTTTTTTTTTACTCTGGAATGCTAGTTTCTTTTACCTTTATTTCCACTTCTTGTTTAAAGTTGCCATTCTCTTCTTGTGCTTTCTTTGTTTTCAGCTGCAAGCAGATTTTTTTTTTTTTAAATCTAAACCTTAGGCCTATCTTTTACTTAAAACCTACCCCCTAAACTCCGCAACATCCTCAAGGGCAAAAGTTTCTAAGCTTTTAGGTATTACAGACTCTTGGTAAAGCCTGTGAATCCCTTCTCAGATTAATTTTTAAATGCATAAAATAAAGTACATAGAATTACAAATGAAACTCCCAATTCAGAGAGCCCCTAAAATCATATATCCTAGGTCAAGAATCCTTCGTATGTGGGGTTCTTATACTTGCCATACATAGGAAAAGCTTTACCTGTAGGTCTTGGGTTATGAGAGATACCTTTGGATAGAGATTTGACTCTACCTCCTCATTCTACCTACCTCTAAATATATCAACAAGGCATTAAGAAAGGGGACAAAGAAAGAAGTCTCTTCTAGGATCAGGATTCAGTGACTCTTTTTTGCTAATGCTTTTCTTGTTGGCCCTCTTACCTCCACATCTTGTCTGCACAAACTTATTTTTCTCTTTCCTTGTCTTAGCTGTTTTGTTTTGTCACAAAGCCTTGAGTTCAAATATTATCTACTATAAGATTCTAGTTGTGTAATCCTGCACTAATCACTCAAGCTCCTTGGGCCAAAGTTTCCTCATTTATAAAATGAGGGATTTTTTGGCCCAATGTTCTCACATATCCTTCCTAGCTCTAAATTCACCATCCTATGACCTAGTCCTATTGTACCGATTTGATCCCTCTTACTGGTTTGCCAGTATTTGACTGCTGTCCTGCCTCTGGAGCATGCTAACTCGCTTCTAGCATGGAGGTCCTGACCCTTCCTGATGATCCCGGTGTAAGAGCTGTACTCTATCTACAATGACGATGTTCCTAAGATGGAAGTAGGATGGTCTTCAGCTTCCTATCCTTTTTCCCCATCAAAACTATCCTCTTTTCCTCAGACAAGTTGCTTCAGGTAAGACCTACAACATCTCTCACAAAATAATTGGGAAACCCTTGGTCTACATGTTTATGAAAACCTCAATGCCTATCAGGAATTCTGAATCCAAACAAGTACAAAAAGATCCAATTTGGGCATTGAAAATTGGATAATTTGGGGGAATACCATACACCTGTAACTTATTTAATGAATATAGAATTTAGTCTGAGAGCTATGCAAAGTGGAGAGCTAAAGAAGGCTCTGATAATAGCACTTTAAATGCGAGCGCACTCAGTGTTACTGTTACTGAGCATCCCCTCTCCCTCAGTGCTGCCTGTTTCCCTGCCTTCTGTAGGGGCTATAATTTCAAGGGGGGATGGAGGGAGTGGGAAAAGGTATACAACACTGACCTCAGGAAGACTATAGGTTTTCTGAAACTGAGATACGGAGTAGGAGCGGATGTAGTCACCCATTTCTTCTCTGGTTTCTATGGCACGTTTCACCAACCACTAATAAGAAAAAAGTGTCAAATGTGTTAATACAGCTAAAGTCTCAATGCAACATTATCCTTTATAAAGAAGGCTTCCATAAAATAGTGTTACTTCAATGTTCTTGAAGCTGATCCCCAATAACAGTATTTTGTTTATCCAAGATTTTGTTGTAGGCAATGTGAGAACTGAGTTCTAGTTCTGAAACTAGATTAGCTCTCTGATTATAGACAAGTCATCTCATCCCATCCATCTAAATATGAGAGGGTTGTTCGAAGTCCCATGGCTAGTTATGTGTCAGAAGCAGGGATTCAGAAAGCTAGGTCTTCCCAAATCCAAGGGCAGCTCTCTCTCTATTATGACATGATACTGCCTCTCATTCAGGAATTCTGCAGATGAAAAGGGATATGGAGAGAACGAGCCAGTTTTCTCTCAGCACCTTCACTGAGTTTAGAGCAATCCTTTTCACTTGCTAATTCACTGAAAAAGATGCTGAGTACCAGTTCTATTTCATCACTTGTCTTCGGTCTGACAGGAAACAAGATTTCTAGCAGCACACCTATCAAAACAACATTTCACTACAATAAAACAATTTGGACATTTCATGATATTCACTGAGATGGGTTTTTTCACAATGAATATCTGTACAAAGATTTTCTGAGACACTGAAGAACTTAATCCTGTAAAATGCTATAAACACTATGTGTGTATGTGTGTATGTATGTGTATGTGTGTGTGTATGTGTGCGTGTGTGTATCAGCATGGGAAGAACACATTACTTTGGAACCAGAGCACCTATGTTCAAATTCTATTTCTGACACAACCTGCCTTTATGACCTTGAGCATGCTACTTACTTGGGACTCAATTTCTCCATCTTTCACCAAGATGCTAAAGAGGATAGTGTGAGGCCTCTTCATCCTTAGTCTATGAGACAATGAGACTCAAAACATTCACTTAATATCCCTTGGCTCTCTAAGCATAAATCCAGGTTAATAAACTTGGTTGCTATTTTCCTCAAGAAAATATTACAATTTAATATCTTGACATTTGGAAGAAGCAATAATTTGCATTCCCCCCTTTCCTAATCCTAAAAACAGAGGTTACTGGTGAATACAAGGCTATTGGCCAGCAGCTGTCAATTAGTATACAGAGAAATGTGATCACCATATCCCATTTTTGGAGATCTGTTGGGATTCCCAGAAGTAAGCCCTTTCTTGCTCAGGAATTTTACCCCCAGCTTTCACTGTCCTTTCCTTGACCTCAAAGTCTCCAAAAAAAAAAAAAGAAATGTTAGCACATTCTCATATAAAAGGTTCAAAATCTCTACTCTAGGCTAGGGTTACCTGTGGAAAGTGTGCTGAATTAGGAGAAGACCCAGGTTCTATTCTCAGTTATAAGACTTACTACCCACGTGGCAAATCAAATTACCTCTCTGGCTTCTTCATGTACCAAAGGGCAAAAATGCTGTTTAAGCTATACACCCACCTCATGGGGTTGCTGCAAACAACCCACAGATAAAGCACAGCAGACAGACACCTTATGATGTTACATAAATGTCAATCATTATTATTATCTCTGGACTGTATCTGGAATATTTGAAGAGAGTCCCTGAGATGTCTTTTAAAAGAATCAAGGCCACTGAACAAGAGAAAAACACAAGATATGTGGGGCTGGCCAGAAGTTCATTTGAATGCTCCTTTCCAAAAGAAGCAGAGGAAATGTATGTTCTCTCATCAAAACAAATGTCAATATTTAACTTCTCCCAGGAAAAAAATGGCTGTCACATATTAATGAGATGCAGTTTTAAAAAAGCATTTCCTTGTGAATATTCTTCTTAGTAACAACCTTGGCAATATCCAGAATTATTTATGATAGAGAAACCGGAGGGAAAAAACCAAACCTTCAGAGGAACAAGTGGCCTGAGTAGCCAGTAAATTGTAAGTTATCTGAGGACAGGGGCTGTTTTTGCCTTTCTTTATATCCCTAGTGCTGAGCACAGAGCTAAGTCCATAAGAAATGCTTATTGGCTTGCTTTGACAACAGGAGTTTCCAAAAGTCACAGAATCTGCTCTATTTCAAACAACAAAACTCCAAAATTCTGATGCATCAATTGAGTTTTAGTAATTAAGGGAAGCAAGTAAGTGCATGACTATGACTACAGGTGGCAATACTTGTAGTATATTACACTAACATTAGAGCAAATCTAAAATTCTTGGGTCTTGAGGCTAAAAAGGTCATTAGGGAATCTAGTTTAATTCCCTAACTTTATAGATCAGAAAACAGAGGAGGAAAGAGAAAAAATGACCTGCCTGGAGTCAAAGAGAGCAATAAACAATTTGTTCCTTGTTTCTCTGGGAGGTTGGAGGCATATAGGAATTAATGAACAAACTCCATCAATATTGGTTACAAGGCCAACACAAGGTAAATTGATCTGACCAACAAAACTACAAAATCACTGGAAGTTATTCCTATTACATATTACTTATATTCTTTTATAATGCTGACTCATTTTATCATGCCACAGACTTTTGGGGCAATAATTTTCTTTTCTAGAAGCTGTAGCACCTGATGATGCAGTTGCCAGGTTACAACTCCCACAGGGTTCCCTGTTTCCCAGGATGATGGAAGTGGGGACTAGCGGAGCAGGGCTGCTGATCTGGAGGAATTGCTCTTCCAAGGGCTCTTGTGATTAGGGTGTGGGGCTATCTCCAAATAGGAAAGGAGGGAAGGGACGGCAATGGTTGATAAATCCTATCTAGTTTCCCATACTTTAAAAACTTTAAGCTGTGGAACATACAAACACACATACATGTAAAACTTTGTCTCTATATAATCTAGCGTGTCTACTTTGTCTGTACATTCTATATGAGGACTGATACAACTTAGAGGAGTTTTCACTTAGCTCCACTTCTCATCCCTGTTAAGATTATAACTTTTGCCATCCTAGGAGATCAGTACAAGGGCAAGAGGATGACTACCTGGTTAATGGCTTTCTTCAATAAGTTATCTTCCATTATAGTCTGTAAGTTTCCTGATACCACTAGTTTTTTCCATTTCTCCCTAAGAGTTTTCCCACACTTTTCAAAAGACACAAACTGTTCCTTTCCATTTGCCAGTCCTCTCTTCAAAATGAAGTCAAAGTCTACCAGCCCCAGGAAGTCCTATTGGATTATAAAACACTCCAAACCCATTAGCAGAAAGTTTAACATCTCTGCCTTGACTTTTTGTAAGATTACAAATTCATTAAAGACAAAGGAAAGGTTTGACCTAGACAGTATTCTTCCTTAAATGGCTATTATAGTGTTTTGTACTCTTGTAAACCAACATGTACCAAATATCTTGAACTAATACACCCAGAAAATGTCAAAATACATGAGTCAGTAAGAGTTATAAGGATGTTTTCAGTAGCTTTTTAAGGTTGACATCAAGGACCATAGCTATGACATCCTGAAACAAGACCTTTAGTGATCCTATCAGATAGTGAATCCTGGGCCCAGTGGACCATAGTAGGTCTGACTCAGAAACAGTAGCTAAAGAGTCAGCTTCAAAGTTAAGAAAACCTGGGTTGTGGTCCCACTTCTGATATGCTATCTAATTGATCCCACACAAGTCACTTAAATTCCTGTTCTCAACAACTCTCTAAAACTATATATAGTCTTATATATTCCCAGAACTCTGGGAATCACAGTACCCCAAAAGCTCCAGTCCTGCTGGCAGCCCAGCCCCCACAGACATCATCCAAAATATCAACTTATAAGTAAAAAAGACCAATCATCTACCAACTGTGACCCACAGGGCAGGAAAATCAGCTTAGTTGAAGCAAGGCACCCTAAGGGAAAGAGAGGATTTATCTACAAAACAAATCAAATCATTGCCATTCCCTCCCTCCTTACCCATTTGGAGATAACTCAACAGTCTAACCCAATAGCCCTTGGAAGAGCAATATCACCAGTCCTGCTCCCAGCCCAGTCCCCACTTCCACCATCCTGGGAAACAGGGAGCCCTGTGGGACCTGGCAACTGCATCATCAGGTGCTATAACTTCTAGAAAAGAAAGTTATTGCCACAAAAGTCCTTGGAATGGTAGAATGAGTCAGCATTATAAAAGAATATGGTTTTTAATCATTTGAAATAATATTGTAAAAGATGTATCATTATCTGCTTTGCTGCTGTGCCCTGAAGACCAAAGAAACCTATTATATCGTCTCCCCCTTCTAGAATCTGAACTCTTTGAAAACCGGGATAGTCTTGCTTTTCTATTTGTAACCTCAGTGTTAAGTACAGTTTAGTATATGATAAGTTCTTAATAATGCTTTCTCACTTCATTCATTAATTGATTCATTCACACACTCATTCATAAGTCACACTTATGAACTTGTGAACACACATTTATGAAGGCACTAATCAGCTTTGGTATAGGGAATTTTCTAAGCCAAAGAAATCAGGGGTCCTTCTAATATACAGGAAAACTCCTACCTGAACAACAGGAAATATATGAATGAAATCCAGCCCCTGGATCTGATGGGGCTCTAGGCGGTGGGGGCACTTCATCCTTGGCAGGACAGATACAATTTTTTCTGTCAGGGCACTGTTGAAAGAAAAAAAAAAAAACAAGAAAAGGCTGAAGAGGCAAGTATTTTGGGGTAAATCTCTGGATACAGTTTGGGAATAATATCCACAGTAGATAGGAGAGAATGGACTTTATAATAGAATGGTTTGGGGTCAATATTGGGAAGAATATACTGCAGAGTCATGAAACAATGGGAACCAAAGAAAATGATGGAATCTCCTACTTGTGAATCTTTTCCAGATATGAGAGAGGAGAGGGAGAGACAACCATCTTATTTGAGACACAGATGTGGGATAAGCCGGATATAAATCTCTGCTGATGTAGATGTATATGTACATATATTTGCATGTAAGTATATACATTTCTTTCTCTAATAATTTAAAGGTAGCTTCACTTGAAAGAGGTGTTTCCTAGAACCAAAAGGTCTAGGATCAAGGTTGATGAACAGCATGTCTTTAACAATTGAATGTGTGCTTCTATAACAATTTAGGTAGGATATGGTTATTTTTTTGTTGTTTCTTTTTGGCTAAAAGACACATTCAAGTTCAGCAAGAGGAAAGCTCCCTCTAGTGTCTGCAGGTTTCTTAGTCTGGCAAAGAGTACCACTAAAATGATATGCAACTTAAATGAAAATAAACAAACAAAAAAAAATTAATTAAAAAACAAACAAACAAGGATCTGGGACTTCCTTGCCACTTCCTGGCCTTCAAGTAGTCTTTGCCCAGACTTCTTTGAGGGGCAATACATTTGCTTGGTTCTTTAATCAGACAAAAATATTACACACTTTCCCAGTAACTTTCTCTGAAATCCTATGTTTTTCTTCTATAGATAATGCTCTTAGCATTTTATTAACAGTACCCTCACTGACAGCATGACAGATGAGATACTAGGTTGAAAGGAAGAAACTGAAAGAATTCAAAGTTGGAAAGGACATATTGACTGATACTTGTGCTTGAAGATTTCAAATGAAGGAAAACAAAATACTTCCATTTCACTCATAGAAAGTTCTAATTATTAGGAAATTTTTCCTTAACCCAAGTCTAAATTTTCTTTTCTATAATTTTCCCCATGGTTTCTAGTTCTGTACATTAGGACAAAGCAAAATAAGCCTAATCCTATTTCCATATGAAAACCTTTCAAATACTTGGGAGACAGTTATTCCTAACCCTTTCATTTTACAAATTAGGAAAACAAGGCCCAAAGAAATGATTTGTCCACAATCCAATGGCAAAGCCAGGATGAGAAACTAAGACTCAACTTGTATCAGGTGAACACCAACATATAAAGATTATAGGAGAGGTGGGCCTTATATCCCCAAATAGCAATACTACCTCTAGACTTTTTCATTCATTTGCAAGCCTGAAAAGGGCAAAAGCCTACTTAAAAGAGATATAAACCCTCAGAAAATAAATGGGTTAGGAGGCATCAAGGGAGGGAAATGTTACTGTGAAAGGTGGGTACCCTTTTGGGATTGGTGGATCCAAAAGGAAAAGTTTAATGTCAGGGTCATTCCTTCTTCTATCACCACATAAAATAAGCTACTTGCTTACTTGTTACCATCAGACAAGTGTATTTACAAGGCACCATGCTAGTCACTGTATTTAAAGGAGATTTTCACATCAGTAGAAATGAGCTCAAGGATTACCAACTGAATTGTAGATGCTTAATAAATGTTGACTGAATGAATATTAGCCTAAACAGTAAATGATTAGGAAGTTAAATCTGTTGAATAAATTAATCAATTACATAATACACTCCCAAAGCCAGATAGAGGTGATTTTTGGATTATTCAGTGTTTTGGGATAATCTGTAGCATTCAAGGGAAAATAAAACTATAGAGCTGGGAGAGATCTTAGAGATCATTTAGTCTAAGCTCCTCATTTTACAGTTGGAGAAACTGAGACTCAGAAAGAAGTGACTTGCCTAAGGAAACCTGGTCTGTTAAGTAACAGAAAGAACTACAATTGACTTCTAATCAATAAATATCAAAGGCCCAATTATGTCACTTGAGGATGATCAAGCTAGATTCTTAGCAATTTAGTGGGGAAGGTGTTGGTAGGCAAAAGAAAATCAAAATAGAAAGGCAAGTATTTCTGAGGAAAATTAATGAGGACAAAAACTTCCTTCCCCACACCTGTCTCATAACCCTTTCTGCTCTGTCCTCCCCAAATCCCCGACTTACCTCCAATACACTTTAGAGGAGTCTCTTACCTCTCAGCTGAAGAGCTCATAGAGATTTTAGTTATCTATGTGTTCAGATGGTCATAAAGATTTAGGGAGTTCAATATCTGAGGGCCCCCATTTTATTTTGTTAAACAAATCAACTTTGCCCAATACAACCTGAATTCCCTCTCGCCAATAAGAAGTATTGTTCAGATTAGATCAACTACATACCTAACTCAATTAGGAACTTACATTTTTTGACCTATTGTAGAGTTTTCCTGAAACAGTAAGTCAACATCTATATCAAAGTTGCAAGTGGTGATACACCAAGTCATTCCTCCTACTACCTGGAAAACATAAAAAAAAAAAAAAATTAATTTTCCCTTTTCAGTTTAGATGGAAGGAGTGGTAGTGGGATAAGGAGAGGTGAGAAATATTATTAATTTTCTATATAATCTATGTATGATATATAACCTATATCAAATTTTTTGCCATCTTGGGATAGGTCAGGAGAAAAAAATATGGAACTCAAAATCTTTTCAAAGTGAATGCTAAAAACTTTACATGTAGTTGGAAAAAAACTAAAATTATTTTAAAAATATGTATATTCTGTGTATGTATTTATGTGTAAGTATAAAATCATGAGTCTTCTCTATTTTAGTTATAATTCACCCAAAACATGGATTAAGATCAGTCTACTCAACATATATTTATGGAACTATTACTAGACACTGAGAAAAAAAAAAAAAAAGAACTATATGTCATGGGCCTACTCTGGAGTAACACAAAGAGTCGGGCAGGAAGACATTTGTTCATAAGAAAAAGGAAAAGATATTAAGAGGAAAAATTAAAATGCCAGTTGTCTCACCTGTCCATCAAAAGAAGGGAGAAAGAACTTATTTGTACAAAAATATTTACAGCAATACTTTTTGTGAAGGCAAAAAACTGGAAATCAAAGAAATACCCATCAACTAAAGTATGGTGAAACAAGCTGTAATATATGATTATAATGGGATATTATTGTGCTCTAAGAAATTACATGTAGTTGACTTCAAAGTAGGGAATGTATACTCTCCAGGACTGGCTACAGAATATAACCCAACGAATATGTAATCAACCAATCAGAGGGTGGGACAGACAGGCCATATCCTACTCCCTCTATAACTGCCAATCATGGGCTTATCTCCAATAGAACTATATTATCCCTTTCACCTATTAAATCAACACTCTCACTTGACTCAAGTTGCTTTTCATGGCTTTCCCTGGACATTGGTCCCTTAGGTTGGTTACAACCAAACTTAAATCCAAGAACCTGTTTGATACTGACTCCCAGCATCATTATTACCCTTTGGTAATAATGGCAAAATTATGAAGAAGGAAGACGCCACAATGAATGAATTCAGTGTGTTGTTAAGGTGATCCAATTCATGTGATATTTCATATATTTTGGTACTTAAGTGTAAGAAATATTTTGGGATAGGAGCATAGAACTTTTCAAATCACATTTTATGTAATGTGATTTCTTACATTTAAGTACCAACTATTCCACTTATATGGACCTGCTCTACTGCTTGTTTTAAAGCCAATGTCCAAAAGTCAATCATTTGTCAATCTTTTCCTTTTTCTCTTAGCTCATTTGCATGGCTATCCTAGAGAAACTGTAACATCCATCAAGATGATGCTACTCAGCCACCATCAGGAGGATATGTTCTCCAAATGCTGAAATAAGTGGCAACCAGTGTGTGACAAAGATGTCTCCAAAATCTTGGTGAGAGCTTTACTAGATTAAAACTGCACTAAGGCTTTTGAGACAATCTGATTCTACCATGAGTGGCAAGGATTAGTAGAATTATTCACATTATTTATTTGTAGCACTCTTGCTCAGACACCTTCAATGATCACTGCTGCCTTCAAGTGAAATTTTAGCTCCTTGGTCAGGCAAACAAGACCTGTAAAAATCAAGCCTAACTTCTTCTTCTTACTTCTCTACAAAACCCCTGCTTCAGCCAGATTGAGTACTTCACTATTGTCAGTCTATCCACTTACTCTTTACATACATCATGTTATGTTTGCCCCAATACAACATAAGTTTTGTGACAGGTGTGACTGATTCATTTTTGTTGTATGTTCAGCACTGAGCACAATGCACTGCATATAGCAGATAATAATTTGTTCAGATAAAATGAATTTGTGCCGTTGACACCTGTTCCCTCAGAATGGAATGTGTTTCCTTTCTTCTCTGCCCATCTATGTCCTAACCAATCTTTAAGAACCAGTTCAAGTTTCTCCTTTCTTCACCATTTGAGATGAAAATTATTTTCTCTTTTTCTGAAGTCTTGAAAGGATTATTGCTTACTATTGGTAGTTATTATGCATAGGCCTCAACTAGAGTGATTATTATAATATGCTTATTTATTTTAAATATATTACTATATATTATTAGGTAGATATATTATGCTTATCTGCACCCTAAAAGGAACTTAGTAAATAGATATTTGTTTACAGATCAAATGGGGCAGCTAGGTGATACAGCAGAGTCTTGAAATCAAGTTTCATCTTCCAGTTCAAATCCAGCCTCAGACATTTATTAGCTGAATGACCCTGAGCAAGTCACTTAATCCATTTGGCTCGGTTTCCTTATCTGTAAAATGAGCTCGAGTAGGAAATGGAATATCATTTCAGTATTTCTGCCAAGAAAACCCAATAAAATCATGAAGAGTAGAACATGACTGAAAAGTGATTGCATGACAACAAAAACAGACTTAACTCACATTTACTGAATGTTTTAAGATGCCAAAAACCACTTTCTCTAGGGTGAAAGCACTATCCTAAGGCCCTGCTCCATGCAACTAGGTTAGTTTTTCCCCAAACAGTTCTAAAATAGTCTTCAAGACTTAACTGGTTGACTTTATTTTCTGGTCTCCTTAGTATAAAAACCACCAGGAATTAGGGGGGTGGGAGCATCTCTCTCAGGCTTCTGTCTAAAAACCATGAACCTGACTAACACCCGGACAGGAGAATTGGGTATCTTCAACGAATATACTTTTCCCTACTCTGAATGTCCTTCTCTAACTGTGGCTAATTAAACCTTCTTTTGTTAACTGTTAGATGGATTATATAAGTGTCTCATTTTGTTCCCATCTTCAGCTCATACCATCAGACTAGCCTGATCTGCTCTGGCTTACCTAAAAAGAACCCTATGAAGAAGATCATACAAGTATTATTGTACTTGTTTTATTGGCAGGAATGAGGGTTATTAAGGTTAAGTAACTTATTTAGAATTAAAAAACTAGTGTTAAAACCAGAAATCAAACCCAGGTCTTTTGACTTTAAACGCAAAAGGATTTCCTACATGATGCTATCTTAATAGTTATATATACTAGAAAGTGGACTTTTTGGCTCTTTACTACTTTCTCTTTCAGTGACAAAAGTTTATATTCTGGATCCTTAGATGAAATTTTATGGCCCTAACTAGGAAGGAGAGCAACTCTTATGGCTGAACCCCAGAAGTCACCTGTAGATTTTCTTCATTTAACTTGATTGTACCCTGATCTCGATGCTAGGATCAATTTAGAACTGGAATGGACCTCAGAGGTCATCTCATCTGACAAATTTTATATTTGAGGAAACTAAGACCCAGAAAGGAAAAGAGTTTGCCCAAATTTACATCAGTAGTAAGTGAACTGTAGGGGTCTCAAGAGATACTTGCTGGGAGTTCTTGCCAGGCAGCTAGGCCCAAAAGTTAGTTATTCCAAAGTGGGACTGATTAGCCCTGAAAATCATGCTGACTTGGTAAATTAGAGGTACTTAATTTGAGAAAAACATTATATACTCTGAAATAATAATTCTATACTATTTGAAATTGTCTAATTTTATCATCTTTAGTTGTTAATAAGGCACTTAGAATTGGGGAAGGAAGAAGAGGGGACAGTGGAAAACAGGGGAAATGTGAGGTAGAGGAAAAGAAAAATTAAACCCTGTCTCTGCTTTGCTAAAAGGGATAAGGGGAGGGTCTGAATGGTAAGAGTAATTAAATATTTCCATCAGTAATAGAAACAAATGGTCTTCTTTGACCTACCTAACCCTACAGTTCAGAATACAGACCTAGCTCAGATTGAGATTAAAAAGGAAAATGGAGGCAGGCTAATTCAGGAAGAAAGACCATAAGAACCAATCCCTTCCTACCTGAGGTTGTTTCTTTATAAAACCTTTTAGCCAAAGGCCCTGGAGTTACCTTAATTATATGCTATTTTTATTGGATGGTTCCCTAACCTTATAGGAACAAATTAAGTGATGGCTACACTTACATATTTAATAACATAATTAGAATATTTATATATATACATATCTCATATTTAAAGCACTCTTGATAAACATTTCTTTAAAGAGAATCCAGTGATCTGCTGTGAATGACTTTGCCATTCACAACAATACAGTGATCTACTGCTCTGAAGGACGTATGATGAAAAATGCTATCCATACGCGAAAAAGAACTGAATACAGATTGAAGCATTTTTTCAAAAGAATTTTATTTTTTAAGGGTTTTTTGGAGGAGATCTATATTTTCTTTCACAACATGACTGTTACGGAAATGATCTGCATAACTTCAAATGTGACTTCTCATTGAGGGAGTGGATAAGAGAGAAGAAATCTGGAACTCAAAGTTTTAAAAACAAATGTAAAAAGATTACTTTGCATGTAATTAGGAATAAAAATATTAAATAAAGCACAAGGAAAAAAAAAAGATAGTCCAAGAAGGGGAAGGGAGGGAAAGGAAGAAAATACAGAAATGTTAAGTTAAATCTTTCTACTATATAGCTTAAGTTGAGAAGCACTGGACTAGATAATGACTAAGATATCTTCTGGGTCTAAACAGTCTCCTAATTTCTAATGTACCTACCCAACTTGATCAATCTATAGAGGAGAAGAAGCCATGATTTGTGATTCTTTGTGCATTTCACACTGCCAGATTCTATCATGAAAATAGAAGCAGCTCAATAAATATAACTGAATGGTATTACAAAAAGAAAATGGACAAATCTGAATGCTTCTAAAACAACTGAGAGTTGTCAGGTGCTGGGGGACAGGGGCAGAGGCATAGATAGAGAACAGAGAAAAAGTAGGTAAAATGGCTATTATCTTCTACTCCCAGTGTCAAGTACACTAGGCTGACACAAAAGACTTTCTTCTTACCTTGTCAAAGGGTGACAAGCCTTTAATTCTTGCCCTGAAATATCCAGCTGCAACCAAGAGCTCTAAAATTTCTGCCAATTTGATGTTTTGTTCTTCATCTTCTCTTGTTTCCACCTAAAGGAAGTCCCCAAAAGAGGAAGAAAGAGAAGAAAAACATCAGGTGGATGATTTATTTTCATTTGATGTCAAGGTTTGACCAACAAAAAGATAATGATATAGATGAACTACTATTCAGTGAACTCTTGCTGACAATTAATAAAATGACTAGTTAATGAATTCCTATTATATGAAACGCAGCACAGTAGTAGACCTTTAGCATAAGAAATGCAACATGTGACATGCTCACCTGTCCACAAGGAACATAAAATTTAAACAGCTGGAGAAACAAGACAAATATGCAGTAATGAACAAAATAATGCCAGGGAAACATATTATATACTTAAGCATTAAAGGAATTTAGAGCCAGAGAGAGATCATTATGGAGTATGGTTAATCAGGAATGATTTCTTAAAAGAGGCAAATTTTAATTTTGTAATATTGTAATATTGAAAAATTCCCATACCAACAGCTAGAATTCTGATTAGTTCATTTTTAAATTATTGCACCAACTTCCCTGATTCCAAGTCCTCCCCCCACCAATCTATCCTGTTCTAATAATTCCTTTCCCTAAATTTCCACTTCATTACTCCTCATTTGATAAACTGGGCTTTGAAGCAATAGCAAACTCTAAATTTTCAAGAGACTGATTATCTAGGAAACTAAGGAGTTTTACCTCCTTAGAGGTTGAACCATAGGAATTCAACCACCTAGCTTGGTTGCTCCTCAAAACAGTTGAGATCCTGAATTGTAACTAAAGATGTCTTTGATAGTATTTTTATGGCAAAGATCTATTCTGCTTTTGGGCAATATGATATGTGAAAATTTAAATTTAAACAATAAATTCATTCATTAAAGTCAAAAAACATTCATTGTCTATTATGTATCAGGCACAGTGCTAGACAATGGATAGATATAAAAGTCAATTCAATAAACACTCAGTAAGTACCTCCTATGTTCATAGCACAATACCAAGGAAAGATTCTTGTGGGGACATTCTACGTCTTAGGATTTGGAGAAGAATGAGAAATCAAAGAACTGAAGGATAAGTAAGAGAGAGGAACAGAACCATGGCTTTGCAGTGTAATGTCTAAAAAAGCCTCAAAGCCACTAAATATCTTTTACTATTTTTATTAACTGCCCCTTCAGTTAATAACTTTTATTAGCTGCCCTCTACAATCCAATTAAAAAAAAAAAAGTTTAAATCTAGCATCCAGATGTTAACTCACTTTTGGATTCTCCCTTCTCCCTCCACATCTAGCAGGTCACCAATACATTTTTCATTATTCCTTTATAATATTCCTTTACATTCCTACCACTATAGTATTTTAGCTGGAACTCTGATTACTTCATATTTAAATCACTGCAACAGCCTCCTAACTAGTATCTCAGACTCTAAGTCTTCCCTCAACCAATCTATTCTGTTCCACAAACTGATCTTCCTAAATTGCCACTATTCAAAAATTTCTGGTGGTCCTCTACCTCCCCCCCCCCCCGTGGAATAAATTAAACTGTGTTGTAGTGGAAAGAACACAAAATGTGGGTACAAATCCCTGCTCTGACACTACTTAATCCTACCTTAACCTAGCCTCATTTTTTCAAATATAAAATGGGAATAAAATCTGTCCTGAGGAAGCTGCTTTGGAGATCTTTGAATAACATATAATTGAGTCATTATTTCCTCTTATTCTGTGAGAGTCTTCTGTGCCAACTAGACTGTCTGAGCTCATTCCTGAGTCCATACTTTTGCTCACATTCTCTCTGCTCAGTCTGGAATATATTTCTCTGTCTGCTTTGATTAAATGATATCAATTCTTTTAAGGTTCAGTTTAAATCTCTCTTTTCACTGAGGCTTTCCTTGATCACTCTATTTGAACATAGTGAAAACATAGCAGTCACTCTCCAGTCCTCACTTGTCTTGAATCACACGACAGATTTTTCTTCCTCTTTACCCTTACACCCCCTTCCTTCTCATTCCCAAAAAAATCTCAACTGAAGCCCTATTCTCCTGTTTGCTGACTTACTTCCCAAAAATATTATTTTAGGAAAGGCCCCTACCATGTTTGACCTCACTAACAATTGAAGTCTGACAGTAGGAAACCAAGTATAGATAGAGAAGGGCACTGGTGGAAGCAACAGTTTGTGTGAATCTAGAGCAGTGGTATCAAACTCAAATAGAAACTCCCTGCCTACAGCATATGACTTAGAAAACCACACATTAACATTATTTACTTCTCCTGTCAAGGGAGCTAGACAGATCCAATGACAGGACTACCTGGTTTGAGATTAGGAAGACTCATCTTCCTGAGTTCAAATTCAGCCTCAGAAACTTGGTAGTTGTGTGACCCTGAGCAAGTTACTTAACCCTGTCTGCCTCAGTTTCTTCATCTATAAAATAAGCTGGAGAAGGAAATGACAAACCACGTCAGTATCCCAGCCAAGAAAATTCTAAATGGAGTCACAAAGAGTTGCCTATGACTGAAAAAGCAGTCTACTGCATTTTTATTTATTTTGTTAAATATTTCCCAGTTTCATTTTAATCTGGTCCAGACAGCACTCAGGAATATTGCAGATGCAATGTTTGCACATCTTGCTAGAGGGACAAATTATCAAGGTATGTGAAAGAAGGAAGGCTATCAAAGAAATGGGAGGGCAGGGGGAAATCACAGAGCTCATTACCAAAAAAAAAAAAGGGGGGGTATTTAAGAAAATATCACTAATAATCTGTGTGACTGTTTTCTCTGCTCTACAAAACATTTTATGAAGAAAAATCTGCATTTTTCTCACCTACATGTTAAAAGCATCTGCAATGACGATATGAGAAGTAACAGTGACAAATAATATGATAAACTGGGTCATATTACTCCAATCGTAAAACTAACAGGTACAGAGAAAGTAAGCTCACTTAAGATATGTTAACCAATGCCACTTAAAAGATTTTTCTCCAAAAAAAAAAAAAAAAAGCCTCTCATACAAGATAAAAATCTTAAAAGATTTTCACTTTTTTATGATCTTTACATTACAAATATTCATTGAGGCTTAAAGCAGGAATCACAGGATCACAGATTTAGAGATGGAAGTAATCTTGTAAGACATGCAATCCATCACTTCCATTTTAGAGATAGTAAAAATTGAGGCTGAGAGTAGGGAAGTCTACTTGACCAAAGTCACACAGAGCAGAGTGAAGTTGAATTCAAACTCACTTTAACATGCTCTACAGGAAAGATGTATATACAAGAAAAAGGCATTTGTCACTGACATGATGGATATCTAGTATAGAGTCCAAATCAAGAGGGATTCCCCCTACTTGGAGATATCTTCCAACACAAGGGTTTACAAATGGTATTGATGCCTGGACCAATGCAAAGTTTCCACAATGCCATAATCACTCAGAAAAGCTTAGTTGTAACTCTATGTGGGAAAAAAAAAAAAACAAAACCTAGTGGATGAAGAATGTCTACTGTCTATGGTCTCATATGTAACTAGAACAATCAATAGTTCTGGTTCATCAATGCATGTCTTGGATAAATACTTCAAATGAACAAACAGAATAAAAGCAGGAGAGTAAGCGGGATTGAAGTTTTGGAAATGATGCAGTTTTTGATGCTCCTTTCCTCCCCCTAGTTTCTCCCTAAAACACAAACCACTTTTTTTTTTTTAAATACCAATATTCTTCTAGAGATCCTTTATGGCCATAAAATATGGGATACCAATTTTAAAAGAATTAAAGTTTTAGGCCACTAGGAGGGTAATGGACAGAAAGGCTTGAATGAATTGTAGCAGATTATCATCAAGAGATGGGGGCAGAAAAGATATTATCAGAAAAATATATGACAGGAAAAGGAGATGACCCTAAGCAGGAGGTGTTCAGTCTTTGGGTTTTATGGGGACCCATACAAAGATATATAAAAAAGAATTTTTTACAAGATGAGAAGGCATGGATATTTACAATCCATACTGTCCAAGGGGAAATCACTGAGAGCTGGAAAGGATTTTAGAGGTCATCTAATACCACACCCTCATTTTACAGATAAGACAACACAGGTACAATGAGAGAAAATGACTAGTCCAAAAATAAAATCACAGATTCATGAAAGAATCAAAATGGATTTATATTTCTCCAGCTTATGCCAAAACAGAAAGCAGAAAGGCAGATCAGAAACAGATTAAGCATTTAGAAAGAATCATTAATTGAAATGAAAATTGAAGACATTTTCATTGAATGTCCTCCATTCCTAGAATTCTCTCCCTCTTCATTTCCACCTCCTGGCCTTCTCCAAGTTCCAGCAAAAATCCTGCTTTCCAAAAGAACTCTTTCCCAAACCTTCCTTTCTGTTCATTATCTCTGAATTATCCTGTATATACTTTGCTTGCAAATAGTTGTTTGCATGTTATCACTTTCTAGACCGTGAGCTCCTTCAAAGCAGGGACTATTCTGTGCCTTTCTTTGTATCGTTAATATTTACCACATAGTAAGCACTATATAAATGTTAGTTACCGCTATTATTATTTATATCTATGGCACTTAAGACACTGCCTGACTCACTGCAAGCACTTAATAAATGCTTGTTGACTAACAACTCAAAAAACAATATTTTTCTGCCAACACCATCAAGCATTACCTTCAAAATGACGAGATAAAGCATATCTCTGTGTTTATGCCAGGTCTTTTACTAAGTCAGCTTTGCTTCCAAACATACTGACTTAAGTGAAGGCCCTCATCACCTCAAGAAATAGACCACTTGCTGGTTGTCTTCCTGATCCAAATCTCTCTCCACCACTCAGTTGTCAAAGTGATCTTCCTAAAGTACAAGTCTGACTACTTCCACCAATCCCTCCCTCCACCACACCTCTTTAAAAACTTGTGGCTCCCTAACATCTCCAAGTAAAATTTCTGGTATTCAAAGTCCTTCACAAACTGGCTACCCCACCTTCAAGCAATCTTCATTTCAATGATACTCCATCTCCCAATTCTAGATATTTTCACTGGCAGTCCCTCAAGCCTGGAATGCTCTTCCTCCTCATCTTTGCTTCCTGGCTTCCTAAAAACCCTAGCTAAAATTCCACCTTCTATAAAAAGCCTTTCCGGAACCTCCATAATTCTGGTGCCTTCCCTTCATTGAGTTATTGACATGTTCTTTTCTCCATTAAACCGTTTGCTCATTGAGAGCAAGGACTTTTGCCTTTTTTTTTTTTTTTTTTTAAAGTATCCCCAGATCTTAGCCTGGCACTTATGTTTATTGACTGACTGGCTGAATAAAGGCACTAAGTCAAGTCTGCTTTTTCTCAGTGTCAACTTGCAACAAGAAACTTACTGGAACAGAAACTTAGCTACTTGGCTATCAACATCCTCTCCAAGAGTAAGCCCTTATATCAACAAAGCTCCAAATCTCAGAAATAAAGCATCCACTAAGGAACGTCTTGCCCCTCCTCCCAAATTACCCAATAGTTTTCTGCATTCTCCAGATCCACATCCCAATCTCTCTACCTAGTATGTGTGTCTGGCACACGGAACACAGACACCGGAGATGTTTTCCATGACAATACCATGACGGATGGGAAGCCGAACTCCCCACCTGGCCAGTAGTACCAGCAGGAAATCTGGTTTTTTTTCTGATCTACAAAGGGGAAGGGCAGGCTGACACACCCCCTCGCCAGACAGAGGCAACTGGAGCGGAGAAGAAAGACCGGAGATCTGGCAAGGTCACCCCTTGCTCAATCATTAAACCCAAATCAACCAGAGGACTAAGTTGCAAGTCTCGTGATCACAGATAAAGGGAAGGAGCCTCGGGTCCTAAGGAGGAGAAGTACCCGAGCCGGCAGGCAGGAAAAGGGGCAGGCAAAGCTCCGGCACCATTCACAGGCGTGACAGCGGTCAAGGCTGGAGCCGGGGCTACCCCGGGCATCCAGCGGAGCCCAGAGCCCACTCCGGACCATTCCCGGGGCCCGGGAGGCTTGGAGAAAACCCGGTGGTTGGGCAGCCAGGAGGGGAGGGGGCTCAGGGCGCGCGCCTCTCCCGCTTCTCTAACTCCCCAACGTCCTCTCCCCGACTGGCAGACACACCTGGGTATGGGGGCGAGTGCATGCCGGGGGGCCCCCCTCCCACTTCCACCCTCGCTGAGGCACGCCCAGGAAACCTAGTCTCCGAAGGGTTCCTAACAGGAAGGGGGGCACGTTCCATACCTCCTGCGGAGCTTGGGGCTCCTGCCCCTGGGGGAGCTCCATGGCCCACCCACCCAGGTTGGGACAGGCGGCTGAGGCAGAGCCGAGGCGGGGAACCACCAGAGGAAGTCGTCCCTTGTTCCGAGCTGCTACCGGGGTGGAGTGCAAAGAGAAAACTTCCTCCGCCTCCAGCCAAACCTCCTTGCTGCCTGCCCCGGCCTGCACATGCGCACCGGCGCCTGCCCTAGCCCGGGAGCACACGTTCCGTCCCGGGTTTCCAAAGCTGCCGGGACTTAACAGGGAGCGTAGTGCATCAATTTCAGGTTCGGGAAGTGGCAGCTGAGCCAGCTAGGAAGGGTTTGCTGGAGTGGGTCGGTTTCCTGGTTCTAGAGAGGAACTGCCTGGAAAAGCAAGCGCGCCCTCCCTCCAGCCCCTTTGCAAAATAAGACTGCATGTTCACCTGCCAGCGAAGCATTTTTGATGGGAGGAGGATGGAGGCAAGGTTTGGGTTCCAGTGCAGCCAATGATACTATGTGAATTGTATGTGCGCTAGACTCTTAGTGCTAGAAATGTGCTGCAATGAAAAGTGTGTTGAAATCAGGAGATCCAAGTTCAAATTCTAATTTTGCCGCTGTGAGTGCACAAATTAATTTATTTCTCTGGGTTTTAATTTCCTTGTCTGCAAAATGAAGAAGTTGGACCCAGTGAACCCCTTCTTGTTCTAAATTGATGCCTATCTAGTTATGGGGAAAAAAAGGGGGTGTAGACCTGAGGTGTAGACCAAAGATTGCACTGAATATGTAGAGCTTTCTGATTACGTCTAGTGCTCTTAAGAAATGAGGTTTTCCTGTATCTTAGTTTATTTATAAAATGAAAATAATAATTTTTGTACTATTTGCTTAAAGGGATTGTGAGGAAAATATCTTGTAAATGTTAAAATAATAGATCGATACTGTTATCTCATTACCATTTTTACCACTTCTTTACCTAGGAGCTTCCACATGAATAGGAGACACCAGAAAAATTAGCATCAATATATTTACGATGTTTTGTCCTGTTTACATTTATAATATGTGTTCTTGGGTTACAAGTTAACATGTGGATAAATGGACAGATTTACTTTCCAGATGAGAATACAGTTGCCAAAAGAACATCAGTTAATGACTCTGCCAATTTTTCCATTTTCTTGGCACAAAACCATGTTTGTATCTGCTATTATGGCAGAGGAATTCTAAAAAGTGAAATACATTCTATCTGTTCTTATCAGGAACAGCCTGATTGTCAAGAAAGAGATAGTTCCCTGAGCATCCCTCCCAGCTTATTTGCTCCTTTCACTTCTTTACACTTATCTCCTTTTGTCCAAATTGGGGCTAAGATCATAAGAAGTTCTTTCCTCCAAGGTTTTGGGAATCTTGGGAGTTTAGAGCTGCAAGTGAAATTAGATTTCTCATCTGTAAAATAAGAGGATTGACTTATAATTAGAGAAATGCAAATTCAAGAACTCTGAGGTTCCACTTCACATCCATCAGATTGGCAAAGTTGGCAAAAAAGAAAAATGACAAAAGTTATAGTAGCTATGGTAAAACATTTACATTAATGCAGTATGGTCCAGCCCTTCTTGAAATCAATTTGGAACTATATCCCCAAAAGTCACTAGACTGTGTATATCCTTAAACCTTAAAAAACAATACCATTGTTGTTCTGTCATGTCCATATGGACTATATCTAGATATATCTAGATAGATAGATAGATAGATAGATAGATAGATAGATAGATAGATAGATAGAGATATCTAGAGAGAGAAGGAGACAGAGAAAGAGAGAGATTATAGAACTGCAGACCCTTCTGTCCTCCCCTGTCTCTCTAAATCAGGCCAAGTTCATGTTTACTGTTTCTATAACAATATCTCTCCATCTCATTCCTTGCAGTCCCCTTTTCTTTTTGCCTTCAATCATTCCCAATATCAGGATCTTTTCCAACAAGTTCATTCTTCTCATGTGGCCAAAGTATTTAAGTCTCCACTTCAGTATTTGATCTACCAGTGAATAGTCTGAATTAAGTTTTTAAAATATTGACTGATTTGATCCCCTTGCTGTTCAAGGGTCTCTCAAAAATCTTCTCCAGTCCCACAATTTGAAAGTAGATTTTGTGGTGCTCAACTTTCCTTGTAAAACAACTTCCACAGCCATACATTACATAACTTTGACTTTGTGGATCTTTGTCAGCAAGGTGATATCTCTGCTTTTTAGTGTAATGTCCACATTTGCAATACCATTACTACGAATAAATTCCAAAGAAATCAAAGAAAAAGGGGGGAATAAGACCTATACATACAACCTTCCTATTTTATAAATGGAGTCTATTGAAAATCCCAGGAGTCTTAGCTAGTTAGTGGCACAAGACATATTAGGATCCATTTGATTCCCAATTCAGGGCCTTCTCCACTCATCTCATTGGCATCCATGATAAATATTTGCTGGATACCTTTAATCAATAAATCAAGAAATTAAGAACCTTCTATATTTCAGAGAATACAATTCTAGGTGCTAGATGTGCAGATAGGTGTACTAGAGTGTAAACCCTTGCTATTTTCTCTAGCGAAATAACTCCCCATTATCATCCTCATTCTCTAATATTCAATCCCTCTCTGTCTCCTTCCCTGTTCTTTACAAACAGTATCATATCTCTTTCATCCTTAAAAAAAAATACTCTCCTGTGATCCTCCTAGCTATTGCACCATAGCTCTTCCTCTTCCAGGCTAAATTTGAGAAAGCTATCTACAAATGGTGTTGCCACTTCCTCTCTTCTCACTTGCTTCTGAGTCTTGTGCAGTTTGGCTTCTGATATCATTATTCAACTGCAACTTCCCTCTCTAAAGTTACTAATTATCTCCTAATAGCAAAATCTAATGGCCTTTTCTTTTCTTTCTTATAGCCTTCTTGACCTTTATGTAGCCTTTGAAAATATTGATCACCTCTTCCTGGATAATCTCTCTTTTTAGGCAGTTAGGTGATATAGTGTTACTGAGCCTCAAATTAGGCTGATCTGAGTTCAAATCCAGACTCAAGTACTTACTAGCTGTACTACCCTGGAACCGTTATTTAACCCCTGTCTGCCATTTTTTTTTTTCAAAATGGAGATCACACTAGCACCTATCTTATAGGGTGGTTGTGATGATTAAAGGAGATATTTGTAAAGCATTTAGCACAATACCTATTACATAGTAGGCACTTAATTAAAATTTCTTCCCTTCTTTTGTTTTTGTGGGGGTTTTTGTTTGTTTTTTAGTTTTCTCCTTTTTTGTCGACCTATCCAACCTCTCCTCAGTCTCATTGTTGGTTTTTCATCTTTTTCCTGCATACTGATTAAGGACATCCCCCAAAGCTTTGCCCTATGCTTTCTTCTACCTCATATTATATTATGCTATATCATTATATTATACTATATCACTATATCACTTGATCTCATCAATTCCCTTGAGTTCAAGAATTACCTCTATGCAAGTGATTCTGAGATCCATATGTTTGGCCCTCATGTCTCTTGTGAACTCCAGCCACACATCTTCAAAATTCAGCATATCCAAAAGAAAAGTCATTATCTATTTCTCTAAAACTTCCTCTCTTCACAACTTTGTCACTGTCAAGGACAAGGATTACCATCTTTCCTGTTACTCAGGCTCTCAACTCAGTGACATCCTGACTTTTCTCTCATATTCATTCCATATCCAGTCTATTAACAAGCCTTACTATTTCTACTTTTACTTCATCTCTCCTACATGCTACCTCTCTACTCATCATCCCTCACTGGAACTGTTGTAGTTCACTCCTAATTGATTTCTCTATCTCAAGGCTCTTCTAACTCTAATCCATCCTACTTGGCTACCAAAGTGACTTTTCTAGACCAAGTCAGTCCTTCACTCAATAAATGCCCCACTGGATCTCTATTATCTCCATAAAGGCATATGCCCTTAATAATGGCAACCTGTGCAAAGCATCAGGCAATAATAATCTCTTTCTCTGGATTGTACCCAGAGAAATATAATGTAGCCCATATTCTTATCCTGCTTAGAAATACAGACTAAGTAATTGTCCTGCAATATGGCTATGACAGCCCTCTAATCACCATCGGTGAATATTGTATATGTCCCAAGTTTGTGGTGATGTAGAATTTTCAATATGACTACAATTCAGACTCATTTTTCTAAGCTCAAATTACCCCAGACACTTACTAGTTGTGTGATCCTTGGCAAGTCACTTAATCCTCTTTGCCTCAGTTTCTTCATCTGTAAAATGATCCAAAAAAGAAAATAGCAAACTACTCCAGTATCTCTACCAAAAAAGCCCCAAATGAGGTCATAAAGAGTCAGATGGGACTGAAAATGATTACAAAAACTATTTAAAGGGGCTATAGATACAGAAACATAAGACTCAATTCCCATCTTCAACAGATGGCAATATAGTTAGGAATACAAAACTATAACATACATAAGATACTTATGAACAAAACAAAAATAGCATCTAATTAATTAGCACCCTGCAGTATTAAGAAGAATGAAGAATTTCAGAGGAAAGGGAGGTCACTGAAGACTCAAAGAAGAGGAGCTAACATACATATACCAAATGGTGCTTATTACATCTCAGGCACAGTGCTAATTACTTTACAATTATGTCACCACAGCCTTGGGAAGTAGATGCTATTACATTTTACAGTTAAGAAAACTGGGGTAAAGGAATCAAAGTGACTTGCCTAGGATCACACAACTAGTAAGTGTTTGAGTCCGGATTTGAGCTATGTCTTCTTGACTCTAAGGCAATCTAATTATACCTGATGTAGGAGGTGGGATTAGAGCTAGCTCTCAAAGGATTAGAGGAATTTAGCTGGAGGATTGAGAAAAGAAGATGCAGAATAAATCATATCCTAGGTAAGGCAAAGAGCACAAATGGTCAGACACATACTTTAAATACACTGTCCTTCTTCATTTCTTTTCATTTTTCCCCAGAATTACTGCTTTGATTTTCTCCCCCACAAAAGAGATTATCTCCTCTTTTATTCAGTAAATAACTTTAATTGATACACTTTACAATTTTCAAGAATAAGAATGGTTTGTGTTTAATATTTTGGGGGGGGTGTTGTAGTTATGGTTTCTGTTATTTTTAAAAATAGTTATTTTTATTTTTCCAAATACATGCAAAGATAGTTTTCTACATTTATCGTTGCAAAATTTTGTTTTCCACATTTTCCTTTTCCTCCCCCCTGCTTGAAAGCAAACAATCTGTTATAGTTTAAATATGTACAATATTTTCATGCTGTGCAAAAAAAAAAAAAAACCCAGATCAAAAGGGAAAAAATACAAGGAAAAAAACCCAAGCAAATAAACAACAACAACAGGTTTAAATTCTATGCTTTGATCCATTTTCAATCTCCATAGCTCTCCTTCTGGATGTGGATGGCACTTTCTATCACAAGTCTATTGTTGTTACCATGTACAATGTTCTCTTGGTTTTGCTCACTTCACTGAGTATCAGTTCATGTAAGTTTTTCCAGGCCTTTCTAAAGCCATTTGGTTTGTGTTTAATTGTCCTGCAATATGGTTATGAAAGCCCTTTGATCACCATTAGTGAATATTGTATATACCCCACGTATGGAGTGATGTAAAATTTTCAATAGGACTGCTTCAAATCTGGCCTCAGATACTTAGTAGCTGTGTGACACTAAGCAAGTCACTTATCCTTGTTTGCCTCAGTTTCTGAAAAGGAGAAACAATGGAAAATAACTGCAGAAAGGTCCAATTCTATCATTTCCTATCTGTATATCCTAGGGTCACTTCTTTTCCTTTTCCTCCCTGCTAAATATTATGCTCCACCCACTCTGTATGGTCCATTGAAACTAAGTATATTAGTTTACCTGAACTAGGCCTGAGCACTTACAGACTACTTAGACCTATCCTATAGCCTGATTCCCTAAGTTGAGGGGTCCAACACAACACTTTTGTCCCAAAAAGCAAAAAAATGAATTATGTTCTTTTTAAAGTAGATCTTTATTGCTATATTTTGTTTTTATATTACCTTCATTCTTGAATCTCTCTCCCTCCCTTATCCAGTGGGCACTACAAATTGTCTTGTAACAAAGAATAAAAAAAGAAATGGGTGGGGGACAGTTTGTACAAAGTATCATACCTATAATTCCCACCTCTGCAAAGGAGAAAAGGTACATTTTTCTCTCTTTGTAACCAAACTTGACCATTAGTTCAGTATGTTATTATGAATATTATGACTTTTCTCCTAAGAATTCTTATGGAGTTTGTGTAGGAAAATATGGGGGAAGGCTATCTAGTCCATTCCATACCCTCTGTTCTCCTCTGAGTTTCATTCAGCATCATGGAAGCATTCATTTACCCGTTGGAGTTTATTACCTGAAGTTTGGAAAACCTTCAGGTAGACAGGGTTAGGAGGGAAGAGCCTTGGATTCTGGCCCTGATTCTTTCCCAAGATGACCTTTGGGTAAGCATCCAACCTCTTTAAGATCTAAGAACCATCATTTGGTAAATGAGCACATCCAGAACATATTATCGATTTATTATAAGGCCCATTGCCACTAAATATAGTGGAACCTAAGCCTTCTCTCATATTGTCTCTCTCCACCCTTCCAAAATGCACTCCCTGTGCCCCAGACAGATTGGACCATTGTCTTTTCAACCTATACTATATACTCCCCTAAAACAGTGATATAGCCCAAAGAACACTAATCCTGGGTTATCTGCCACATATTAACCTAGGTGATCTTAGAGCCTCAGTTTGGGGATCAGATGAGGTCAGAGACTTCTTGCATTTGTGAGATTATGAATAAATAAATGTACAAAAAGTGCATTTTAACTTCTGGCTATTTATTAGATGGCCACTAGGTGGCAAACTGACATGATTACTTTTAGAAGAAATACAGAGTAAGCTTTAATAGTATTTATCTACACTCAGATTTTTGGGACATTTTATATTTGACCAGATAACAAGTCCCAAAAGAGCAAAACAAAATATACTGAGTCCATTTCAAACTATCCTATAATTTATCATTTTAGGTGACCTTTAGCAGTGGAAATAGAGCATGGTCCACATTTGTTGGAACTGAGAAAAGTTCAAGTACTTCATGCAATTATTGCTCGGTTAGTCAATAAACATTTATTAAATGTCTAGGTAATTATTTATTATGATATACATTACATGTCATATATAGTATATAATTTTTAATCATTTGTTTTATATATATATATATATAACTTTATATATTTGACATATATATGTCTATATATGTATAAAACTATATTTTACATAGTTTTATATCTGGGGATATAAAGAAAGGGAAAAGTAATTTCTACTTTCAGTCAATTGGCCTGGACTCAAATCCTGATTCTATCCCTTGTTATACATATTACCTAGAACAAGTCAGTGCACATTCTGGATTGCAATTTCTTCACCTGTAAAACAAGACAGTTGAATCAGATTATTCCTAAAGTCTCTTCTAACTTTAAATTATATGATCTAATGACATTTTAAAAATGTGAAACCTTTTCAAAAACCAATTGCCCTATAAGGGACCTACATTTCTTCCTCTATTAAGATACAGAAGTATAATCCTCTCCATCAGAATTGAAAAAATCAAAATAAAGCCAATGGGTCATATTTCCTGGGAATAATTAATGCCACACATAATCTGGACCTTCTCTATGTCCCTAAACTCAAAGAACCTAAGAAGGTTATAACTACAAGGGATTTTAGAGATAATCTAGGAACATCCTTTGTTTTACAAAAGAATTAGTTGCCCAAGGTCATAGAATTAATGATAAACCAGGGCTTAAAATCCATGCTTTCTGAACACCAGTCATTCCACTTACCAAATTACCTTCTTTCTCACTTTGCTGTCCCTAAAGTGGTCTACTAATTTCTCCCTGACCATTTTATGGTTTGCTTGTAATATTCTCTCTACCTAAGATGAAAATTGCCCTTTTCTCAAAGCTCTATTTCTCCTTAAGACTTAGTGCAAAGTTGTGATAGGACAAGCATTTCCCTGACACAATTTCTTTGCTCCCACCCAAAACATGGGGAGGCATTACCAAAAAGAAGGCAAAAATGTCCCCAGAGATCTGGTGAGCCTCAACTTCCCTGATGTAACTTCCTGATCATCTAGAGGTTCAATGAAGTCCCAGCTACTTTGAGGCTTGATCTCAGAGAGTGACATATTTTGAACACTTAATAATATTTATGATGACAATAATAATAACTATCATTTATATAGCACGTGCTATGTACTGGGAACTGTGCTAAGCAGTTTACAAGCATTATCTTACTTGATTCTTACAACCCTGGGAAGTAGGTGCTGTTATTATTCCCATTTTGCAGAAGAAGAAACTAAGCCAAACAGGTTAAGTGACTTGGCTAGGGGTCATACAGATAGTAAATGTCTGTGGCTAGATTTGAACTCAGATTTCCATGACTGTAGGCCTAGTGTTCTATCTGCCATACCACTCAGCTGTTCAACCGTGTCTACAGATTCTGAAGATTACTACCACTGCATTCTTTCTGCATATCTATGCTGTGTTAAGACAAAGAAAACTTCCTTCATCAACTTTTTTGATGATTTACAAGTACATCATTTGGTTCCAAAATTGAACCTGACTTAAGAGAGTCCTGGCCACCAACAAAATTCTGTTTCCTTCATGAGGTTTTCCTTAAATGCCCCAGGCATTCTGCAAAGGCAAGTGGGGAGAGAGGGAAAGAAAGAGAAATTAATCTATTGTTTCTCCTGTTCATTTGCTACTTAATTTGGGTTATATGTAACTGCTCGTCCCTCTTTTATGTAGTTTTCCTATCTTTCCAGGGAGGAAATAAGTGCTTTGAGAGTAGGGTCTTTAAATCTTTCTATACCAGGTATCTAACATACTGTCCTGCATACACTGTATGCATTAATGTATGTATATATGATCAATAAATATTTAGTGATGATTCCTCACCAAGAAAATGCAAATAATAAGGGGCAACAGTTATTAAAAGCTTGTTATATGCCAGATACTGTGCTAAGCATTAGGAATTTAAGTAAAGTATAAGCCAAAAGAGAATCCTTTCTCTCAAGATTCTTACTAGTAGGGGGAAGAAGAATAAAAAGGAAGCTGAAAAAATAGGTGGAGGGAAAGGCAGAAAAGTCAAGAACTAAGTCAGATCAGAAGTCAACATGGCTGGGATATTTCTTCAAATGGATGTTCCGGGAAAGAAAAGAGGATTCAGAAGAGGAAGCTGAAGGGATGGAGGTGTTTTTTAATAGTCCAGAGCATCAGGAACTGAGCTGGGTTAGAAGTGAACATGACTGACATGGGTACTTTTTCAAATTGAGGGGAACTTATCAATTGGATGACTATGGGACATTGCCTCTTGAGTCACACCTACTATCTGTGGGACCATGGGTCACTTAGCTTCTCTGGTCCTCAGTTTCTTCATCTATTCGATGAGGGGGTTGAACTAGATAGCATCTGAGGTCCTTACTAGCCCTAGATGTGATTCAATGGAAAAATTTCCCTGCCCACTATCTTCAAAATATGATCTCCAAAAGCTTAAGCAGATTCATTGTTTTCCTATTTATTTTTTCCTTCCCCTCTACTCTTTACCATCAGATTTATTCATGGTTTCCATCTATTTTCTCTTCTCATTATATACCCAAGAAGTTGAATATGAGCCATATTCAGTACCACCACACCACCAATGAATTTAGACTAATTAATTTAAAATGTATTAATCAGACAAATAAGTGGATTTTTTAAAGAATTCCTGAGAGTGGGGCAGCTAGGTGGCGCGTAGTGGATAGAGCACCAGACCTGAAGTCAGGAGGACCCTGAGTTCAAATGTGGTCTTAGACACTTAACATTTCCTAGCTGTGTGACCCTGGGCAAGTCATTTAACCCCAATTGTCTCAGCAAAAAGCAAAAAAAAAAATTCCTGAGAGGAGTAAAATAGTTATTCTGGATATGCTGTTTGAAAAGGCTAGTCTAGATTATGACATTTGGTATAATGAAACGCAGATTATCAGCTAAGAATTAGTTATCCTTGCTACTTAACCAGTAGCTATGTCGTAAGTTTGTGGGTAAATCATTTCTCCTTAGTTTTCACAAGAAAAATTAAAGTAGTTAAGCTAGATGATTTCTTTAGTTTCCTGAAAGCTGAACCATTCCATAATTGTATGACTGTGTGATCTCTAATATCCCTTTCAGCTTAAATACTACAGGGTCGTGTGATTAAGTATTCACCCTTCAGATGATGACTCACACAAAGGGCAAGTATTTCAGAACCATGCCAAATTGATGGGCAATTTAATATGAATTTGACAGGGGAGGTTGCTTCTTCTAGTATAACTAATAGAGAGGACAGAGCAGGAAAGAATTTAAAACCTGGAAACCTAATCTGAAGGATAAGATATTCTGCTGTTCCATTATTTCAATCATGTATGACTCTTCATGACCCCATTTGGGGTTTTCTTGGCAAAGATACTGGAGTGCTTACCATTTTCTTTTCCAGCTCAGTTTACAGATGAGGAAAATGAGGAAGACGGTTAAGTGACTAGCTCAGGGTCACACAACTAGTGAGTATCTGATGCCAGATTTGAACTCAGGATGATGAATCTTCCTGACTCCAGGCCTGGCATTCTATCCATTCTATCACATAAAATGCTCTAGGAAAGCAAAAAATGATTCTCTACAATCCAATGCCATTATGCTCATCTGACTTAATATCAGAAAAAGTTTAGTAAAATAGGAAAAATACAGAAGGGGCAGCCTTTTGCAAAAGCAAAGTAGGAAACTGCTTGTGTGGGGAAATTGGAGGAATGCTACAAAAGTATTTCCTCCATAGGACTGAAATATATACATTACTCAGTTCTTTGGGTCAAGATATTGACAGTTCCTCTTAACTGAAAATGTTGCCTAGGCAAGTGGTAGCAAACTTCCTTGATATCAGTTTCTTCTGTCAAATCAAAGGTTTGGATTTGGTGATTCTTAATATACAGCTCTAACCTATGCTTCTAGCTTTGATATTTTAAAGTCATGGCATTTCTCTCTATTGCAAGAGTTGAGGATTTTCTGAGCTTTTTTTTTCCTCTAAAAAGAAAATGATGGATCTAAGATACAATGAGATGCCTAAGTGAAGTGCTCATGTGAAAATAAGTAAGTTCAATATATGCTTATATACTTTTGGGACTTTGGGTCACAATTTTCTTTTTTGAATTCTATATTTTTATCAGTTAGCCCTGAACACTGTTCCTTTTCAAAGCTCCACTGAAGTATTAGTTGTCTAATTAGTTATTGTAGCAGGGTAACTATTACATAAATCAATTCCCAACATCTTATCTTGATCATGGATGCTAATAGAGTAAATTAGAGATCTGTAGCCCCAGAGAGAACAGCTTTGGATGAATAATATATTTTATTTGTCAGCAGTCCTAAAGTTCAATTTATGGTGAAATTAACTGCGAATGGATTGCAAATAATTGTCAGCTCATTGTCAGTCCTTATTGCTAAGGCCCTGAGTAGACAGAATGACGAAAAGGTAATTCGTTTTTCATTGTAATTGCTTCAGGATAATTCAAGACTCCCTGAAAGGAGCATGATACCATGCATTTTGGAAATTGTAAGAAAATGCAGACCTTGGCTGCATACAGAACATCTCTTAAACATTGAATATAGTAGAATTTAGCCTGGAATTCCTGGATTCCATTAAGTAATTTCCATTGGTTCAAAAAAAAAAAACTGGCCACAGTGGTTAACACGATGTTCTCAAGACCCTGATAAACATTTTATGGTTGATACAATAATATTCTGAAAAGGAATTGAATTAAATCTTTTCACTCTGACTCCTGAAAAGAAGTTTTTGTAAGTCTTTTCAGATGATATGATGTGATCAATAGCTTTTTCCCTCTTTTGAATTAGAGATGTAAAGTCAGAAAGATTAACATGAACAGAGAAGAAATAAAATCAATAGCCAACCATGATAGATGAGTTTCCAAAGAATAAATGCAGGTTTGATTCAATTGAATTCATCAAACAATTACTAAGCTTTGTTTTTGCCTTTCTTAAAATGTGTTTATCTTTACCCCATGTACAACTATCTCTTATAAATGTATGGTTTAAAATCTTTTCTCCTCATCCCTCTGCTGAACCTCTTAACTCAATTAACTGTTTTTGTGGAACTCTTTTTCAAAATTTTTCATTTATTAGGTCTTTATTTTATTCCCCTTATATTGTACTCTGAATTCTATTCTTCTGTTCATGGATGGCACTTTTGCACATTCCTTATCTAAATATTCTATAAATATCATAAGAAATAAAATTCCTGCAGAACAGTTTGATATCCTCTTCTATATTAGAGATCCTCATTTCTATATTAGAGCATGTATAAATAACATCTTTTTTCTCTCCCCCATGTATATATGTATATGTATGTATTTCTGTTTATTTTTTGATGAGTAGGCATTTCTGCTATATCTTACTGCTTAGAATATCAGTTTTTGAAGGAAGCAGTAGTGTTCTGGAAGTTACTCAGCATTGGGAATAATGAGATCCAGTCCTATCCCCTGCCCTAACCACGATCATTAAGTCAGTGATAGGGACCCTGTATAATAGGGTCTGGTCCTGGGAGTATTCATGGAAAACTTGTTCTCTCCTTTGGAGTATACTGTGACTGTTTCTAGTCCACTTGTTGTGTGCCTTTTGGTTGGCTGCTGAGCTGAAACTGAGAGATTCCCATTTAGACATATTGGAGTCTTTCCTTTCTGGATAGTAAGTGAGAAAAATGACCTGCTTTAATCTTCCACCTGGGGCAGGATGGGTCAGTTTCTGGCCATGAAGCCATGAGCATATGTTGATTGTATTTCTTTTGGATCTGCTCTTTTCTGTCCCTAAACAAAGGGGACAACACTGACCTTATGAATTTTGAAAGAGTAGAGTACATATTAGAATTTGCCATATTAGAATTAGCCAAGTCTTATGAGGGGACCATCTTTAAGAGCAAGTTGCTAAATGTCCTGGGATGAGAGTCTATGCCAGAGTTTGTCTGTCAAGAATTGACCTGCATGACTGAATCAAGCAATGTATCCATGACTTTCAAGAGGAAGGGACTTATTTATTGTCTGTGCCACATTCAGACATAAACTTTGTGGGAGCAAATACTTTGTAGCAACACATTTAATTAAGCCTGAATCCAGTATTCACAGATACTAAGATGCCATGAGTGTACCTCCCCATGTTGAAGAGAAATGCATTGTAGTTTCTGTTCTTGTTATATCTTCCTAGTAAATATCTCTTTATAAAAACTAATTGATGTTAATTAGTAAAATGAGTGTGGGGTGCTAATGAGAAATGTCAATGAGGAGACATTAATTGATACTGCTTAGATGATATTGTAGAGGACTGGGGCAGTTGATTTTGGGAGGAATATATCAGAATGGGCTTCTAAAATCCCTGCCATCTCTAAGTAATGACAATTATATATACATATATACATATATATATATATAGTGCTTTAATGTTTTCAAAATGCTTTATAAGTATTTCTTTATTTGATCCTCACAATAATCCTGTGAAATATGTGCTATTATTTCTTCTATTTTTTAGATGAGAAAACTGAGGCAGATACAGGTCAATTGATTTGCCTGGAGTCACATGTCTAATAATTATCTGAGGTAGGATTCATAGTTAGGTCTTCCTAACTTCAATTATTTGTCCTTTACATTTCTTTGCTCTGTTACTATCCTTAGATCGGGGATTCTTAATCTGGTATCTATAAATTTGCTATTTCAGTAGTTTGTTAACTATTTCAATGAGACTGGTTTCTTTAGTAATCCTATGTATTTTATTTTATGTAATGAAAAATGTTATTCTGAAAAGGTGTCCATAAGATTGACCAGATTGGTAAGGAATCCATGACATTAAAAAAAAATAAAAATCCTTGTATTAGATCATTTTTACTCTTTTTTGATCACTGTTCTTTGTTTCACTTCTTGATCCACTGTCTTAAAAAAAATAAGAAACAAGAGAATTAATTTCATCGCTTAGGGTTTTTTTGTTTTGTTTTGTTTTGTGTTGCTTTTTGATAACAGAAGCAAAAATCTATGGGTTTTTTTGCACTCTCTGTGCAGTGATGACAGTGGAAACAATCAATTTTTAAGTTGTCCAATGCTATTTCATAATCTTTGTGTGACATTTATGGATTTAGTTTAAGATCTTTATCTGATTCATAATAAACAACAATAAGAAAATTTTATTTTTCTGAGGTTTTAGGGATTTTTTTCAAACATTTACCCTCATAGTTAATATAGTATTTCTTCAGTGTGTTAAGGTTTTTTATTTTTATTTAAAAATTTTTTTTCTTCTGTATTTTGTGTGTTACCCATGTGTGTTGCCCATGTGGGTTTGTCTGAATGGAGCTCATAGGAGGCAAATGCAGATATCTCTGGAGTCTCATCTATCTGTCACTAAGGAAGAATTTCATTGAGGGGAGCTGGCAACTGAGGCTATGATTCTATCCTGTTCTGTTCTTCTCATGGAAGGCATACTGGACTAGAATTATATTTAAGGGTGTTGTAAATAGTTAATAATTGGCTATCGAAAAATGTATGCATGACACATCTATAATTTACATCTGCTATTGATTCACTTTTGACACAAATTTCCTTTTCGGGTTTTTTTGTTTTTGTTTTTTTGGTTGGAAAATCATACAGAAAAGCTAGTCTACCATACTGCCAATAATATGATGTAACATTGAAAGTTTTTAAGCAGAGGAATCATGTGGTTGCTTTTCATTATAAAGATTAATTTGGCAGTAGTATGAAAGAAAGATTAGAGAGGCATGAAGCAGGAGGCTGATATAATAATTCAGGTGAGAGGTAATATAGTACTAAACCTATATGAGAGAACAAGAGAGCACAGCTTAGAGAGATGTTATGGAGGTACTATTGACAGGACTTGATTGACTAGTTAGTAATAGCAAAGATACTGATTTAAATCATAACCATTACTTTGAGAAGTTTAGCCAGTCCCACAAGGAGGTCAAAAGAGCCCAGAAATCATCTTTACCAGTAAATGTTAGATCTTTTTGCCAAGTGACTAAATAATGGCCAATTTGTGAAACATAAAAATGGAATAGGCCAGCAAAATGCAAGCAGGAACACCTTACAAAACAAAGAAAAACAGCAGAGAAGAAAATGAGTCTGCAGAAAGCTTAATGTGATACCCTACAAAGCTGGATCTTGGGGAGAACATTTATAAAGGAAAATAGGAGTGCAAATATGAATTGGGATGGTTTTTCAGTTTTGGATTGGTTTTTATAGTGATTAGTTCTTATCCTTAATAACAATGGCTGCTACATTTGGAATTTAATGGCTAGTGTCCAAAATGCTATATTAAAATAGTGAACAAAACACCTACAAAAGAAAAGCTAGAAAAATAACTGAATCTAACTAAATACTTAGAGAAGGAATCTATATTATAGGTATCATAATTTTAAAGGCCTGTAAGGGGCTGGTTATCAAGGAATGTCAAAAAGGAAAATTCCATAAAAATAGAAAAAGTAACAGATTTATTGCCAAATAAAAATGACCCAGAAAACATTAGCACTATTGACCAATATACCCACTTTTTAATCCCTATAAAACATTTATGATAATACATTCATAGTTATGACCTAGCTGTGTATTTCTCTCCATCCTATTTTTCCTCTCCATTTCCTTCCTCAACTTCTGTCTACTGCCTCCCTCACAATGCCCTTCTTTTATGTCTCCCTCCCTTTACTTAATCACTTTCTCTCCTACTTTTCTGTCAAATAAGATCAATTTCTAAAATCACTTGTTTGTGAGTATTTATACCCTCTTTGAGTCAATACTGATGAGAGCAAGGTTCAAGTATCTAATCCTTCTTGGTGTGCGTTTAGTAGTACAATTTTTAAAAATTACAAGCATCATCTTCCCATGTAAGAACATAAACAGTTAAGATCCATTGAATCCCTTATATTTTCTTTTCCTTTTTTTTCATTTTTAGGCTTTTCTTGGGTCTTGATATTGATCAAATTTTTGCTCAGTTCTGGTCTTCTTTCTATGACAGCTTGAAATCTTCCTATTTCATTGAATGATCATTTTCCCCCTTGAAGTATGTTTAATTTCACCATTTAAGTTGCCTTCTAGAATATCATACTCCATGACCTCCTATTCTTTGATGTTGCAGTTGCTAAATCCTGTGTAATCATAATGGTGACTCCCTGATGTTTGAATTGTTTCTTTCTGGCCACTTGTCAGTATTTTTTTTTCTTGACCAGATAGTTCTGTAATTTTGCTATAATGTTCCTTAGACTTGCCACTTTGGAATCTCTTTCCTGAAGTTATTGGTGGATTCTTTCAATATCTATTTTGTCCTTTGATTCCAGAATATCAGGGCAGTTTTTCTTGATAATTTCTTGAAAGATGTCCTTCATATTATGGCATTCAGGTCATCCAGTGATTCTGACATTATCTCTTTTGGTTTTTCCTAAGAGGTATTTCACATTTTATTGTATTTTTTCATTTTCAAATTTTATTTGATTGATTCTTGATGCCTCATAAAGTCATTAACTTCCACTTGCTCAATTCTGACTTTTAAGAAGCTGTTTTCTTCAGTGGATTTTTAAAATTTTCTTTTCCAGTTGGCCAATTTTACTTTTTAAGCCATTGCTTTCTTTTTCCAAGCCTTTGTAGTTTTCTTTCATCACTCTCATTTCTTTTCCCAATTTTTCTTCTATGTCTCTTCTATGATTTTCTTTTTGAGCTCTTCTATGTGTTCTTTCTGGGATTGAGACCACTTCTTGGTGGGTTGTTTTTTTTTTTTTTTTTTTTTTTTTTTTTTTTTGGTGGGGAGGGAGGCTCTCCTAGATGTTTTGACATTGTTGTCCTCCTCTGAGTTTGTGTCTTGATCTTCCCTATCACCAGATTAACTTTCTATGGTCAGATTTTTTTTTTCTCATCCTTTTTGGCTTTTTTTCTTTTCCTTCACATTTGAGCTCTGTTTTCAGAGTAGAAGGGGCACTGTCTCAGGCACTTCTCAGAACTCCCTGACTCTTTATCTGATGCTATGCTGATGCTGCTCTGAAGCCCAGGGAACCATTGTGTCTGGTGACCTTCTGGGGAATAGGGTGGAGGGTGGCTGGAGGCTGTGGAGATTTGCAACTTACCTATTGTGAGGTAGGGTCCTAGTGCTGGTATCTAGTGCTTACTAAGCCTGATGGAGTTCTTATGCTTTTCCCCAGAGCCACACTGAAGCGTGAGCAGTATGGCCATTGGAGACTGCCTCTGACCAAGGGTAGGCTGAAGCACAAGGAGGTCTGGTCACTGGAGGTTGCCTATTTGCTGGGACTACACTGACAATACATGGTGATTCTCAGGGATGGAGTCTATCAGCTACCTTGGCTAGCTGAGCCATGTATGGGGTCCTGGTGGCTCTATTGCATGGAAACTCAGAATCTTTTGCTGGTTTGCTGAGGTGGAGCTTCCTGCTAGTTTCCTGTCCTGCACTGCATTTCCCTTTTGCCCAAGGGAAATAGATTCATCTTGCTGATCTTCAAATTTCCTAGACTAAAAGATTGCTTCACCCCATCATTTTGCTGGTTCTGCTGTCCCAGGATTTATTTTAGGACTCTATTTTGTGGTAGTTTGGGGGTGAATATGGGAGAGTTACAGCAATTTACTGCTTACTTCATCATCTTGGCTCCCAGAACTCTCCTTACTATATCTTTGATAAAAACATGAGGACACAAACAGATTTTCTTTTTTTGCACTTTTTCCCCTAATTATATGTAAAGATAGTTTTCAACACTCTTTTTTGTAAGATTTTGAGTTCCAGATTTTTCTCCTTCCCTCCCTTTGCTCCTCCTCCCTAAGACAGAAATCAATTTCATATTATAGGTTATATATGTACAATCATGTTAAACATATTCCACATTAGTCATGTTATGAAAGAAGCATCAGAACAAAAGTAAAAAACCATGAGAAAGAAAAAAAAACAAAAAAGTGAAAATAATATGCTTCAATCTGCATTCAGATGCCATAGTTCTTTCTCTGGAGATAGTATTTTCTATCACAAGTCTTTTGGAGTTGTTTTGGATCATTGTATTGTTGAGAAGAACTAAATCCATCATAGTTGATCATCTTGTAATATTGCTGTTATTGTGTACAAATGTTCTCATGGTTTGGTTCACCTTACTCAGTATCAGTTCACCTAAGTCTTTCCAGTTTTTTTTTTTTTAAATCTACCTGTTCATTATTTCTCATAGAACAATAATATTCCATTTTTATATTCATATATCTCCATTCCCCAATTTATGGGCATCCCTTAATTTCCAATTCTTTATTATCACAAAAAGAGCTGCTATACATATTTTTGTACACACGGGTCTTTTTCCCTTATGACCTCTTCGAGTTAAAGATTAAGGAGTGGTATTGCTGGATCATAGGTAGCACAGTTTTATAGCTCTTTGGGTATAGTTCCAAATTGCTTTCTAGAATGGTTGGATCAGTTCACAAATTCACCAACAATACATTAACGTTCCACATCTCCTCCAACATTTACCATTTTTCTTTTCAATCATATTAGCCAATTTGATAGGTATGAGGTAGTACCTCAGAGTAGTTTTAATTTGCATTTCTTTAATCAATCACATGTAGATTTTTCTACCAAAATACTTTGCTACCAAATCTTTGCAGTCCTTCCAATTAATCAGAGTACAAAGAATGAAAGATACCTCCTGTGTGTTGATTACAAAAGAGCATTTAATTTGATTGTACAAAAATAATCTTAAGGGTTCTCTTCCAATGAGGTATCTCCTATACATATGCAATTATTGTTTCAGATTTATTGATATATCAACAGAGATGAACTTTTTGACTGATGTTAATTTACACTCAGATAAAGTGAAGGGAAATAAATATTTGCCAAAGTTATTTGTCACAATCATTCAGTATGCTGTTGAGAATTTTTGACAACAATCTTCTTATTCCTTTCTCATGGATGAAAATCAATCCTTGAATACCCATAGAAAATAAGAGACATTATTTCATGGAGCATCTTGATTACCTTACTTTTTTCATATTGTCGATAAGCACAGGCAGGACCACATAAAGATAATTCTAGTTGCAAAGGTTTAAGAAAGAGGACAACAGATAATTGTTAAGTAGTTCAAATCTATTAGATTTTTTTATGATCTACTGTCATGACTTGACAATGAAACCATCTTATTTGGTTTCTGATACTTCATTGCTGATTGTGCTTCATGAAGAAGAAATGGCTACATTTTTAAATTCTTTTTATCCTACATTCTTTTTATTCTAAAAAATAACATAAGGTAAAGGCAAAGATTCTATATTTTTCATGCTTAAATAAATTGCTTGTAGAAAGTACCTATGTATTTACTTTATTGTTAGGTAGTAGAGAAATACCTTAAAAATAAAATTATTCTTTAATTTGTATTTAAAAATACTTCATTGTGCACTTACTTTTAAACATTAACAAAACCAAAAAATATATAGATTTAGCATTATTTATCATTATTATTTTTTTTCTGAAGCAGTTGGTGTTAAGTGACTTGTCTAGGGTCACACAGCTAGGAAGTGTTAAGTGTCAGGCCAGATTTGAACTCAGGTCCTCCTGACTTCATGGCTGGTGCTATTATGGACTTCACCACCTAGCTGCCCTATTTGTCATTATTTTTAATCAAATTATCTCTAAATACTTCATCTTAAATCAAATTGCTCTAGGGCAAAATCCTGATTGCACACTCCATATATCCTGTAAGTATAATTAAATCATTCTAGCCAAAAGTATTTAATAGACTTATTAAATAAGACAATCTCAGAAAATTAGGTCAAGTTTACTTAAAATAAAAGATGATGACCTAACTACCAGAGTATAAGCATTCTCAACTTTAGGGACAAAATTGCACCAAATCTCTAGTTTCCTTTAGTGCCCAGGTTAAGTGCCCATCAATTAACTATTTTACTAGTGACTCCCATCCTTCCACTTCTATTTTATATTTAGTTATATGTGTATTTGCTATTTCCCCTGAAAGAATATATACTCCTTGAATGCAGAGACTATTTCAACTTTTGTTTGTGAATCCCCAAGGCCTAATGCCTTATCTAGCATTTAAATGATTGTTCATTATTTGATTGCTTACTACTTATATCCTGGTGGGAACTTACTTAATACTGTTGAGGACAGAATCATAGATCTAAAGTTGGAAGGATTTTAGAGTCATTTAGTCCAACCCCTTCCTTTTACAGATAAGAAAACAGAACTAGGGACAGAATAAATAGCCTTTTCTGGTTGTTGTTCAGTTATTTTAAGTAATGCCGATTCTTCATGACTTCATTTGGGGTTTTCTTGGCAAAGATACTGGAGTGGTTCCACATTTCCTTCTCCAGCTCCTTTTACAGATGAGAAAACTGAGGCAATCAGGGTTAAGTGACTTGCTCAGGGTCACACAGCTGATAAGTGTCTGAGGCTGAATTTGAACTCAGGAAAATGAGTCTTTCTGATTCCAAGCCCAGCACTGTATCCACTGTGTCATCTAGCTGCCTGCATTAGGGCGCTTATCCAAGATCAAATAGGTAAAAATTGGCAGAATCCGAATTTGAATCCAAGACTTCTTACCCCAAAATTGGTGATGGTCCACTTCCACAATTATGACCTCACACTTCCTGTGTCTTGGTTGTGTGCTCACAGAATAACAGGTGCTCAGAGGTCAAGTAATATGACCAATTACTAAAAAAGAATACTTCTTCAGTATATCCAGTGGGTGGTCCTCTAGTTTCTCTTTCAAAGACCTCTAGCTATAAGGAATCTGCTGTCAGTGACAGTGATTTCATTACACTGATGAAATGTTCTAATTGTGAGGAAGTCTGCTTCTGAAATGTTGACTCATTATTCCTAGTTATATACCCTGGAGAAGAAAGAATGTGTCTAATCCCTATTTAGAGTTAGTAATCAAATTGTTCTACTTCCAAAATTTCTCTTCTTCTGACTAAAAACTCCCCGTTCCTTGAGCTATTTTTTTCAAGGTAAACCTAACTTTTATTTTTTAAAATACTATACTTTCTTCCTTTACCACTTCCTTCACTGAAAAATAAAAATGAAACACAATAAATATTTATAGTCAAGAAAAAAATCCCCATGCTATCCATATTTAAAAAATAGATATCTCACTCAAAAATAGATACCTGGTGTTTGTTACCTCTCTGGCAGGAAATGAGTAGCATGTTTCTGGAATCTTGGTTATTCATTGTGTTGATCAGAACCTTCAGTCTTTCATAGTTGATCAGCTTTACAATGTTATAAGTTGTTCTGCTTCTGCTCATTTCACTCTTATCTGCATACAAATCTTCCCAGGTATCTTTGCAACTATCTCTTTCAAAATTTCTTATGACATTCTTATAGTATTCGATTCCATAGTTTTACTATAATTTGTTTAGAATTGATTTCCATATGATAAGGTCTTTAGCTTTCCCCCTGTTTGGGTCACCCTCCTTTTGAAGGGCTCCAGTTTGCCAAAGTCTTTAAAGTATGATGTCAGAACCAAAACCAATATATCACATATGATCTGATCAAGGTAGAGAGAACTGATAACCTATTGCCTCCTTATTCTAAACATTGTGCCACTCTAGATCTCTTTCTTATGAATTATTATATAGATATACTTCCTTTATCTTGTACTTATACAATTAATATCCCCTTTGAATTTTATCTTAATAGCTCATCTTACTATCTTATCAGATCCTTTTGTATCCTGATTTTATCATTCAACCTCTTAGCTAGCCCATCTCCAGTTATTTGCAAATTTGATAAGCATGCTCCTTTGAATTCATTACAAACAGTTTATATATATACATAGACATAGACATACACATATATGCATATATATATAATCACTGATTAACTTAATAGAATAAGACCAAGATCAAATTCCTGGGACAATCTACTTGAGACCTCCATCCAGGTTGACATTTATCTATTAATTACTCTTGGTTGGATTCAGTCATTCATCTAGTACCAAAGTCCCTTATAGTACTATCATCAATCTATCATGGTCACTAGGTTATTATGACTGACTTTGTCAAATGCCATGCTGGAATCTAGGAATAACATTTCTTTTTATTATTTTTTATTTTTAATAATTTTTATTTTCAAAACATATGCAAAGATAATTTTTAACATTCACTCTTGCAGGAGCTTGTGTTCCAAAATTTTCTCCCTCCCTTCCCTCCAACCGCTCCTCTAGACAGCAAGTAATCTAATATACGTTAACATATGCAATTTTTCTACATATATTTCCACATTTATCATGCTGCACAAGAAAAATCAGATCAAAAAAAGGAAAAAAATGAGAAAAAAAAAAACAAAGCAAGCAAACAACAACAACAAAAAAAGTGAAAATACTATGTTGTGATCCACATCCATTCCCATAGTCTTCTTTCTGGATACAGATGGCAATCTCCATTACAAATCTAATGGAATTAACCTAAATTACTTCTTTATTGAAAAAAGCCAAGTCTATCATAGCTGATCATCTCACAATCTTGTTGCTATGTACAATGATCTAGTTCTGCTCATTTCACTCAGCATCAGTTCATGTTAAGTCTTTCCAGGCCCTCTCTGTAATCATCCTGCTGATCATTTCTTATAGAAAAATAATAAGGAATACAATTTCTACAGCATTTTACTGATGACATTTGTCTGATATGACCTGTTTTTCATGAATATTTGTTTTTTCTTACTGATCATTACTTTCCTTTCTAGATTTTTTCTAGATTTTTCACGTCATCCCTTTATTAACATTAAATTCAAATTAACATTAAGTTCAAAAGTATGTATTAGAATATGTGTTAAAAACCTACTATTTATGAGGCACTGAGATCATTAAAAACCATTGTAAGCATAGGTAATTCTCTGTTGGATTTGAGCTCAGACCTATGTAAATTGAAACTGAGCTATGAGTTTCACTCATGACCGCTATGACACATTTTCTTTGAGGATGATAGTATTTGTAAAAATGACATAATCCAGGAGATTACATTCTACTTGGGGAGGAGAGAGAGAATAAATACATCTTGCTATAGAAGTACATCTGAGGAGATCAAAGAAATATACATAGAAGTGATACCATCCAAGTTGAGTCTTGGATAAAGGAAGATAAGGATTCTGAAGGGCCTGTGCTCCAGATATAGGGACCAGACAAATATATGGAAGCAGGAGAGAGTGCATTTAATTTAGGAAGCATTTCATAGTCAAACAGACTTAGAATAAAGAGTTTCTGAAGGGAAGTAATACAAAATGTAAAGCTTGAAAGATAAATTGGGCCCAAGTTATGGAGGGCCCTAAATCCTAGACTAAGAAATTTGTATCTTATTCTAGAGGTAATAAGGAGTCATTGAAGATTTTTTAGCAAAGTGATATGGATAAACCATTAGGTTTAGGGAAAAGGGTGCAGCATAGTAGTAGTTGAAAAGCTATTGGATTTGGTGTCAGAGGCACTGGATTCAGATCTTCCCTTTATTATTACATATATAATCTTGAACAGGTAACAACCTATATCAATTTTTTTTTCTGTAAAATGAGGATTTGCAGAAGATGGTCTATAGGATTGCTTTGGATGCTCAATCTACATTTATTTTGGTAAGGAACATGGAATGGACTGGAGGAGGGGAGAAACTGGAAGCTGAAAAACTAATTAGGAAGCTATTAGAAAGTTCAGATGACAGGTAATGAGTGAAGTGATGCGGGCCTTGGCTAGCCTGCAGTGGTTTCAGTGGAGGTCTGGGCACAGATGTAAGAGATGTTACAGAAGTGGATGACAGAAAATGTTAACTGATTGGATGTGGAAAGTGAAAGGAGATGAAAGAGAATGAATAGTCAAAGATAACAGGTTTTGAACTTGGGTGAATGGGAAGGTGATTTCGACAGAAATAAGGAAATTTGGAGAAAGGACAGGTTTAGGTGGGGAAGAAAATGATTTTAATTTTAGATAAGTTGGGTTTAGGATAACCAAGTAATATTCCAGCAGCCAGAAGGAGTTGAAAAATAAGATTTCAAAGTAAAGATTAGGCCCAGATTTCTGGATTTGGAAGGTCTTGCAAAGAGATGAATAAACTAATGGGTACAGATGAAACCATTTAAAAAGGAAAAGAGTCTGGGAAATAGAAGCTGGCCCAGAATGGGATAGCCACATTTAGAATGTGGGAAAGGATTGATAACCAGCAAAAGGAGATTGAGAATTTGGAAGAATAGAAGAAAAATCAAAAGAAGGAAGAGTCACAGAAATTGGAAAAAGAATATCTAAAGTGAATGATGTGGTCAGTCAGTCAATCAGCCATAGTCAAGGAGCTTGCATTCTAATGGGGAACAACATGAAAATAACTATGTGCATTCAAACTATATGCACTATATGCAGTATATACAGTATATGCATATACTATATGCAGTATAAATAGAAGATAATATTAGAAAAAAACAGGGGGAGTGGAGACAGGAAAGACATCCTACAGAAGATAGAATTTGACTGAATCTTGAAGTCAGTCAGGGGCAGATGAGGAGACACAGTATTCCTGTCATAGGGGAGAGCCAGTGAGAAGGAATTGAGGTGGGGAATAGAATGTTGTATATGATGTAGATGAATTATAGAGTTTATGGAGGGGAGTGAAATCTAAAAAGACTGGAAATACAGGAAGGGGCTAGGTTATGAAGGGGGCTAACAGGGCTACAAACTGCATGCAGGAAAAACAAGGAGGATGAGGATTCAGAAAACGTCAGTCTAATATGTATACCCTAGCCCTGCTTTCCAAGCAGGCTATATTTCTCTTGAGGATTCTGGGATATTCTGAGAGGATTTTTGGGATCTCTTTTCTCTGACATTACCTCAAACCCCCACTGTTTTGTTCATCCATTTTGAGAGAGCAATGACTAATACCCTAGTTATACTTGATACTGAGGATTACTTTTACAGAAGGATTTTTACTTTACAGACAGCAAGAACTAACAAGTCAGGATAATAATTTTCTATATATCACCTGGTCTCTGAGAGGAGGACTGGGCTCAAAATTCAGCTGTTTGTATATAGCAGTGCTCTCACCAAGTTATTGTCCAAAGATGCCAAATGAGTCCTTCTATTGGGCTGAGGTAGGTGACCTTGACTACTCAGGGCATCAGTGCTGTGTTTTCCAACACCCAGATTTCTGTGGGTTCACTCAGACCTTCAAAATTTCCAAAATTAGCCTTTACTCCAAATACCTAGAATGGAAAAGAATGCTTCAAAAAAGTAAAGTTCTGGGCTCATCAATCTGGAACTATGCTCAAAAAGTTATCAAACTGTGCATACCCTTTGACCCAGCAATGTTTCTATTGGGCCTATATCCCAAAGAAATCTTAGAAGAGGGAAAGGGACCCACATGTGCAAGAATGTTTGTGGCAGCCCTTTTTGTAGTGGCTAGAAACTGGAAACTGAAGGGATGCCCATCAATTGGAGGGTGGCTGAACAAAAAATTATGGTATATGAATATTATGGAATATTATTGTTCTGTAAGAAACGACCAGCAGGATGATTTCAGAGAGGCCTGGAGAGACTTACACGAACTGATGCTGAGTGAAATGAGCAGAACCAGGAGATCATTATACACGGCAACAACAATACTATATGACGATCAATTCTGATGGACATGGTTCTCTTCAGCAATGAAATGCTTCAAACCAGTTCCAATTGTTCAGTGATGAAGAAAGCCATAATATACACCCAGAGAGAGGCCCGGGGGACCTCCACATAGCATTTTCATGTTTTCTGTTAATGTTTGCTTGCATTTTGTTTTCCTTCTCAGGTTTTTTTTTTCCCCTTGTTGATCTGATTTTTCTTGTACATCAAGATAATTGTGTATATCTATCTATCTATACATAAAAAAAAGATCTGGGCTCATTTCTTATGGGGAGAGGAGGTGGTCATCTTATCTCAGGAAAGGAAGGCCCCATGGCCTTCTTACAGCATATTTCTCTTACTGGAGCAGCGTGAACAATTTACTCTCTCAAGTACAAATACACTAAAGAGAAAGTTGGGAGCTCTCTCAGACCCTTTTGAATATAGTGACAGTCTCAATTGCATAGCAAATGAAAAAAAAATCTCCAATCATGTGATAGGCCAACAAGAACCAATTATTGAATTCCCATGCATGTTCTAATAATCCCAATTCTCCCCAGCAAGGAGGAGCTCCTTAGAGCGTACTCCACATGAAAATACCATTCTAGCAAGTTGATGGGGTCCTTATATGAGTCAGGCCCCCACTCCACTAGAAATAAAAGTAAAATCACTAACTTATAGTTTCAAGAACCAACCTTTTCCTTTTTTTTGAAAACTCAGAAAAATATTTGCTTGACTCCAGTTCTGTGGAGCCACTCCCATTCTCCAAATTCAAAATTCATTGACATCAGCCAGTCTTTTCTGGGTTGTCCTTTGTCTGGACCTGTTCACTTGAGCTCATTAAAAATAATTAAGCGGTTTCTAATTATCTTTGTACTCCCTGTATCCTGGTTGCTCATTTCCTATTGTTATAGCACCGACCAGAGCAGATGTTCAGGTACCAAAAAGCACATGCAGACAGTAGAGACCTGTTGACTACACCAAGCTCTCTCTAATTCTAATACTGCCTGTTAGCAGCAGAGAAAATTAAGGAGAAGAACCAGCTAGATGGTGCAGTGGATAGAGTACCAGCCCTGAAGTCAGGAGGACCTGAATTCAAATCTGGCCTCACTTAACATTTCCTAGCTGTGTGACCCTGGGCAAGTCACTTAACCTCAATTGCCTCAGCCAAAAAAAAAAAAAAAAAGAAAATTAAAGAGAAGGTCTGGGATGTTGTCAATTAAGAATACTCATTCTACTGCTGTTGTATAGGAATATAGATTTTAAAAATATATTAATATAATATATACCATATTATATTAGTATATAATATTATACTAACATATAATATTATAGAAAAAAATATATATATGGGGAAAAAACATAGTGAGCTAATAGAGATATTTTCATGGCAAAAGAGATTTGAATTTTGGGCTCTATTGTTCCTGGATAGTTTTCTTGTGTGCTTTTCTATGTTTCTCTTTGTTGATTTTCATCTTGTGTATTGGGCTTTGATTAGCACTGCTTGAACTCTTATTCAGGCCCAGCGAATATCAAGTTTTGGGCAGTGATGACTGTCAGTTGTTCATTAAAAATCTGTGTCCTTGACCATGCTTTCTGAACCATTCTCTGTTTTTTCACTTATCTGTGTAAGGTGAGGGAGGTAATTAGAGGAGTTCTTGGTCAACCTGATAATCACATTTCTCCCACCATAGCATGTAGACATTCTCATTGACACCTTGTTCAGAGGCAGGGAAGTACAACTGTTTTTTTACAGGCAAGCAAGAGGAGTAGCTTCTTGCAACAGAAATTTGACTCGGAATCATTGCTTAAAAATGGCAGGCAATCCCAGCAATTGGACCCAGGGCCTATTTTTTTTTTGGTCATCTTTAACAAGATATTGCTGGATATATCCATGTGCTTTAAGGAGAGAGATCAAATTGATGATGGAACTTTCCTTATCAACACCCTGAACACCTGTGTCAGAGGTTGTGGGACCCTTGTGGTCAAATTGTAGGATGCTGACATCTATATCCTGAGTGCTCACTCACTGTATCCTGACTGTACATGCACTGTTGCTTTTGGACATCAGCAGAAATGGTTGAATGAGTGGGTAAAGTGAGAAGTGAAGTATAGATCTTTATTAAGCATGCCAAATGAGAGCAACAGCAAAATGCAACACCACAAAAAATGGGGACTACCTTTATTTCTACTTGAAGATCTTTCACCAATTAGTGAACACATATGTAGTGTATACCTCCCATTATCCTAGCCATGTATTGGAATATCTTTCAAATGAGTTTTCATTTATAATATAATTCCTTTACAAAGAGTATTGGGCTTCAGAAATCATCCAGTGTACCTGACTCATTTGTAGATAAGGAACTTGATGTCCAAAGAAATGAAGTCTTTTACCCCATATCAAATAACTAATGTAATGGTGGACCTGGGGTTAGAATCCCAAGCTCCTAATTCTCAAATTCAGGATGCTTTTCACTACAGTATGCTGCTTTTCTGTTAGTCAGCTAACGTGTTTATTGTGGTCTGTTTCTAGCACTGTGTTAGGTATTATTAGAGATATGGATAATTGAAGACATGGTCTCAAGCCTAAAGAAGTGTCCAAGTTTATAAAGACAAGACTAATATGATACATTGGAAAAATTAAAAATCATATTACTCTCAGGTACTATGTGTTATATGAAGTCTGTGCTAAAGAAATATAGAGAACAGAGAGATCCATGAGAGTGAGAGCAATGGGAAAATTTTATGGAGAATAAAACTATTTCATTTTGGATGATGGAGATGATCTGTTAACTATAAAGTGAATAAACTGATTTATATGCATAACTTGAAGAAACTTTCTTATTGCTTTATAGCCATTCATACCTACTTTTTTGTGCTTCTCTCCCTCTTAAATTATAACCTGAGGACTATTTGATGGGCCATTATCAATTTGGAGGGTAGTTCCTAATGGTATGCTATAAAACTCTGTCTTGTCTTGCTTAATATTTTTGTCTACATCACACTTACCAAATTTGAATAAAACTGGATATCATTGCAAATAAATTCTATTACAAAAATGAGATCCAAAGAGGTCTTGATAGCTAGAATAATGATTTGAATTGATATTGATTAGATAAAACTTTATTAGGGATTTGGTAATTAACAGTACTCTATCATTACAGGCTTTAGTAATATACTTTTTTGTTTATTTTGAATAAGTTTTATAGATGATTCATTTTTATACATCATCATAATTTCCCTCAATCTCCCCCTCTTTTCCCTTCTAGAAAGTCATACTATATAACAGAAGATATTTTTAAAACCAAAAGAGAAAAATAAAAAGAAAAGGGAATATATCAGCATAACTGATAAATATACTTAAAACACACATTTGGAAAACATGCAATTAACAACTTTTATTAAGCACTTAAATACATATGGCACATAGTGAATATAAATATATGAAGATTAGTTAAAAGAAATATTCATATTTATCCAGGAAAATATGATATTTTGAAAAGAATATTGTTCTTTGAAGCTTGTGTAGCTGAGGTCAGTCTCATTGCTTCCAATTACTCCCTGTAGAACTCCAGGTAAATCATTTCCTTTCTCTGAGGCTCAGTTTCCCAATCTGTAAATTGAGAGATTTGGGGCTAGATGACTTCTGAGGTTTCTTCCTGTAAACCTATAATTTTCTATGATTCTCAATAATTGCTATCTTCAAATCATTGAAGGCTTTGTAGATGGAAGAGGGACTGAGTTGATAGGTGTGTGTATTAGATTCAGTATAATGTAATGGGAAATAGGAAGTTTCTAGATTGCTAAAAGAGAAGCAAAACTGCTCAAGTTGGGAAATGGAGCAGGTCAAAGATCCAGTGCTGATAAGAGTATAAGTGACCCATGGGTAGTAGTCCTTGCAATTCCAGTCTAGGTGAAATTGCGAGACCTACATTTCTCAAATAGAGGAGAGAGGGAAAAGAAAAGAGAAAAAAAAAATAAAACTGCATGAGTTTCTCCTATCAGGCAGCTAAGAGGCTCAGTGTATAGAATGCTGGGCCAGGAATCAGGAAGACTCAACTTGCTGGTTCAAGTCCAGCCTCAGACATTTACTAGCTTTGTGATCTTGGGCAAGTCACTTATCTAGTTCCCCTTATTTTTCTCATCTGTAAAATAATCTGTTAAAGGAAGTGACAAATAACTTCAGTATCTTTGCCAAGAAAACCTCATATGGGATCATGAAGAGTCACATATGATTGAACAACAGTAACAAAAATTTTCTCCTACCTGCCCTTTATGAGTTTTGATTGAATTCTAGCTAGTTGCATTTGTTGGACTCTAGCTATTAGATAAGTGGGGGATAATAATAAATTGAGAGATACTTTAAAAGTAAATGTTTATACTATGCTACAACAAATGAAGTGCAGATAGATTTCAGAAAAACTTGGACTTAAATGAACCGATGCAAAGTAAAATGAGCAGAACCAGGAGAACATTGTACACAATAACAAACAATATTATTGGATGATCAGCAAAGAATGATTTAGTTCTTCTTAGCAATACCATGATCCAAGAAAATTCCAAAGAACTTGTGATAGAAAATATCTACTTCCAGAGAAAGAACTGAGGGAGTATGAAGACAGATTGAAGCATACTATTTTCATTTTATTTTTTTTCATGACTTTTTCTTTTTGATCTGTTTCTTCTTTTACAACATGGATAATTAATTGATCATGTAATTAGTGTCTTGAATGAGGACCTTGGTGGCCATTCAGGAAATATTTTGTGCTACTATGAAAAACATTTGTTAAAAAACTAGCATTGCAAACCAAATTTTAGGTATGATATTTGACCTCTTAAAGTGAAAAATTATTTTTATTTTTACATTAAATACAAGACGTAATTAATTTCACATTAATTATAATATAAACAGTGCACATATTATAAATGTTCTTTATTTGTTACATTAGGTCTGGTAAGATCTCTACTTGACAATGCTTTGCTAACCATAGGAGAAGTACTTGAAAGAACTGGGGGTATTTAATCTTCAGAAGAGAAATCTTAGGAGGGACAAGATAGGTGTCCTCCAGTATGCGAATAACTGTCAAATGGAAAATGGATTAGATTTGTTCTACTTGGCCCCAAAGGGAGGAACTAGGAATAATGTGGGGAAAGGATACAAAGACAGATTTAGGCTCAATATAAAATGAGACTGATCCCAAGTGACCACTTGTCAAGAAGTTCCAGCAACACCTCCGTCTGGCTCTTAATGCCCTTCATAATATAGCTCCAATCTATCTTTCTAGACTAATTATACACAATTCCTCTATTTGTACAAACCATCCCCTTCTATCCCATCTCCTACAATAGATTGTCCCTTCTGCCATCCCAACTCTATCCTTTATTTTCAATATCTTTCTGACTACTGGCTCATTGTCTCCTGCCTACAAACATGCTCATGTCTCTGCTTTCCTCAAAAAATCTTCCCTTGACCCTTCTATCCCTGCTATTGCCCCATATCTCTTCTGTCTTTTTTGAAAAGACTGCAAAAAAATGGCTTCATTTTCTCTCTTCCCATTCTCTCTTTAATATCTTATATCCACGTTCTGACTATTATTCTACCCAAACTGCTCTAGTCCAAGTTACTAATGATCTCTTTGTTGGCAATCCAATAGCCTTTTCTCTAGTCTCATTTTCTTTGACACTATTGATTACTCTCTCCTCTTTGATACTGTCTCCTCTCTAGTTTTTCCTGACACAATTCTCTCTCTTGGTTCTTCTTCTACCTCTCTGACCACTCATTTTCTATCTTCTTTGATTGATCCCCTTCCAGACTATGCCTTCTAACTGCAGCTATCTTTCAGGGCTTATTCTTACTTAGGTCCTCTTCACTTCTCCCTCTATATGACTTCACTTGGTGATCTCATCCACTCTCATGAATTTAATTACCATCTCTGTGCTAATGATTCTTGACTCTACCCATTTTGCCCCAAACTTTTTGCTAGCCTCCAATTTCACAACTCCAACTGTCTTTCAGACATCTCATATCTACTGGATAATCATCATGCCCAAAGCATGACTCATTATCTTTTATTCTCCTTCCTTCTTTATTACTGTAAAGGGGAATGTCATCCTCTCAGTCTCTCAGACTCACATCCTTGATTCTTCACTATCTTTCATGCCCGCCAATAATCCACTGCCAAGACCTGTTGATTCCACCCTTTCAACATCTCTCAAATATGTCCTTTTTTCCCCCCGATACTGTTATAACCCTAGGAAAGACCCCCCATCACCTCTTGCTTGGATTATTTTAATATACTTTTCATGGATTCTGCCTGACTCAATTCTTTTCCCATTCCAATCCATCTTCTTTTCAGCTACCAAAGTGATTTTTCTAAAATATAGGTTCAGATGATTAATTCTGATGAATGTGGCTCTTTTCAACAATGCCATGATTCAGGCTAGTTCCAATTGTCTTTGTGATAAAGAAAGCCCAGGGAGAAGATAGTGGGAATAGAGTGTGGATCACAATACAGTATTTTCACTCTTTTTTGTTGTTTGCTTGCATTTTGCTTTCTTTTTCATTTTTTCCTTTTTGATCTGATTTTTCTTGTGCAATATATTGGATTATTAGCTGTCTAGGGGAAGGGGCAGGGGAAGAGAGGGAAAAAATTTGGAACCCAAGATTTTGCAAGGGTTAATGTTGAAAATTATCCATACATATGTTTTGAAAAAAAAACTTTAAAAATAAAAGTAAAAAAAATAAAGTAAAATATAGTTTCAACTCTGGGATACTACTTCACACTATTCAATAAACTCCAATGACTCTTTATTGCCTCCTGGGTCAAGTACAAAAAGTTATGTTTTGTATTTAATGTCCTTCATGACCTAGCCGCCTCCTACTTTTTCAATCTTCTTATAGCTTATTCCCTACTATATACTATTTGATTCAGTGAGACTGACTTCCTTCTTCTTGCACAAAGAAGGCTGTAGGCATATTCTCTGGCTGCCCTTCAGACCCAGCATACTCTCCTTCCTCTACTCTGCCTACTGATCTCGACCTCCCATGCTTGCAATAACTCTTAAATTCTCTCTTTTACTAAAAACCTTCTCAAACCTTGCTTATTTCTAGTGACTTCCCTTTGCTAATTATTTTCTATTTATTTTATATAAGTTTGCATGCTGATAAATTATAAAATCCTTGAGGGTAGGGACTATCTCTTGCCTCTTTTTGTATTCCCAGTGCTTAGCACAGTACCTGGCACATAGTAGGCACTTAATAAATGTTTATTGATTGACAGCTCTTTTGCACCCTCCTCAGTCTAGTCAAAATGGCCTATATATCCTTCACACATATATGACCTCTGATTCCTTCTTCATGGCTTTGCACACAGTTTGTCACCTTTACTTGGATTGGACTCCTTCTTTGTCTCTGGCTCTTAGAATTCTCAACTTCCTTCAAAACTCAACTAAAGTTCCACTGTCTACATGAAGTATTTCCTCTTTTTCTCCACTGCTACAGCATGGGTTTCTAGCTGAGGGTCCATGAAATTACTTTTAAAGATTGTTTGATAATTCTATTTCAATATAAATGAATTCTGTGACTTATGTGTTTTATTTAAATAAATAGTTTTTAAAATTGTTCTTCATTAGAAGGGGTCTAAAGGCTTTACCAAATTGCCAAAGGGGTCCAGGACGCAAAAAAGGTTAAGAACTCTCGCACTAGTCACTTTGTATTTATTTTGCAAGTGTTTTGTGTATAATTCTATGTGACCATGTTATTTTACCCAAGAAGAGGCAAGGGAACACTTTTTTTTTTTTTGTCACATTACTATATGCCAGTCACTATGGATACAAAGACAAAAAGAATTGATTAATTAATTGGGAAAAATGTATGCTGTGTTACAGTCTTGAACTCTTGACTTTTTGTCCTGTGTCACTTGTTTTGCTAAGGTTAATCCTGGATTACCCACTTCTTTGCTCTTACATGCATGCTGCTGAACATGGATAGAGGAAGTCACCCAACTGGGCTGACTGGATCCACTTTGAATGTCTAAACTGGGCACTCATTACTATACAGCAATCCTATTAGTCTTTCCTAATTGAATTTTTATCATATTCCCCACATTGGCTTTTCCAAAACTTTTCTTCTCTCAAATCCACTACAATATCTCTTTCCTATTCTCTCTCAGCAAAGGGCCTTACATTCTGCTACACTAAAGAGAGGTCATTATCCAGTCTAAATTTCTCCCATGGATTCCCCATTATATAACTTCTCAACATTCCCATCTCTACTTTTTCCCCCTAGTCTTGGAGAAAGAGATGGCCTTTTGATTTGCTAATGAAATGGCTTTTACTTGTATTTTTTATCTCCTTCCCTCCTACATACTCTTTGAATTCATCTTATTTGATTATCATTGTCTTTGTCTCTATCTCTTTCTGTCCTCCCTCTAAAATAAACCTACAAAAATGAACAGTATTTTTATATAGCAAAAACAAATTTCAGAAAGAAAAGTTCCATCCAAAATAATGACAAAATGCATAAAATATCCAGAAGTCATTCTATCAAAGCATACTTAATACTCGTATAAATACAATTTTAAAATTCTCTTTAAAGAAATGGAAAAGGTATTAAATAATCAGAAGGATATTCAGTGCTCATAGCTGTGCCATGATGATATAAAATAAAAAAATTACAGTACTACCAAAATTTATATACAGTTAGTGCAACATCAATCACACTATTGAGAGCAATTTTTAAGCTAGATAAAATAATAAAATCTGAGGGAACAAAAAAAAAATCAAGAATATCAAGGATGCAGTAAAAAAAGAAATAAGTATAAAGAGAAAATAGTGCTTGCATACCTCAAATTATATTACAAAACAGGAATCATCAAAAATCATTTGGAACACATAAAAATAGGAATGTGAAATAGATTAGATAGTGGAAGAATCAAAAATAATTGAATTCAATAATCCAGTGTATGATAAAATTGAAGACATAAAATATTTATGAAAGAACCTCCTATTTGACAAAAAATTACTGAGAAAACTATAAAGCATTCTGGCAGAAATTAGGTTTAGATCAAGATCTTACACTATATACTATTATAAGCACAAAATGGATACATTATTTGAATTTTAAATGTCATAAAAATAGAAGAGAACTAGATCAGATACTTTTCACAGCTATGGCTTTGGTGATAATGGTGATGGTGGTGGGATGTTTGTGTGCACATGTATGTGAATCTTTAATCAATCAAGGGATAGAGGCAATTACAACGGATAAAATAGATGTTGATTAAATAAAATTGAAAATTTATGTAACTAGATTGAAAGGCAGAGGAGTCAACTAGGAAAAACTTTTTGTATCAGATATCTCTGAAAGGGGTTTGATATCTAAGATAAATAGAAAACTAGCAAAGATATAGGAGAATAAAAGCCTTACTTAGATAAGTGGTAAAATGATATGAGAAAACATTTCAAAAGAGTTGCAAACCTTGCAAAGGTCAATGTTGAAAGGTCACTCATATGTTTTGCAAATAAAAAGCTTTATTAAAAAAAAAAGAGTTGCAAACCATTAACATTACAATGAAGGAATGCTCCAAATCACTAACAATAACAGAAATAAAAAAACAAAAGATTTCTTGAGGATTTATTTCTGCCCTCTTCCCTTCCCACATACCTTCAGCAAACTGGAAAAAAATGACAAAAAAAGGAATAGTCAGTGTTGTAAAGGTTATGGAAAGACAAGAATATGAATGTAACATTGGTTAAACTATGAATTGGCCTAACCATTTTGGAAAGCTATTTAGAAATATGTGAATAATATGACTAGATAACTATACTCTTTACCACCATCCCCAACAACAGACATATACTCAAATAGCATGATAATAAATTAAAATGAATTAATGATAAAATGACAAGAAAAAAATTTCCCTCATATACAAATAGGGTATATTCCCTCATAGTTTGTCATGTCACCACTAACTAGGGCAGACACAGAAAAGCTACATATTTAGAGAATACACAAGGATATTGCATATTGAAGTGGCACTTGCATCTAGGGAAATAGATAAATTTAGGAACTAAGCCTCTGATTTCATTGGTATAAGGAACTTCTCCATGAAAAAGATCCCTCCAGCAATGCAGGTCAGTACTTACTTTGAATTGTACAAAATTAGAAAATTGATTATAGCATTGGATGTTAAGGAACTTGCTAAAGGTTAATCAGCTAGCAGTTATCTGAGACAGAATATGAACTTGTCTTTCCAATTCAAAGGAAACATATATCCATCACACAACAATATAAGCAGACCAAAGTCTTTTGTGATGATAACTTCCTTCAGGGGATTTCAATGTTTGTATTTGCTGAAGAAGAAGAGGAGGCTCCAAGGCCTTCAAAAGCAATTGACATGAATTGATGATTGTAGTCTTTGGTATTGATTCCCTTGGGCTATATGTACAGTAGCACCATCACAGTTTCAAGTCAGAGGTGCCATCAAAGTAGAAGTTACTTGAGAGAGTTTGTTGAAGATCCACAACTTAGGATCATATAGCCAGTAAAGTCTAAGGCAGAATTTAATTGATGTCAACTCTTCCTGACTAAGTTGAGTACTCCACCATCTACCAAATCTTCTGGCTTCTTCTTATTACCTTTAAATATAGAAGCAGACTTCTCCATGTCTCTCCAAGATTCAAGAGGAGCAATAAATAAATAAATAATTTTAAAAAAGGTAAACTGAAAGGAAAAATCATAAGGGATTCAATAAAGTTAAATTGTTTACATTTCTACATGGGAATATGATACTTGTAACTTTCAAGACCTTTCTCATTATTAGGGCAATTAGGTGGAGTGTACATGGACAGAGGACAAGAGTATGAATTTAATATGATGGAATATTATCTAAAAAATAAAATTAAAGGGTGAGAAAGAGGAATGCAGAAGGGAAAAGGTAGAATGGGGTGAACTATGTAATATTAAAGAGGCCTGAAAGAGCTCCTACAATGGAAAGGAAAATGGAAAGTTTAGGAGAAAGTACTTGAACTTTCTTCTTGTTGAAATGAGCCCAAGGAGGGAATAACATACATACTCAATGGGGTATAGAAATATATCTTACCCTTTAGGGAAGTTAGTTGTTGGTGAATTGGCCCAGAAGGTAATTTCAAAAGAATATTTACAAAAAAATGTTTTGAATAAGGTCTGTATTATCAAAATAAAGATCGAATTTCCTGTTGTGTTTATTTTGAATAAGACAAAACTAATTTGCATGAAAAGGCTCCAAAAATCAATTATGTTGTAGTTATGATCGTTATTTCCCAGGGGAAGTTTCACTTCTAGTATAGTTGCATTCAAAATATCGAAATCTTTTAAGTCTTCTTTATATTCAACTATAATGGTCATAGTAATTTTTATGTAGAAATAATTGAAGTATCATTAAAATATTACATGCTATGAATATGAAATGTATGTCAGCAGAGATAAATGTAACACTGCCTTTAAGGAAGAAAGTGATCTCATGAGTCCACATGATATAATGGAGTGATTACAGGACTACATGAGGAGATAAAAACTTAATATTTGATCTACAAGTATGCTATGTGCTGGACATGATTTTAGTCACTGGGGATACAAAGGCAAAAACAGAAATAGCTTCTGTTCTCAAGGAGCTTGCATTCTATCAGGGCAAATAGCTCTTATACATAAGAGTATACATAAAATTATATATAAAAGAAATAATAGATGAGCAGTGGTACAGATGGATCATGCAGTTAATAAGTATCTAAGGCTGAATTTGAACTCAGGTCTTTTAAAAGTAAAAGATCATTCATTGCTTTATCCACTATACTATATCACTCCCTCTAGGAGGAGCAAGAAGGTCAGTTTGATGGCACCATGATGTGAAGAGTAGAAATATTGTAAAATATATCCAGGAAAGCTAAATTGAAGCAGGTTGTGAAAAACTGTAAATATCAAATAAATGAATTTAAATATATTTGAACCTAGAGGGGCCCTAGAGGGACCCACTCCTGCATCCTAGGGAGGCACTTGAACTTAGCAGGAGAATGGCAGGGGTGGACCAATGAGAAGGATAAATAGGAAAAAAAAGGAACTTGGAAAGAAAATAAATTAGGAGGATACTATTGTGATGATACAGGTGAGAGATGATGAGTTGGAACTAGAAAGAAGGGAAGAGATTCTAAAATTTTATGGAAATAATTTCTGCAAAATTTAGCAACTGAATAGGCATGTGAGCTGAGGGAGAATGATTCCCAGATTGTGAATGCAGATGATTTGAAGGAAGGTGAGAGTGCAATCATTAGAAATGGGGAAGTTTGGAAGATGGGTAAGGTTTAGGGGATGTGCTGAGTTTGAGATGATACAGAATATTCAATAGGAAATGTCTAGTAGGCCACTGAGGATGTGGACTTGGGTTTCATGAGAGAGACTAAGCTTGAATATATAGAACTGGGAGTCTTGTATGTAGACATTGTCATTGAACCACAGAGGAAGCTGATGAAGACATCGTGATGATAGCAGTATGAATGGGTTTTAGTTCTAGTGTTTAAGTTGCAGTTTAACAATAATAATGATAATAGCTAACATTTATAGAGTAGTTATTATATAACCAGGCGCTGTGCTAAATACTTTACAATTATCATCTCATTTAATCCTCCCAACAGCCCTGAGAAGTGAGTGCTATTATTACTCCCAATTTTACAGATAAGGAAACTGAGGCAAAGAAAGATTACATGACTTGCTCAGGGTCACACAGCTATTAAGTATCTGAGGCCTATATGAAATCAAATCTTCCTGACTTCAAACTTAGCACACTATCTAAACTTGAACAAATCTCTTAAATTTTCTTGGTTTCTATACAATAAGAGACTGGATGAGATAATAGCTAATATGCTTTTAGCCCTAAAACTTTATGACTATTATATGATTTTATTAATATATGCTATATTATATTCTAATATATATTATATATATGACACATATATAGGTGTGTGTGTGTATCCCAAGGTACAAATTTGCTCTAAGATTTTTTTTTTTAGGCAGTCCTATGGGCTATGAGGGAGGTGAGTCAAACTGCAAATATGTACTTAAACAAGAAGGGTAGAATGTTGAACAAATCTTTGGTGCATTCAGTCCCATGTTTTCCTCAATAATGGCTTTATCTGTCCTGAATTAGTCATCTCATTTCCTGCAATTCACATTACCTAAAATAATGTATTTAGATCTTTCCATGGTTTCACTAATGACCTCACTTATTCTACTCTTTGGAAAAATGGTTGACTTGGGGGAGAGGAAGAGAATAGGAGGAGATTCCATACAAATGGTGGCTGAATAAGTACACCTCAAGAGGGATAAATCATGAACAGAACAATTTCAATCATGTTATTTCACTCCATTTGAAAAGCCAAGGTGTAAGGATTAAGCTATTGTTTGAGCCAGAAATGTTCATCTCTTTTGGCTAACAACAGATGGCGCTGTAGCTAAGCAAATGGAATAATGTGTTTATGGCACAGAAATATTCACCCACAAAGTCTGAAGCAAGGGAAGGAACATGTGGAAAACAATGAATATTTTAATTAGGTGTTAATAACTAAATATATATTGAATACTTCTCTTCCTCTAATTCATAGTGGTGTTATGACAGCCAACTAATATGTGATTGTAAAGGAAATGATTAATTATTTACAGTAATAATTAGAATAGTTACATGTTTGCAATCATAAAATGTTTCAAAAGTGAATATGTACAAAACAAGTTCTCATTTTATTATTGTAGAAATGTTGTAGCATCTCCTTTGGAATGCATTAGTATATAATGCTATATTTATTTGGATTTAAGAAACAGACACCAGAGTTTTTTTGCTTAAAAAGATATTATTTTAGAATGATACTTTAAAAAAACAGATTATTGCTTGAGCTCACTTGAAATTACGTATATAGTGGTAAAACAAAAGGTTGTTAATTTGTGGTACTTTTTTACCTGTACTTTCTGTTAGAGAAGGCTATGGCAGTTTAAGTGGATGAATCACTACAAATACCTGGTACATTCAGGCCAAGTATATCCAACCAAAGAAAGCAGAGAATTAAGACTGTTATCTTGATAATTCAAAGAACCAAGTTCTTTTTGTCATTTTTGCTTTGGATAACTATTTATGCAGTAGGATGACACAGTAGATAAAGTACTATATCTGGAATTAGGAAGATCTGAGTTTGAATTCTGTCTTAGAAATTTGCTAACTCTGTGACTCTAGATGAATCACCATTTCATTTGTAAATATGTAAAAATCTGTTAAAAAATCTGTAACTACCCCCCTCTCATAGAGTTGTGAGGATCAAATGAATTAACATACTAAAACACTTCACAAACCTTATATATAAACATTAATGTTATTATTATTTGAGATGAAAGTGTATTTTTTTCTTGATTATTTAAAACAGTGCTTAGGTCAATCCTATCTTTAAATAATCTCTTATAGACCTGAATTAGACAATAGCAAATCCTTTCACAACTACATTAGGGAAAGATACCTGTGCACAGCAGCTTTTGGTCTCAAACACTCTCCTATCCCTTCTCATTCAGCAAACATCACCTATGTGCAATGAACTCATATTAGGTGTGAGAATAGGCAGGTAGGAGGTCTTAACATAAATAAGACACAGTCCCTACTCTGAGGAGTTTCTAATGCAGTAACTATTATTTTCATCAGCAAGGTGCACACGAAAACAGAGTGGGAAATAACCCAACTCTATTAGGGGACATTTCTAGAAATTGGGCCACATTTATGCTGGTAAATGTTAACCACCAGCTCTCAGTGAAGACATCTGCTCTACACACACTTTTAAGTTTAATTGGCATTATTAATATTCTCTCCATCACTTTTATAAGGCTAGACAATCAACAAAATAGTAAATCAAGATCTGATTTGTATGTTTGTCAATTTTCAAGTTGTAAGTGGTCATACTGAAAATTTAGTGAACTAGTTAGAGCTGACTCCAACACACCCTTCCACAGATAGGTGGAAAGCAACCTAGTTACTAAAGAGCACAGACTTCCTGTTGATTAGTCAGAAAGATATTAAATTGGAATTGCCTTTTTCTTCTGATAATTTAGCCTCCTAAATTGGCTCCTCATTAACATTTGATTTTTCTTCTTCATTATCCTTTCATCCTTTCTTTCTCTTTACTCAGTATATCATATTTTTTTCTCAAATTACACTCGTATATTTCAACTTTCAAGTCAAATTTCATAAATAGTCCTACTCACCTTTCCTGATGAATCCTCCATTTTTTGACTCCTTTTACTTTTACTGGGCTGGATTTCCCCAGACCTAACTCCCCCAATCAATGCTGATGATTTCCCAGAGTGTGAGAATTCAAAGGTCTTCTATCATGATTAGCACCTTGGAGAAAGGAAAATGCTTCAGTAAGGGTATTTCAGTTATGAAGCCAGCATCTCTTTTTATTCTTTTCTGGAAATAATTTTACCCTAACCTCTCCTTCATAGATCTCAGACCTGGATAGTCACAATTCTAGAATGCATAGAGCCCATTCTCTCAGTGAAAGACAAACAGAGAATTTAGCTCCTTGGCATATAACTAAACCAATTGAGTCCTCAGGGATATATAAAATCTCACAAAATAGGATTAGGAGCTAAAATTCCCATATATTACTGTGAGCTGCTTTGGGACATTGAATCACAGAGTCACAGAACCTCAAAGGCAAAAGAAATCTCAAAGTCCTTTTAGTTTAACTAATACAAATAATTTAAGTAGTACAAAACAATTTTTTTACAACATTGGGCATCCAACTTTTGCTTGAGAAAGAAAGAGGTTAAATGATTTTCCCAGAGTCACATGTTTAGGAAATATTTGAGGTGACATTTGAACTCAGATCTTCCTGGGTCCAGGCCCAGTGCTGTATCCCCTATGCCAAGTTGCTGTCTATCCTAGCTCCCCAAGTAGCCTATTCCTATTTCATTTTTCCACAAAGGAAGTTTTCCATTACAGTCTAAATTTATTTCTTTGCAATTTCCAAACACTTCCATCTCCCTCCCTAGCATGTAATAGTGTTTCAAATACTTGAAAAGAGTTTTCATAGTCCCCAAAAGTCCCTTTTCCAGGTAGTAATAATGATAATAGCATTGGTAAAATATCTCAAGGTTTGCAAATAACTCTATTTTATTAGATCTTTATAATAATCAGGTGAGACAGATGTTATTATACCCATTTACTGATGAGAAGAATGAGATCAAGAGAAGTTAAGTCAATAGATCAGAATCATATATAGCCAGTAAGTGTCTGAGGAAGGATTTGAACTCAGGATTCTTCCTCTCTTTTATTCCAGGACTCTATGCCTTATGTCAATTTAACAGAAAAAAACCCACTTCCTTCAACCCATCAGTCAATCATCATATCATAAGAACTTGAGACTCTTCTCCAGCCTAGTAAATTAATTATAATTAATATGGTTCCCAGAGCTGATCATAATCATCAGTTTGACTAGGACTGAAGATAGCAGTACTTCCCCAATACTCCGAGTTCTGGTCACTATACCATTTTTAATACACCCTAAAATTACATTAAATTTCTTGATCGTCACATGTTTGACTCATATCCATCCCGAAATCAGCCATAGAGTCAGCGACTGCTCTGTACTGTCACTCTCATACCAGTGCAACCTGTCTCTATTATGCCCTGGCAGAACTGCAATAACCTATTCTATTACCCCAAACCTCCTGCTACTGGAGCTCTCATAAACTCGTTGAGCAATTACCAAGCCACCTAAGTTTAATTCCTTGCAGGTGCACTCACTGGCTGTTCTCACATCTCTGTAACCCTATGTTGTGCCCAGAGTGTGGCTGCCCCCAGCTTACTTGCTATGCTGATGACATAGGAAATGAAATTTTCCATATTGCTATCAAAAATTAATTATTAATTAATATTAATTAGTATCAATTAATTAATATTAATAGTAAGTGCACTACTGAATAGCTGCCTCCTACAAATAAGACCTTATATTGTTGGAACTTAATACTAAAATCTTCCAATGGTAGATTTGTGATCTTTCCTATGTAGATTATCCCTCCTGTGATGTAGATTGCAATCATTGTCCCATGTCATCTCACAATAGAAAGATGTATACAAGAGAGAGAGAGGGTATACAAAATGTTAGGGTCCTTCCTCACTTCTCTCCTCACATTGTGAGGTTACCACAAGGAATCCACCAGTTAGTTATTTCTTGCTGTCACTACGTGACCAGCCTTCCTCCATTTTTGATCATATATTCTCCTTATATTCTTGATTCAGGTTCTTTAAAGTTTCTTTAATGCTCTAAATTGTCAACTGTTTATGTGTGACTCTCTGTTGCCTTCTGAGTGACAACTTGATTTTAATTCTTCAGAAACCATAGAGTTCTTTGAGTACCAGCCATGCAAAAACACGTAGAATATTGCTACTAAAAAGATCAATCTTTGTTTCTGGGAAGTTTGTCATTAAAAGATCTTTGTGATTTTCCAAAGACAATACTTCTATTTAAACCTAAGCCAAGTTTTTGTTCATTTGTATTATCTGTCCAACATATATATGATGACATACTAGCTTTATAGGTTGTCTATCCAACAGCATATCATAATCTAGAAAATAAATATTTTTTATCCAGTTGGTCTTTCTTGTGTGAATGATTAGAACAAACTTTTCTGGGGAGTAGCTAGGTGGTTTAATAAATATATGAACCTAATATCAGAAAGACCTAAGTTCAGATCTCTCTTCAGTCTCTTGTTAACTATGTGGCACTAGGAAAATTGCTTGACCTGCATTGGTCTCAGTTTCTTCATCTGTGAAATGGGGATAATAATAGCATCTACATCTGAGGACTGTAGTGAGGATCAAATGAATAGTAATCATAAAGTGTTTAACACAGTATCTGGCACATAATAAATTCTATGTAAAGTTAGCTACTATTATTGTTATTAGTTTTAGGGTCTTGTGCAACAAGCGCAATGCTATCTATATGTTATGGACCTTACACTTTGTAAGAAATCCTTCCATGTGGATTGTGGATTGTATCTCTTCCATGAAGCAGCAAACATCTTTGGTGATAAATATAGATCTTTCTATTTTATATATTGCCTAATAGTTATGATAGGAGGGCCATCAAATATTTTTATTTAATAAATTTGATTTAATTATTTTGATCTACTAACCAAATTAAATATTATCTAATGGAAAACAGGTGTTTAAAAACTTTATTCCACTATTTTTGGAGTTCACAGAAAGATTGCTGAAGATAATTGCTACCTGTTTATGCTTGAAATGACTGGTGGTGGGTGTTCAACATTTCTTTTTACATAAGTATTGACTTTTGACTTCGCATTGTAGCTGCTGCTTGTGGCTACTTTCTGACACTGTCCTGTCTCTAAGTTCTGCACTCTGTTTTCTCCTAGCAAGATGCAATTATGTGACAGGCAGGAAGATGATCTGTCTAAATTTATGGTATTTTTGTGATTCTTTCTGTTCACAGCCACCTTACCTTAGCTCTCCATAAGCAAGTCTGTTTTTTCTAAGTTCTATTATTATTTCATTCTTGTTGTTCTGCTGTTTCTATCAGTGTTGAGCACTTGACTCCTTATTTTTTATGTAGTGCTTTACCCTAAGATAAAAGGTTTTCAGTATTAGGGCTGGCTGTACGGGTGATAAAATAGAAATATTTAAGTTTATGGCCTAGTCACCTGCCCTCAAAGAGCTTGAAATCTTACTGGGAGGACCCAAGACGAAGCTGTGGGAAATTACAAAAGATAGTCTTTAATGCAATGATAATTTGGGCAGTCTTAAAAAAGATGCTGTGGGAATTTGAAGGAGGAAAGGTCAATGTGGACTATGGTAATCAGGAAAGGTTTCACAGTTTGGGTAGGTTTTAAGACAAGCCTTATAATGGTCATTTTAAAATTAAGCAACAATTTATAAAATGTAAAAGTCATGGGAAGATATAATTGTCAATCTCCATGAAACCAGAATGCTGAATAATGTCCTGCTCTGCTTATGAGAAGGGCTGGTTCCCAGACCACGGAAGAGAGAAGAGTTCTTTTTATTGTAACAAAATTACAAAACATTAGGTATGAGCTAATATTTGCAAAGCTCTTTGAATAGTTCCCAGTATATAGTAAGCGCTTAATAAATGCTTATTTGTACTAATACCACTCTTGTTTGCTACCACTGCTACCCTCTTCATTGATTTAACCCTACAGCATGTGATTTTAATTGTCACATCGCCATAATTACACATTTATAAAGACCTTGTTTTTGCCTTTCTTTATAATCTCGGTGCTGAATGTAGATCTTAGCATAAATATGTGCTTAATAAATGCTTGCTGATTGTTTTGAGTTTTTCCTCACTACTCTCTGGGTTTTACATAGGGCAAATATTATCGTAGGAAATGGCCTCTCAGAGAGGTTATGTGACTTATCCATGGTAACACAGCATCAAAATCAGTATTAGAACTCCCTCAGTTTTCCTGAAGCCTATCTTGCTCTTTTTGCACATATGTCCCTAGCTTTAGAACTCTTAAAGAAAAAACTTATGGCTCTTCCCTTAATATCTGTTTCACATGCCCAGGTTTAGGAAAATACAATATGTGCTTCTCTCCAACATTTTGTTGTTGTTTCCAGGGCACGTCATTGCCCATCTGTGTCTCATTCCTCAAAATATTATTGAGCAATAGTCCCTTTCTTTGAATGGGGAAGTAATGCTCTCCCAGTCCCACAATAAAACTGGGATCCAAACTCAAAATCCTCATGGTTTGTATGACTTTTATCCTAGACAAACAACCTCTGCCTTGTCTGCACCATATATCTTCCATTCAGCAGGTTTTTGTTTAGTTTCAAAATAATGTCTCTATTTAAAGCAAATATTTGCAGCATGGTTAGCAAAATGCATAAACAAGTATCAGCTCTGGTTAGACTTCTCCCTGAAGAAGCAGCCTTTCATCAGCTGTCAATCAACCCTTGCTGAGTTGTTTGATGCATTCACTGCTTTTTATATTCCTTAATGTGGCTTATGTATCTGCCAATAAATCTGAAATGCAGGTCAAAGAATATGTAGCTCAAGGAAATCCATAAAAGTAGTAGAGAGGCTCCACTAACTATATCAAATTGCCAAAAGCTGAGGTCATTTCCTCTAGCTAAAAATGTAGAGGTTCATAAATTATTTTTATCACCTCCAGAGCAAAGCAAACAGTTTTGCACAGATGCTAAAGGAGTTGCATTCCCCCCCTTTAAGCTGAAGATATCATTTGTGTTAACCCCTCAACAAATGAATGGGCATTTTGTGTTTAACAAGATAAACATTTTAGTGTATTGGCAGTGAATTCAAAAATATGAGTACCGTTGTCGATAGGTATAGATGTCTTAGTGAGATCCTTAAGGGAAAGTGCCAAAAATATCTGACTTCTCAAATCAGGTTCCTTGCTCTGTTTTAATTACTAGGCTTGGTCAGAGGTTGACATAGTTGCCTTAAAGAAATTTAAGGAGATGTTGGGCATGCAGAGACAGTAAAAATGAACAGCGAACATTCAGCAGAGAACTTTATAGAAAACACTACTGAATTAACTTACAGTACATTTGTTAAACATGAGCAGCTCTAATAATGACATTTCATTTAACAATGCCCTTTGTCTTTTCAGTTCATCAGTTACCTATTTCAGTAATGAACTGCAGTCATACCATTCTGATTTTCTCCTAATGTAAAGGCTGAGCTCACTTCACTGCCAGTGAAGCATGATGCTATTATTCAGTTCCTGGCTTAGGAAAAAAGCTATAGAATCTATCACCATTCTAATTGGCTAACAAATATTAAACCCTATGATTGTTAAGGGCACCCAGTGATTCTGTTTAGCTTTTGATGGGAATAAGTAAAATAAAAAAAGGGAAACGGTTTGAAAAAAGGTTAGTGTGTATACTTTATGAGCAGTAACCCAAGTATCCATTGAGAAAATATGAGCACACATTATATTTAATAGCTCAAGTGTTATCTTAATTCTTTATCAACAATTCATGCATATAGCTTAATACCAAATATTTTAGTTAGGATTAACAGTCTGTGAAACAGAAGGTTTAGCAAATGAGATACCAAATTTCTGCTACCTATAGCTCTAATAGGGAGACTCTTGCAAGCTACTGGAAAGCTAAGTTGTGCATGACATATTCTTTTTCAGCCAAGTAAATGCAGGAAGATTTGGAAAATACTACATCTAAGGGAGGACTGATTTCTATTTCTGTGGGCAGGTAATGAAGCCTATGCCCAAATTGATTTTTTCTATTCCTTTGCACCGCCTTCCTGAAAATGAAAGGTAGGTCCTCTCCTTGTCTTCTCTTTCCCCTGTGACACAGTGCACCACAACAGTGTTTAGGGCTTTGGGTTTGTTGTTGTTTCATTTTGTTGTGCTTTTCTTCCTTATGAGGCCACCCAAATATCTCATTAGCAAAGGCCAAGACGTGGCTCCCCATAATCTTCCCCCAGATGAACCAAAGCTGCACAATTTGCAATAGATCTTTGGAAAACTGCTCTTTACCGAGAGCTGCTGCATCTATAGATCTCTCTCAATTACCCACAGTAAATTTAGGCATTGTACAAGAGCAAATTTTACAGTCCATGAAGAGATGAAGCGAAATCTAGATGAAATTCATTGTGACAGATTCCCAGTTAGTGTTCTGATGTGTCTGTATTACAGAAGATAGACATTCTATTAGCATGGAAGCTCCCATAATGGACTGTGAATCATTTCAGGTAATAGAGATGCCAAGCAGAATGACTGAAAAGCACTATTGAATTCCATTAGAGCCCTTTGTTTTTAAATCAGTCATTTCTTGTGAATATCCAACTATATATTTCTTGACCCTCTTTCAGAGTGATAATTGTGAACTAATATGACAAAACATTCATCTGAGTTACTTGAACAATTAACGCTTTGGTTCTGGGGCTTATTTTGGAACCTTCAAAATGTAAATGCAATCTCCTTTTGAGACTATGGCTTGTGCTACAAATATACAGTTTCAGACATGTGTGATTCCACGACTCCATCTTTGGTCATATTTCAGCATTACTAGAATTCATTTTCCAGTCACTTTGTAGGGAAGAGTAAGAGTTTTTGCCACTCTCCCCTTAAAAATTTTCTTTCACCCCCCTAAAGTCCAGCTTCCAAGGGAAAATCATTGGAAAAAAACAAACCTTTTTATGAGCTGTGCCATAAATAGAGCTCCCTCCCCCCTTTCCTATGTGTAAATGTGAAATTAATTACTAATGAAATAAATAGGTAAATAACACCATATTTGGCTATATAAACAGCCCCACCTTATCTATCAATCACATGTGATTTATCAGACTTGATAATTACTTGGATAATTAGTACAAGATTTAGGTTTACTCCGTGTTTTGAAGCCTTCAAGATGTCAATACAATTACTATTTGTACAGTAGAGCAAGTTATATGAATTATTCTACTCAATTACAGTATAAACACAAAGAGCTTAGAATAGACAAGCTAAGTCATGCACATTTCTTCATTCATTGCTTCTGTTACACAGAGCTCCTTAAATAGCTTATTTATTTTTGCCAAAAGCACTTCAGTTAAATACATATATATATATATACATATATATATATATTTAAAATAAATTTCTTCATGCATCTGGTATCTTCTATGTGATTTGCAAGGTAGGAGAGGGGTCATTTTGAAAGAAAACCTACTGTATTCAGATCATAGCAAATTGAGTTGAATCTCTTCAATATTCTCACATAAATCCTCTGGGATGACTTTAAAAAGAGTAGACTTTACATCTTCTGTCTATGATCATCTATTTTCACATCATGGAGGAACAACATTATCCTTATATGCTAGAGAATCTGAGCCTACTGCCTGCATATGAGGTGTTCCTTAATGTTGTAATGACAGGTGTAAGATTAACTTTGTTAGGTGTCTAGCCACTCATGCAAACTAAATTAAATTAATGGAACAAATTTCTCTCATAATTAAGATAAAAATTCATGTCAGCTGTAACCTTGCTGTACACTAATTATATACAAATGATTTATCATCTGTTTCGCCCAGAATATTAATCCTCACCTCATTGATAACTGCAGCCAGTGTTAAGAGATGAGAGTTGATTAACTATGACAGATTGGGCAGCCACAACACTAAGTGCCTGAACAACCAGTGAAACCAATAAGACTCAAATAGCACTTCTTGTTTAAAAATGCATTCCCATGGAAACAGATGCATGTTTAATGAAGGATACTGAGATTATTTTCAATAATGACTGATATTGGAACAGTGGGCAGAGCTGATCAATAACAATTAACCACTTAGTCTGCTAAAGATGTGGTTATATAAAGCAGGTTATTTACACATTAGTAGGACTCTATTCCAGTTCGAGTTATCCATAATGTCTTTATGTTTTACCATTATTCTTTTTTTTTTTCTTTCCTGGAAGGGTTACAGGGGTTGGGGATGGCCAAGTGCCAAATGCCCTCCTGTTGGCTCTTAGCGCCTGATTATGAAATGAATGATTGATCTTACCAACATATCTTTGGATTCTCAGAAGATAGCTGCCAAATGTATGCAGGAAAGTCCAAAAGCAACTGTGACTATGAAACTAATATTGCTTTGTGGGAATTTGGTTTGGTGAAAAACTTTACTGCCAAGGCATTGTTTGTGTATATGGAAAATCCTTTTGATCTTTCTTCCTATGCTGTTTTATTTAACCTTAAAGGTATCTGAGACAAGTTGAGCAGATGATATTTAAGAAAAACCCTCTGTTTTGGACTTCTGACACATATTGGAAAAGGTTTTTAATAACAAAAATTTAATAACAGATATAGCCTTCCAAGCTTTTTAGAAATTTGTGCTTTTATTTTGTTTTAATTCGAATCACCCCAGGAGTCAAGATCTTATAAAGCTAATTACTAATACAAAATCCCAGAATCCCTGCCCTGACAGTCAGCTTGGAGAAATCCCAACTCCCTGGACCTAAAAGTGTTAATAAAAAGTGATTAGCTACTTAGGCCAAGGCACATTATCATAATGCATTGCATTTTCCTTACAGGTTTTTATGAGCATTCTTATTTTTATGTGTGCAGGAAAACATCTATAAGAGATGAGGCTTACACATTTTGGCTTCTATGGTTGTACCAAGAATTAAGCTTTGAAAAAAAAAAAGAATGTTTTTCTTTCCATATGTTTTGGTATCAGGACATCAGACTTAAAAGTGAAATTCAAAAGAAAAGCACTATGTTTGGATACCTACCATTTTCACCCTTATCCACTTATATCTTCATATCACAAATATTCACAGATTATATGATGAATTATTTAAATATGTGATTCTATTCTACTATGAACTTGATGTAAAAAATACATATATAAAATTTTTCTTCTTCTTGCCTCAGGGGAACATACATCCTCCCTGAACCTAATCAGACACAGTGTATCACCAGGATACTACACAAATACTAAGGAAAGCACGTTTATGTGGCAGAACAAAAACAGATCATAAACAGTCCAAGTCAGATGTGGCAAACAAGAAATCGGCTAACATATTTCTATTGACAGAGAAACCAGGATGTCAAAGTCATGAATGCTACTGGGCAATCCCAGTTCTGTTCCTTCATCACAGTGGCTGCAACTAGATTTAGCAAAAATTATAAGGACTTTTTCTTAAAAGAATAGGGGAAGTGGGGATGGGGAGAGACAGAATTCTATAAAAATAAAACTTGAAAATCTAACCTTTAGTAAACTTTCAGCAGTAAATGGTGAATGGGATATCAAACAAAGGACTGGAGACAATAAGACTTTAATTGCTACTTATGAGTATTTAAGGATATAAGGATACTGAATAGCAATTTCAGTGTATGGGTCCATTACCTTATTTAGTTGATTTTATTGAAATATCTACTTCTTTCGTTCCTGAATACATTGTCATCTTGCACCAATGCTACTCCAGTTTTTAAGTCGTATTTTTTTTTATTACTGAATAGTTTTATATGTATTCCCTGGCTGGTAGAGCAATAGAGTTAGTTAAATCTCCCTGTATGGTCTGAACAATACAATTGTTGAACTGAGAGTAAGATGATTTAAGCTTTTGCTTCTTAAAATTAGACTGAGGGTGTTAAGGGGGATACAGACCAAACAGTATTTCTTATGCATCCATCTTTAAAACAGATAAGGAGAGTAAAATGCACTGCTAAGCTAATGAGGGAAGTGTGACAGAGTCATAGATATATTTTCTCACTTGCCTAATGAGCAAAGTGACAGACAGTGAAACAGTTCACACTTGAGTAATTTGCTAGTCATCAGCAACTGCAGTGGGTCTCCTAGTAGCACTTTGGTGGGGGGTAGAGAGATACAATAAATAGAACTAGCTCTGTTGATAAGAATAAGTTATCATAGGGGAGAAATCTTGGGGTACATTCCCTAAGGATATTTATTTTTAAGAGCCCACTTTAGACATCTCTAGTCTTGTAGTCAATTAAAATGAAATTAAAATAAGTAAAAAATAAATCATTTACTACTCATCCAGACCAGCTGCCCAAGAGGGCAGTGTGGGATAGGAAGAAGAAAGGAGGAGGATGGGAATTAGCTAATAGTCCCTTCCTGCCAGTGATTGTTGGCTGCTTAGATTGCCCACGCCATGTCTATTTCCCAGACGTTTAGGTTTTCATTCATAAGGAAGGTAGAGATATAGTGAGGGGAGGAAGAAGAGAGGCAAGGGATCTATTATCCCTGTTGACAGCAAGGATTCATCAGTAAGAAAGAAAAGTGGCTTTTCTCCCTAAAATATTTAAATACTAAATACATTTGAAATTTGTGCTGTGTGAGACTTCACAAAGCTTCAGCTTTGGTATTCTTATTTTAAAGTCAATTCAATGTAATTAATTTCATTAAGCATTTATAAAAGACCTACTTTTTATAGGATACCATGCTAGATTGTGATAGTGGTAGAGTTAAAACTTTTAAATGTGGTAAATAAATAGTGGTAGAGTTAAAACTTTTAAATATGGTAAATAAATAAGTTTCCAGTACTATTGATTATGATCCTCTCTTTCATATGCTCCCCATTATTAAATAACTAGTAGAATTTTATTCATTTTTAGAAAAGAGATTTACTGAGAAGGTATAAGCAGGAACAGAAGTTACAAAAGCAATCTTCCCCTGTCTCCAATGGGGTGAACTCTCCTCTGTATATATAATTGTACAAGAAAGGGCTCAAACGATCAAAGGAAAAAGGACCCACATGTGCGAAAGTGTTTGTAGCAAGCCTTTATGTAGTGCTAAGGAACTGGAAACTGAGTGGATGCCCATCAGTTGAGGAATGGCTGAGTAAGTTATGATATATGAATGTTATGGAATATTATTGTACTGTAAGAAAGGATTAACAGGATAATTTCAGAAAAGACTGGAAAGACATGAACTGATGCTAAGTGAAGTGAGTAGAACCAAGAGAATATTGTACATAGCAGCAAAAAGATTATGTGATGATCAAGTCTGATTGATTTGACTCTTTTCAACAGTGAGGTGATTCAGGACAAATTGCAATAGACTTGTGATGGAAGTCTTCATCCAGAAGAAGGACTGTGAGCACTGAATGTGGATACCAATATAGTATTTCCACCTTTTTTGTTATTATTTGATTACTTTTTCTCTTATTTTTTCCCTTTTTGATCTGATTTTTCTTGTTCAAAATGATAAATGTGAAAATAAGCTTAGAAGAATTGCACATGTTTAACTTATATTGGATTACTTATGTCTAGGGGAGAAGGTAGAGAGAAGGAAGAGAGAAAAAATGTGGAACATAAGGTTTTGCAAAGGTAAATAATACCTTTGCATGTATTTTGAAAATAAAAAGCTATTATCAAAATTTTAAAAAAGACATAAAATAAAAAATGACTCAACTTAAACTTTAAAACTGTAGATGATCAGGCAATATATAGAACATATGGTACCAAAAAGGTACCACTTGCTGATTCCTGGACCCAGCAGTTGTTTTCTCCCTTCATGTGACCTTCATGAAGTTCTCCTTAAGTGTAGCTCTCTTATGGGTTCTAAGCATAGGTGCCCTTCTAGAGCTGATAGCCAGCACTTCTTTCCACTGTGAAGTCATGTTCCCCAAAGCTGCCATGATCTGTGGGTGACTGGATTCTGTCTGCAAACACTTCTGTCATCAGGAACTAGTTCTCTGGTGGACTCCCCTATTGACTCTGGCCACTTTTGCCATCTCTGATGGTTCTAGTTGCCTGGCTGCTCCTCTTTCTGAATACTCCTAAATTCAGAAAAGAATAAATAGAAAAGAAACAGAGATGACAAAGATACATAGTGACTCAGTGGAAGAGAGAGCATCTCTTAACCCAGCAGCTCATAGTATGTCCATCTCATTCACCAGGAAGGAAAAGAAATCAGGAGAGGCCCCTTTATATATGAACATGTATTTAACATTCTGGCTCAATGCATCCCGAGTCATCATCTTTAGCTGTCAATCAAGTAGAATACTTTTTACTATTGTACAGTACCAGCCCCATAGTCATGCATGGACAGAAGCAGGTTTCCCACAGTTCTACATGCTGTATTGAAATCAGGCAGAGAATTTCTATGCTCTAACTAGCCACTAGGAAGGTAAAATCAGAGTATACTTAAAGGCCTGGGATCTGATTGGCCAGTCCCTCCAGCACATAACTTAAACACTCCAGTTCCCTCCACTGTTTGTTTCTTTTGTGATATGGTCTTTTACTTCCTCACTCTACTAGGAACCTTTATTTGGAATCACTGCAGGTATCATCATTCATGACATGACATTCAGGGCACACTTTTTTTGAAGAAACAACTTCTCTGCTACCTATTGTCTCAGAGTGCTGCCTGGGACACTGAGGGACATTAAGGGACTTGCCTAGGATCTTGTGATCAGTGAGTATCAGAGTTAATACTTGAACTCAGATCTTCCTGGCTTTCTCTACAGAAACAAAGTAGGTTTTTTTTTAAGTATTAGATTGAGCAAACTGTTGATAGGGTGGTGTGTTTGTATTCTGCTGTCATTATGTCAAATAATTAATTTGATTGATTTTCTCTCTCTCCCTCCCCTCTCCCCATTTTTGATATCATTTATGCCTAGCTTTAGAGTGGCTGTGAAATAAAATTTTAAATTATTTAGCACACTCTGCATTTTTTTTTTATTCTGGAACTTTAATTAACACAGTATCTTCCAAAACAGAGCGCTGATCCCAGCACTCCTCATGAAAGCCTGCTTAATATATGCCAGGGCCACCTCTTTTTTTTCATTTTATTCAAATTACTAATCATTTAGAGCATCACTAAAAGCCTTTCTCCCTTGCTCCCCATGCATGTTTAACCTAATTAACTATAAATGAGGAAAATGCTATCCACATTAAAAGAAAATGTTAACCTATAAATTATCCCACTCTTTCTGTTGAGCCCATGAATACCTTTTAGAAATTTTAAGTATGGTTGTGATTTCTGGGTTTGTATGCAGCTGATCTTCTGCACCAGTCCCATGTCCCCCCAATCCCTCTCCCCTCACAACCCTCAAAAATTATAAGAGAAAAATGCATTAAACTTCTGCCTTACCTGGTCTGTCAAATCCCTTCTTTATATTTACATTTGTAGATTGAAATCCTAAAACTTTCCCCTTTCCTTAAACCATTTTAGGACTCAAGAACAATGAGATGTTCACAAAATATATTAAGGAGCCTTGGGGAGTCAGAGAATAAGACCACAGAAAGTAGAATCCTTTTTCTACAATCCTGTGAAGAGGAGACACTCCTTTCTTACAGGTAGCGTCTCCTGCTATCATAGAGGAAATTAAAAAAAAAAAAAAAACTAATCTGATGGAGAGATTCTCCCCAAGAAAGTGTCTGCTTTACGACACCCTGTCATAGTGTTCTTTCTTATATGGTCTGAAATGAAAGTCTACAATGAGAATCCATTGCTTTGGGATGTGACAGGTCGGCATCTTCTTTGACATTTATAGACTTGGAGAGCTGTCTGGGACACTAAGAAGTTGAGGGATTTGCCCACAGTCCCATGGTCAGTAGATAGCAGAGGTCATAGTTGAACTCAGATTTTCCTGACTATATTAGTGCTCTAGTCATTACATCACTCTTCCTTTAGAAGAGTTCACTTGATTATTATCTATGTTAAGTGAAGGCTACCCATATAAGATGTATATGTCCTCCAGGGATGTCTAAATCAGTATACAAGAAGATGCATTGATAGGTATCTCTAGAAAATTACCAAAAGCTTTTTAAGGGAGACTGTGAGAGACAGGCAGGACACCAGGCTAGAAGGCTAGCTTCTGTTCTTTTGTGACTAAGGAATATCAGATTAAAAATGTATCCATCCTCTCACCATCTCCAGTATTGCTGCTCGGGAGTCATAATTGGTTCAGAAAAGAGACATTTCCATGGCCCTGTCTAAGAAAATGCGGGAAAGTAGCTCTTAACTTATACTCATCAGCTTGGTTCTTCCCCACCAAATGTTGATTATACAAAAGACCATCATAAATACCCAACAAATCTACCTATACAAGCAAACAGGAAATAGAAATCAGAAAAGTTCCAAGTAGAAAATGCCAAAAATAGAGTGAATGAGATTTTCTTCTGGGAGTATCTAACATCTTAACAATCAAAAGTCCCCATCAGGGGGTATTTTGGAGCCAGCTCAAACTGGCTCTAAGAATTGATTGTTAAATTTTCAATCTGAGTATTTATATCTTGGAAATTAACAAACATTATAAGTCAGGGCTTGATTTAATGTTCTATGACTTTCTATGTTAAAAAAGTGGTATATAAAATTTTATTATAACAGATTAAACTTAACAGTGTATCATGCTAACATTTTTTTCTTGGAGAGTTAGTTGTTAAATATTTATCAATATTTCTTCCTCAATCTCCACTAAGGGGAAATTTCCCTAGATCTTTAGAGAGGAAAGTTGGAAATCAGGGGCATGTTGAGGAAGCAGTTTTCTTTAAATGTCTATAGCAAGAGAGTTTTTCTGTCTCTCCTACTTAGAGTCAATTCTAAAGAAAGTCTGCATCTATGAATGACTCTTGAATCAAAGAATATTTTCCCTCTCCAAAGCTTCTCTACCAATTCTGCCTCTCATGAAGGCATCCAGTGTTGCTTAGCATTTTCTCCCCTAATTAACATCTAGCAAAGTGCTCCAGATTTGTCAGGAAAGCAGAGTTATATCATATCCTACTAACACCTAAGCACCCATTGAAAGGAAGGGCAAAAAGATTGGAAAGATAGAATTTTCCTTGAGAAGCTTAATAAATGCTTATTGCCTTGCCTTGCTCTGTCTTGAGGAAAGCCCACCTATGTGACCCTGTGGTTGAGGGATCTAAGGCAGCCAGGAGGCCAGTTGAAAGCTTAGCTCCCATTACTAAAAATGATCTATGCACAGAATTCTCCTACTTCACAATTGCTATCCCTGATGCTTGCAATAGTTATAATATTCTAAAGCTGGCTTCTCTGAGATTTATAACCACTGAAGTTCTTGGAAGACCTTTAGTTTCTGAAGTCAAGTGAGGTAGAAGAAAGACCTGAAAGTCTAGACAGATCGCCCCAGCATCTCCCCAGAGCAATTTTGAAGTTTGGGGAGAGGAAGTATGTGAACTATGACTTTCCTATAGCACATCAGTGCTACTCCCACTCTGGGCTCTGTATTGTTAGGAAAAGCATTAACTATTGTGATCACACTGAGAAAGGCAGGCTTTTGTCCACAGGACATTAATATGTGATCAATTTTAATTAAATATCTACACTAATAGATTGGCTTAGTGACACAGATAGTCTAAAATAGTTGATAATTCAAATATCAAAAGAACTTTGTTTTTTGGAATGATAAATCCTTTTTTTCCCCTTTCTAGTGAAAGATTTCTCTTGATAACTATATTCTCCTTAGTTCATTTACCAAGATGCCCTCTACCTTTGCTTTTAACAAAGAATAACATGAGAGGAATTATTGTGAAGTGGATAGAGACTGGCTTCAGAGTTAGTAATATCTGAACCACAACATAGTATTTTCACTCTTTTTTTGTTGTATGCTTGCATTTTTTTTTCTTTCTCATTTTTTTCCCTTTTGGATCTGATTTTTCTTGTGCAGTTTGATATCTGTGGAAATATGTATAGAGGAATCTCACATGTTTAACACATATTGGATCACTTGCCGACTGGAGGAGAGAGGAAAGAAAGGGAAAAAATTAGAACACAGGATTTTGTAGGGGTGAAATTTCAAAATTATCCATGTATATATTTTGAAAATAAAAAGCTGTAATTAAAAAATTTAAAAAAAGAAAAAAAAGAATGAGTAATATCCAGGTTCAAGTACAAATTCTATTATATACTGGCAATGGTACACTGCACAATTCATGTAACTTCTCTCTGATTTGGGCACTCTTTAAAATGAAATTTCAGAGTAGATGCCAATCTTATTGATAGAAGGAATTTCCTCACTGGTGTTTCTACACCAAAGAAATCATTGACATCAACTTTGTTCCAGGTTGTTACTATGCTATAAAGAGTGCTACTATGAATATTTTAGTAAATATGGGAATATTCCAACCACCATTAAGTTTCTTGAGGCATTTGACGTAGTATAATTTCTGGGACAAAAGGTGTGAATAATTCAGTGACTTTTCTCCCAAATTTCCAAAACTTTTTTAAAATCATTGAATTAATTCATAGCTATATAAATGTTGTATTAATATGGTTGTCTTCCTGCAGCTCCTTAAGAAAATAACAAGAAAGCATAGCTGACTAATAAAGTGACCAAGTCTTATAACATTCTGCTCCCATGGCCTCTATTTCTTTCTGGTCTTTTATAATCTTTGACAAAAATGATAGGCATGAGGAAAAATTCCAGATTTGTTTTAATTTACATTTCATTTGCTACTCATAAATTGAAGCATTTAAAAATGTGGTTGTTTAAATTTTGAATTTTTTGAAATTTGAAATTATATACATATCTTTACTACTTATCTATAGGGGAAAATGGTTTTTGGTTATTTGTGTTAGCTCCTAAAAACAAGGATGTGTGATTGTTATCAAATATAGTTGATGCAAAGATTTTTCCCTTACACATTTTTTCTTCTCATTCTTAAGTTACTAGTTCTGTTTGAAAAAAAACTTTTTAATTTTTTAATAACCAAAAAATGTCCCATCCTCCCTCAGTCATAGATCTGGAAATAACATTCTTCTGTTTTCCTTTATTTTTTTAGTGGTGTGACATTTTAGTTTTAGATATCTTTTCTATCTATAGGTGATTGTGAAGTGGTATATGGTATAAGATACTTATCCAAACATATTTTCTGCCAAACTTCTTTCTAGTTTCCCAGAAGTTCTTATCAAATAAGGAATTCTTCCTCCAGTGCTTTGTGTTCTTTTGCTTATTGAATATTAAACTACTGAATTCTATTGTTTCTTCATCTTCCTTGTCTAGTCTGTTCCACCTTTGCTATTTTTTAACCAGTGCCAGTATAGGTGTTAAAATCCGTGACTGGCTAAGTCAGTCAATTTTCTCTGCATAATCTACAAGCAGGCAATCAAAACCATACTGAATACATTGAATAAATTCTCATCTATCTGGAGCTGCCTCAGGAGACTCTGACAGGCAGATTTTAGCTCAAAATAAAGAACTTTCTAACAATAAGTTACCCAGAAATGGAATGACCTTTCCCATGAGATAGTAAATGCCCTATAATTGGAGACATTTGAACTGAAGTTAGACAGTACTTGTCAGGGATACTATAGGAGAGATTTGTGCATCAGGTAGGTGGTTGGACCATATAAAGTTTCCATTTCTGTAATTATGTGATTTTGGTTTTGACTGAAGGCAAGATAGTGGGGAAAAAAGATATTGTTCCTTCCCTCCTGAGATGGTAATTTTTTAGATATTAATTTGGAAATGTTTTGTGGGGCAACTTAAAATGCTTTTTTTCTTGAGCTTATTGAGGCTATGAAACTAACAACAGTGGTCACTCAGTGACCTTGTGTTTTATCTTTAACTATCTCACCAAAAAGAAGACTTCATCCATTGGTCAAAATTATCCTCTCTATATGTCTGGATCTGGTCCTTAACCAGAAGAATACTACAGAAAGCACACCATTGAACATAACTTATATACTGCAGTTAAATCATAAGAATTTGTATCCCTACCATATACTAAGGACCATATTAGGTAGCCCATGTATAGAAGCCTGGAGATAAATCTCATCCTCTCTTGCTTTTTTTTTTTTCAAACTCTATCAAGATAATTAAAATTTTCAAGTTTTACCAAGATAATTAAATTATCTCTTTCTACCTGCTCTTCCCTTCCGACCTACAAATAAGCAAATTCTTTGACAACTTATGGAAAGTATATTGACTACTACTAAATGCTAAATCTAAAGTTCTTTTTTCTTTTTTCCTTATATCACTAACATTCTTGATTACTTTATAGTCTTACAATCACTAACTCTTTAATTCCCTTCAGTCTTACTTCTGCCTCTATCACCCCACTGAACTGACATTCTCATAGGTCACTCACAACTTAATTATCAACATATCCTATGGCCTTTTCTCTATGATCATTCTCCTTTGTTCTTCTCAAAAATGTCATGCCTCTCTTGACTTCCATGATATTATATTATTCCTCATTTTTACCTCTCAAATTATTTTTTCTTTGTCTCCAGCGCCTTCTCTTCATTTTTTTGTTCCTTAAATATGGGGACTTGGTAAAGGTTCAGTCTTTGGCTTTCTTCTTTCCCTTTTCCCTTTCTTTCTCTCTCCCTTATTCCATCTACTCTCAAACCTTTAAATATCTCTACGAAAGTAGCTCCAAAATCTATATTTTCATCCTTCATTTTATTGTGAACTCCCATCCTATATTCCAAACTATTCCCCATACTCTTGATATTTCTATTTGGGCATTTTGCCATAACCTCAAAACCCTCTATGTTGAAAACTCTTTCCTCATCTGTTGTAATCTGGTACACATGGAGGAGCATCAGCTCTGGAGTCAGAAAACCTGGGTTCACATCCTACCTCTGATAACCATTTGTAAGACCTGATCTTAGATAAGTCGTTTTACTTGTATGGTCCTCAGTCCTCATCTGCAAAATGAGGGAATTAGACTAGATGATCTCTGAAGTCCTTTCCAGTTTTAGATATAAGTGGTCATTGTAGCCTACTTCTCTGTCCAAATGCTTAACTATCATACAGTAAGCTGAATGAGTAGAAAAATTCTGTCATTGTACTCTGAATATCTAGAGTAATGCTCTTTACATAGTAAGAGCTTAAGGCATCTTTGTGGAAGTTAATTTAATAACTCTGGTAGAAAACTTCCATTTTAAATAAATTATAAGTACAAGGTAAATATGGAAGAGTAAAATAAAAGTCTGATTTACTTTAATGATTTCAAAACCTGCCCTGCACTTGGCTCTTTTCAACAAAGCAATTTCAATAGACTTGTAATGGAAAGATGTATCTGCATCCAGAGAGAGACTATGAAGACTGAATCTGGATCACAGCATATTTTCACCTTTTTTGGTGGTGATGGTGGTGCTTGTTTTCTTGGTTTGTTTGTTTTTTCTTTTCCTTTTGATGTGATTTTTTTTTCTACAGCATGACAAATATGGAAATATGTTTAGAAAAATTGCACATGTTTAACTATAATGGACTGCTTGCTGTCTAGGGGAGAGGGGAGGAGAGAAAGGGAGGGAGAAAAATTTGGAACACAAGGATTTTTCTTTTTTATTAGAGCTTTTTTAATTTTCAAAATATGTGCATGAATAATTTTTCAATATTAACCCTTGCAAAACTTTGTGTTCCAATTTTTCCCCTCCTTCCTCTCCCTCCTTCCCCTAGATGGCAAGGAATCCAATATATGTTAAACATAATAAAAATATATGTTAAATCCAATATATGCATACATGTTTATACAATTATCTTTCTGCCAAGAAAAATCAAATCAAAAAAGGAAAAAAAATGACAAAGAAAATAAAATGCAAGCAAACAACAGCAAAAAGAGTGAAAATGCTATGTTGTGGTCCTCTCATTGTTAGAAAGAGTCACGTCCTTCAGAATTTATCATTGTATAGTTTTGTTGCCGTATGCAATGATCTCCTGGTTCTGTTTATTTCACTTAGCATCATTTCATTCAAGTTTCCCCAGGCCTCTCTGAAATCATCCTTTTGGTCATTTCTCACTGAACAATAGGAACTGGTTTGAATCACATCACTGTTGAAGAGAACCATGTCCATCAGAATTGATCATTGTATAGTCTTGTTGCCATGTATAATGATCTCCTGGTTCTGCTCATTTCACTCAGCATCAGTTCATGCAAGTCTCTCCAGGCCTCTCTGAAATCGTCCTGCTGGTCGTTTCTTACAGAACAATAATATTCCATAACATTCATATACCATAATTTATTCAGCCATTCTCCAATTGATGGGCATCCACTCAGTTTCCAGTTTCTAGCCACTACAAAAAGGGTTGCTGTTTGGTGTCTCGGTCCAAACTCCTGAGTGTCCCAGGTCTTATGTGACCAGCAAGGCCTGGGCACCTGAAATGGCAGATTTTGTGAGTAATGAGGAGCGAGAGCCAAGATGGTGAAAGACTGTTTATTCAGAAGCTCGTTATCACTTTTATAACCTTGGTACATTCCTACTGTTGCTTTAAGATAATGTAAGCCTAATAAGGAGATCCTTCTCTATACTAGGAAGCTACAGATAAGTATAATGTGAGCATTCCTTTCCTAATAATGTCTGCAGGATATAAGAGTATTATTCTCCCCTCCGTATCCGGAACACCTCCTCTAGCTGCTGGAACTTGCCATGTTGCCACTTGGGAGGGGGCCCCGGAGTTGGCACATTGCTTGGGTAGAACCCCCTTCCACCCTACCATCTAGTTCAGCCCCAAACAGATTTCCCTCAGTGTATTCAAGTGGCATCTGGCAATAGGTGTCCATTGATCAACTACTCTGTTTCTTAGCCAATACCAAATGGTATTGATGACCACTGCTTTGTAATATCATTTTAGATCTGGCACAGATAGGTCACCTTCATTTGCATTTTTTCATTAATTTCCTTGAAATTCTTGATCTTTTGGTCTTCTACATGAGCTTTGTTGTTATCTTTTCTAGATCTGTAAAATAATTTCTTGGGAATTTGATATGAAACTGAATTAGTAGATTAATTTGGATAATACTGCCATTTTTACATAGATCTGACTTTATTTGGAACACAAAGTTTTGAAAAGGTCAGTGTTGAAAACTATCTTTGCATGTATTAGGAAAAATAAAAAGCTATTACAAAAAAGCAACAACAATAAAACCCAAAAAGTAATGTGTCCTGCTAAGCTAAGTAATTCTGTGGAGTTTTCAACTTAAAAAGCACAAACCCTTATATGTGAAGTCATATGTTATTTGTTAAGGATCACATATCAAAATACTAAGAAATTCCCCAGCTTTTCTGCCCTCGTTCTTTCTGGATCCCTGTTATGCCAGCTGGGCAAGCCAAGAAAAACAGCAGATTAGGTAATAGGTTACATGTGCCCATCTTTGACTATGCTACCTAAGACCTCCCTTGAATAAGCTTTAAGAAATTTCCTATGTGTCCATACTTGTCTCTCAGATGATTGTTTTGTTTTTGTTTTTGTTTTTTTTGTTTTGTTTTTTTTTTGCTTTTTGCTGAGGCAAATGGGGTTAAGTGACTTGCCCAGGGTCACACAGCTAGGGAATGTTAAGTATCTGAGACCAGATTTGAACCCAGGTCCTCCTGACTTCAGGGCTGGTACTCTATCCACTGCGCCACCTAGCTGCCCCTGATTGTTTTGTTTTTGAAGAAAATGGAGGAAGGGAAAAATGACCATTCACATAGTAGGCACTAAGGTCATTTGTTATATGGGATGATAGTGGGAATCAGTGTTTAGCCCCAAGCAAATGGTGAAGCGAGTCTTAGAGGAAACCTCAGATAAAGTCAACAAACATTTGACACTTACTATATACTAAGCACAGTGTTAAATGCTGAGGATACAAAGAGAGGCAAAACTACAATCCCTACACTCCTCAAACATACAGTAGCTGCTTATATTGAAATAGAGGAGACAACATAGAAACAATTATGGAGATACAAGATCTATACAGAAGTAGATAGAACATCATCTGGAAAAGGAAGATACTGGCAGGAAAGGTTTCGTACAGAAGTTGGTTTTTGAGATGTGTCTTGAAGGATCATAGAACCAAAAGAAACTTTAATGATCATTTACCCCCCAAACTTATTTTAGCAATAGCTAAAATTGATGTAACACTTTATAGTTTTTACAAAGCTCTCTATATACATTGCCTCATTTAATATTCATAAGAACATTATAAGGAGAAGTTATTATAACTAGTATTTCACCCCATTTTCCAGATGAAGAAATTGGGAACCAAAGAGGTCACCTGACTTGTTCAAAGTTCAACAGCTACTGAGTGGTAGAAATTAGACAAGAAATAGTCTTCTACTCCCAATATTCTTTTTTTACTATCTCCAGGCTGCTCTTTGCACTGAACCATGTGATTGACAAACACAATCAGGTTTTAGGAACTTCATGTGCATCCGTTCTCAGGGGGATCTGAATTTTATAAAGAAAATTCTGGGAAGAGGACAATGTATAACATAATTGAATGAATCACTAGTAATAAAATTTCAAGAACCAACAGAAAAGTTATGTTTTGAGAAGTGTAGGTGGAGAGGGACCTTCCCGCCATTTCCCTCAAGTCATACCACAGAGGCCATCAATCACCTAAGTATAGAACAGGTCCTGTTTTGAGCTCCTTAACCACTAGCAGCTGGCTTTCTTACATCCTGTGTCAGAGTGGACCCAAAGGGTGGAGGCTGGTTTCATCACTTATTGGATGGTAGCCTAAATCCATCAGTATAATAACTAGTGGGTTTTTAATGAAGCTAGATGGTTAGCTTGGCATGCAACCCTACAGTTAAATGGCATGCTGCTGCCAGTAATGTAGGACAGGGAACACAGAAACCCAGCATTGGTCTATTGTGGGGTCATCACATGTTTTCTGATGATATTGCATCAGCTCAAAACAGCTTTTACATACAGTAGTCTTATGCTAATACATTCAGAGGGTTACATGATGTTTTTCATTCATGATTGTATTCCATTCTATCAATCTATACCTTAGAGAGCTACGTTTAAGATTTGGGAGGGAGGAGGTCTTTGTTCTTTTGCCATTCTTAATACACAAGAAAAGGATGTCAATTCATCTATATTTTTTAGTTTAAAAGGATAAGTCACTACTAGCACTACCCAATAAAATTTTGTGCAACTTAAGTCACTAATCCAAAATGACTCCTCAATCCCCCTAAATTTATATTCCTGTTCTGAGCTTACTATTTTTTGTCGGGGTCACCACCATCCTTCTAGGCATTCAGGTTCCTGCTCTCCAAGTCACCCTTGCCTCCTTACTCCCTCACTTGACATGATCAGCTGCCAACTCTAATGTGTACTACCTGGCCAACATCTTTCACACCTTTACTCACATTGCAACTAACCTAATCTTGGTCCTTCTCACCTCTCACCTGTACTATTACAATAGTCCCCAAATTATCTCTCTGCTTCAATTCTCCCTCTCCAATGTTTATATATAGCTGCCAACCTGATATTTCTGAAGCACGGATATGACTGTTATTCTATTTAAATAGTTCCAGTGATTTCATGTTCTCTTTAGGATCAGATAGAAATTCCTTTGGAATTTAAAGCCTTTTACAATCTCATTGCAGCCTATCTTTTTAGTCTTATTGTACATTACTCCCCTATTATATATATGCAGCCAAACTGAACTACTTGCTGCTTTTGTCATGATATTCTATTTCCCATCTCCGTGTTTTTGTATAGAGTGTCCCCCATTTCTCTAGTTTTACTTCTTAAACTCTCTAGTTTCATTAAAAGTACAGCTCACATACTACCTCCTGCACAAGTTCTTTCCCAGCCACTGGCACTACATCCTATCAAATTACTGTGTTTACCTTGTATATATTTTGAAACAATATTTGTAGATATTATTTTTCCTCATATAATGTAAAACCCTAGAGGGCAAAGACTTTTTCATTACAATCTTTGAATTCCCAGCACCTAACATATCTGTTAGTACCTAACATACAGTAGTTGCTTAATGAAAGTATAATGAACCACTATTTGACTGATTCAAATTGCCCCATATAGAACTTCTTCTGGTATCATCTATTCATTAACAAAATTAAACCAGTGTGAAAGCCATTTAGGGACCTTATTCATTCTCTTTTGCTTATTTTTGTTCTCAAAACAGCAAGAGGTTTTGTTTTTCAGTTGCTTTTCAGTCATATACGACTGTGGCCTCATTTGGGGTTTTCTTGGTAAAGATAATAAAATGATCTTCCAATTCCTTCTCTAGGTCATTTTATAGATGATGAAATTAAAGCAAAGTTAAGTGACTTGCCAAGTGTTACATGAGTAGTAAGTATCAGATTTGAACTCAGTAAGAAGAGCCTTCCTGACCTTAGACCTGGTACTTTATCTACCATAACACCTAGCTATTCATTAATGTCTTTTATATAATTTTTAACAAAACATATAATTAGCAATGTCAAATCTAATACATGTTCTTTAGGGAGAATGGGAACAAACATTTATTAAATGCCTATTATGTGCCAGGAATAGTGCTAAGCACTTTATAAATATGATTTCATTTGATCCTTACAGCAATCCTTTAAAGTAGGTGATATTATTATCCCTTTTTTATGGTTGAGTAAACAAAGGCAAATAGCAGTTAAATGAGTTGCTTCAGGTCACATAGCTAATAAGTGTATGAAACAAGATTTGAACTCAAAGTCTGCTTGAATCCAGGTCCAGTAGTCTCTCTTAGTCTCTGGAGTTTTAAGAAGAAACTCTTGGATATTTTGAGAGCAGTAAAATTTCTTTAACTCATCTTTAAATTGAGAATGTATAGTATTTAGTCAGCCAATTAGTCAACAAGCATTTATTAAGCACTTACTATATTTGAGGCACTGTGCTAAGCTCTGGGAATACAAATACAAGCAAAAAGACAGTCTGTCCTCAAGAGCTTACATTCTAATATGGAAAAACAACACAGAAAAAAGCTGAAAATATGGAGGAAAAGAGATATGGAAAATCAGAAAAAATGGCTGACTCAGGGGATCTTTCTTTAATAGAGATTTTTAGGTGACCATCTAATCAAAAGGAAAAGCCAAAGGGGTGGAGGGTATTTCAAAGATGTGAATTCCAGAATTGATATTATCTTCCAGGATTAATAGATTTTTGTGACAAGGTAGAAAAAGTAGGAGTACAGCTTTGTAAGCAAAATTTAGACTTAGAAATAGAGGTATACAAATTTATATACAACCCTAGTTGTAAAGCCCAACTTTACAACTAGGTATTAGTTTATTGGTATTAGATTGGTATTAGATTATTTAGATTATCTCCCACTCTTGTCAACTTCATTCCACCACTCTCACAGATGAGGGGCACTGATCTTCCCCAGTAAAAATAAAATTTCATACCAATGGGCTTTGGTATTGAGATTACATTCAATTGAGAGAGACTTTGGAGAATATCTAGTCTAAATATCTCATTATATGAATAGTTCTTATGAGTAAAAGTCTATACAGTAGTGGGCCCATTTGGAATTCTAAGGTCACTCATTCAATATTATGAATAATGTGGTTTCTAATTTTAAAATAATAACAATTAACATTTATACAATACTGTAAAGTATGCAGTACTTTATATATAGATTTTTTTTCACAACAATCCTTTGAAATAGGTACCATGGATATTCTTAGCTTCATTTTACATTTAAAGAAATAGAGGCTCAGGTAGTAGCAAGGAACTAGAAACTGAGTGGATGTCCAACAATTGGAGAATGGTGGAATAAGTTATAGTATATGAATGTTATGGAATATTATTGTTGTAAAAGAAACAATCAGTAGAATGATTTTAGAGAGGCCTGGACAGACTCACATGAACTGATGCTAAGTGAAGTAAGTAGAACCAAGAGAACAATGTACACAGCAACAGCAAGATTATACAATGATCAATTCTGATGGATGTGGCTCTTTTCAACAGCAAGGTGATTCAGGCCACTTCTAGTGGTCTTATGATGGTCTTACTGCACCCAGAGAGAGGATTGTGGGGACTGAGTGTAGGTCACAACATAATATTTTCACTTTTTTGCCGTTGCTTGCTTGCATTTTGTTTTTTCTCATTTTTTTTCCTTTTTTGGTCTGGTTTTTCTTGTGCAGCAAGATAATTGTGGAAATATGTACAGAAGAATTGCACATGTTTAGCATATATTGCATTACTTGTCTCTAGGGGAGAGGATAGGGGAAAGAGAGGGAGAAAAAATTGGAACACAAGATTTTGCAAGGGTAAATATTGAAAATTATCTATGCATATGTTTTGAAAATAAGCTGTAAAATTTTTTTAAATAAATTAAGGCTCAGAAAATTTAAGTGACTTTTCCATGTTCATATAATAACTTTCAGAAGAAGAATTCGAACTCATCTTTAAGATTTCAATTCTAACACTCTAGTTACTATGACATACAACTTATCTTATTTTTGTTTATTTGTACATATTTTACCTTATTTAATGCCAATACATTAATGTAATGAAACTGCATTAAAAAAAGCATTATAATGGATACTTTGGCATCATTTGGAACTTGCAGGGGAGATGGAGATGGTTGCCCTAGTGAATAGGGCATTTATGAGAGCCCATAGTGGTACCAGGGGTGGAATCTAAGGTTCCTGTGTGGAGGAGGTTGGAATGATGACCTCAGTAATCAGGAAGTAATGCAATAGTATAACTTCTCCTCCCCTTTCTCCCCCACCCCATTCCTTTATTTCTAATCAATGAGATTTTGATATATTATGAAATGCCCAGAACCCCCGACACATGAATAAAGAAAAGGAGAAGAATATATTACAAAGTCAAAAGTAAATAGTTTTTTTTGGAATATTTGTATTATCACACTCTTCCACTATCCTGGAAAAATGAGATTTATTCTAGATAAATGCATTTTATATTTGGCAGCCATTGACTAGTTGAAAACATCAAAAAGCCCTTCCACCCCCACCTCAACCTTAAAATGTTCAAAGGGAATAACCTTGGGTCAGGAAGAACTACATCATTGGTGAAATTGACATCTTGCCTTAATTGACTTTTAATAGGGGAACCCCAAATCTCTGTGGGAAAATGCTTGCAGTGATATCACTGGGAGCTCAGAGGAAAATATTATGTTCTAACCTTTTAAAAATTAATCCAACTATTAGCTATGATCCCAACTGTATTTCATTCTGGCTATAATCTGAAAGGTAGGATTATTAAACCAAGACAAATGTAGTGTCATAAGCAAATGTCATGCCATAGATTTACCTACCAACAAGACTTTGGCATGGTTCAGGTCAAAGGTTAATTAAAGACAACTAAAGGTCATTCTGTGATTATGTGAGAGCAAGGCTTTAATAGGGCATCAATCCGACACCCACTGACAGAAGATTTATACCAGCGGTGATGACACTGCTAAGAATACTGCTGATAAAAAGAGCCTCGATATTGGACTGAACAGAATGATGAATGGAGCACATATCTCCTCACACTTCTCATTATAACCTCTTTCACTCTTGGTGGCACTTAGCAGCATTTATTTACTGTGGTTTGAAGGTGTAGGACAGCCGAACAGTATATCTAATACTTTTAAATGTAGACTTGTGATATAAAAATGAAACAAGAGATAAGATTAGGCCTTTGAATAATTGCACGGCTTTTCTTCCAAGATTCTATTCACTAGTGCTAACATTATTTTTTCCCCCTAATGTTCTAGTATGTGAGCAGTTCAAGAAAATTAATTGTCTGAGGCAGAAGGTCAAAGGAAAAAAAAATACTGATAAGCATTAAACTTGCTATAAAATAGCACTTGACCACATTTTGCCTTCTATAGCTTTCAGAAAATGAAGAAAAGATAATATAGGAAAAATATATAAACATTCTTTCCTCCTATACTCTCTAGGGGCTTGTTTGTCTTAAGTACAGTTATTTATTTATTTATTTTTTTGTGGAGTGTGTTAGGGAGAAGATCAAGGAAGTCAGCCAAAAAAAAAAAATCAAATATGAACAAAGCAAAACAAAACACCACAACAACAACCCCCCCATCCCCTCCAAAGTAAATGTAAGGAAAACTAAGACCTGATGAATAGCATTTACTTCACCAAGAAACTCCTTTTCAAGATGTTATATATTTATCAAACCACTAGAGTGTAAAGTCTATGAACAAGTCCTATCATCGCTCAGCCAGTAGGCACAATAAAAATTATAACTACAAAAAATTGTCAGTATTACAAGAGGTTAGTTCTACAGATTCAAACATATCTGCTGATATGATTGCACAATGGAAAATCAGAATCTTTCTGCTTGGGCCATCAACCAGGGATGGAGCAGTATGAGGTCACATAACATTTAACCCTAAGCTTCACACACACACACACACACACACACACACACACACACACACACAAGACCAATGAGTCAGCTTTAATAAGAGTGTTGTACATAGAATTATTACGCAATAGAGCTCAGAGAGGAGACAATCTTTCTTAATTGAGTGTTTTCTTGTATGAGTTACTGGCCTAGCCTATATAAACTATAATATGTGCTATTTGCTGATTCAATCAGGCTGCATATACAATGGCAAGAGTGCATCAATGAGCTCATAAATACTTATCTCATCAGGTGTGGGCCATGAAGATCCCTTCTGGGAAACTAAATATAACAAATAGATCTTTTGTTGCTGATTCACTCACATCTGTCCAAACACTGAAATAAGAATAGTCATGCTCACAAAAAAGAATTCCTTCTTTTTTTTCTTTAAAAAAAAGTAATAAAAGATATTTTTTCAATCCCTTTTAGCTTGGAGATTTAATTTGCACCATCAAATGTGAGATGGGAAATTTCCTGAATACATAAAATGACCTTGAACTAGCCACTGACTCATGCTCTCAAGTCTAAGTTGTTGTACAGCTTGGTAATTATGAATACTGATGTCATTTAGGCTATCTTTGTGATTCTTAAATATGGAAGCCTAGGCATGATATACACTGATCAGCCCTTTTTGATCTATCAAGTTGCCCTGCTACAAAAATTTTACTGTTTGGCCATTCTGACTTACCATTAAGACGACCACTCTAAAATCATATTGATCACTTTGACCATTCCATAATCTATTTTCTAGGACATATATAACATCCAACTGGCTTATTTTTGTCTGCTTCAATTGATTGGGAGGATGGATGTGAAAAATATTTATAGTCTGGCAAAATTTTTTTATCATTTTTATGACTCATAAAACTCTGTTCACTTTGAAAAATTTTAAATGAACCCATCACACAACCCACACCATCTCTGTACCATTCCAAAACAAAACAAAAAAATCCACAAATCCCTAGCCAAACAACCCAATAACATGTGTCCCTGAAAAGAATTTGTTCTAATGGAGGACCTTGAATAATATGTTCATTTAAATCCATTAATGAATAAGCATTATTATACATTTACTGTGTCAAAGCACTAAGAAATACAAAATGTGTCACTACACTGAAGGAACTTCATTTTTTAGGAAGATAGTGGGTAGTCCAATTTGAATGGAATGGTTAATTTTTGTGGAGAAATAGTGGTTGATAAGGCTGAAAAGGTAGTTTTCTACTGATACCATCATAGTGAATCAGAATCCTTTCAAAATGTAATCACTGAAAGATCAAATCTTCCTCTCATAAGGCAGGCAGACAAAACATTTGAGGCTGATGGTGTCTCTTCGGAATCTTTTGCCTTTTACCATTAGCACTTTTCCATCCCAATATCTTTTGAAGAGACAGCATTCTAGAACCTACAATAATTATGTAATTCCTAGGTAATTAATGCAACTAGACAGTATCTTGTGCAAGCATTGCTTTCAGTTCTTTAGAATTCTGGTTTTGAAATGAATAAATATATATTTGTTAGGAGCTTATGTGCCAAACACTATGCTAGGGATACAAGTAGAAAAGCAAAGACAATCCCTTCCTATAAGGAGCTTGTGTTCTAATAGTCCCAAACGTTAGGGAACACTTTGGCTTACAGAATTGAAAGATTAGATTGATACACAATAAATGTTTATTGATTCACCAACTGACACCCTTATAGGAACAATAAGAGTTGATCTGATTATGGTTCCAGAACTGGAGATGGGAATGTCAAACAGTAGTTATCTGGAAAGGCCATAGAGATGGCTTGGGAGAAGGGAGTGAAATAAAACACATTTAGGGTCTCATTGAAATAGTGAGCCAAATGAGGCAGTCATCTGTTAGGATATGAGGTCCTAAGGCAGAAGTTGTGCAGATGAAAAGATTAATCCCCCCCAAAGGATAGTATCTGGTCTGATAACATAGTAGTAGTAAATGAGGCTTTCAAAAAGTTTTTTGGGGAGTTGGGGTGAAGTAAAGTACAGGCCTTTTCTCCCTAAATTGTTTGCCACTCATGTCAAAAAGCCCGAGGGCTTCTTATACCAATCAAACAACTCTATTTCTGAACCTCTATGTTCCTGAGAATATGAGTGTCCACCTGGGAATGAAAATGTAGGGGAGCAGATATTGAAGTAAGAGCTGCTGAAACATTCATTCAATAGCTGTGAGTTCATGCTCAAATTGAAATTTTAAAAAAGACATTTTAAAACATTTGGATATTTTTGGTGGGATAGGATTAAAATAGGGATATTTGGCCTTTCTTATTTTGCTTCAATTTAAAAAGCTCAGCTGTCCCTAAATGCCTAACACTTGAGGATGAATAATAACATTTTTGTATTTCATTATAAATGCAACCCAGGCCTCTCAGGGCATCCCCAGTTTGCCTGGTATGGAAACCTTCTTGGTGGGGCCTTTGGAGTGTGTCAAAATTGCCTAAGAGGAGGCCTCTTCATCACCTGCCACATCGGTGGTAGCCTTTGACTGACTGCTTTCAAGATTGGGGACTGCCACATTATTTTGACTTTTCTCTCTTCTTTGTCTACCATGTGCATCATGAGCTGAACTAGTGAGAGCGGAAAGACTTTCCCTAATTTTCTACCTCTATAAAATGGACCTGGGGGTATTTGTTTCTGCTCATTATTGGTGGTCCTCAGTTTCAGGTGCTGAAGGAGAATTGGGGTCCCAAGGGACCTGAGTGTTCAAGCCGTTATAGCCTAGGAGTCACGTCTGAGGAGAAAATGATACAACTAACCAGTCTGACATGGAAGCCTTGAAAAACCCAAATGCCTGGAATTTGAGACTGGGTAGAGTTTGAACTTGGAAAGGGGACTGTCTTCTATGGGAAAAAAAAAAAAAAAACAACAAACTATGACCTAAATCTCCTCCCCCTTCCCAAAGGGAATACAGGGCGGAGACAGATTATGCCTTCCATGTGGTGGGAAAATAAATTTGTTTATTTGTGATTATGCCTTTTGAAGTAAATGTTTATATGTAAAACAATCTGTTGATGGCTAATGGAGTACCCCTATAATTTAGAGTTTATCATCCTCAAGTACTGGATCCATTTTCAGAATCTAGAAACACAGCTCAAAGCCCATTAAGGGTACTGGAAAACTCTGGGAGGAGGATGAAATCTAACTTACTTGGTTTTCCAGGGAGTGAAGGCTATGGTAATTTGTATTATATATGTTACACATACACATACATACAAAGACATATGTATATAAAATTTAATTTGCACACAACTTTGTGAGATATGTGCTATGATTATTATTATTTCCATTTTACAGAAATGAGGAAACTGAAGGTGAGTCTGGGCCTTTGCTTTTCCTGCATGAGTCAGGTCAGGTTTTCTGAACCTCAGGCCTGGCTTTCTATCTGCTGCACCGGCTGCCTTGGTTGTGGGGAGTTGTGAGATTGGGGAGAACACACTGTTTCCTTGTTATTTTCTTTTGTTTTCTACTTTTCCCCCCTCCTAGGTTCTTTGGCTTTGTTCTTCCCTTTCATTCCCTTCTGGAGTCTTTGTTTGACTGAGAACATGAAAATGATTGTCATCTGGAGCTATTCTTGGCTGGAGGAATTATGCTTAGAGGAAAAACAAATCTATGATTAGTGAGTGCATAAACATCCAATTCATGCCTAACTCCACTCCTCCCCAAAGCAGAAGAGAGCTGTGAAGAGGAGCGAGACAACACATGGATTCCACTGAAGTATCTGGAGGATTCATTGGAAAATTCTGAAAAACTTGCTGCCTACAAGTCAAACACTGTAATCTAATTAAATATAATCCTATGTGTAGACAGCACTATTTAGCATTTCAAAGCATTTTGACCGTTGTTACTATTGTTATTTTATTGTTTCTGACTCTTCTTGACCCTATTTAAGTTTTTTTTGGCAGAGATCCTGGAGTGGTTTGTTATGCCCCCCATTTTACAGATGAAGAAACTAGGGCAAACAGAGTTAAGAGACATGCATAGGGTCACACAACTACTAAGTGCCTGAGGACAGATTTAAATTTAGGAAGATGAATCTTCCTGACACCAGACTTTGTGCTCTATCCACTGTGCCTTTTAACTGCCATTTTGATCCTACAATATGATTTTAGCAAAATTGTTGGGTAAAATAGACAAATGAAAACAGTTTCTTTCAATAGCCATGAAAGGCTGGAGCAGGCACTGTGAAGTTCTTAGAGATTGGTCAGACACCAAAGATGTCAAGGTCCTTCAGTGCATCCCTTCATCTTCCATACTCTGAAAGAGAGAGCAAGTCTGAGGACTCAGTGCAAATCTGCTTCATTTAAATCCTATTCACAAAGGAGTCAAGACATCTTTGGTTCTCTTTGAAAACAAAGGACAAAAACAACAACAACAACAACAAACTCAACTGGCTCTGTGTCCCTGGGCAAATTATTTAATCTCTATCTGCTTCATTTTTATCAGCTATAAAATAGGGATAATAATAGTACCTCCCCTGGTAGTTGTAAAAATCATGTAAGAATATTTTTAAGTGCTTGGTACCCTTAGTATATTTAATAAATGCTTATTTGTTTTCTTCCTTCCTTT